>CM062807.1:407914248-408335927 GCA_031772625.1 Pinus tabuliformis | reverse complement strand
TCCCTGAATGTTTTGTTTGGTGTATGACATTTACATGGCGGCAGACTTGGCTTCCTATGGATAAAGGCTTGCAACCTATGAGGGTCTCCCTTTATATTCACGACGGTATGGGGAGCACAAGTTCATGATAGCACTGTCTAATGCTAAAGCGAATGACAACTGCAAATTTTTATAGACACCAAAACACATCTCTAGCCTAGACCACTAAGTATGAACATTAATGTTTCAAATTCTCCTTAGATTAATTGATAGATTTTTAAAGTTGATCTTGGAATTATGTTTTGATTTCAAGGCCTTAACGATGTTACCTGTTCCTAAAATGCAACTAAATGATGAAATGAAATCTTTCAATTCAATGAAAGTTGTCTATGTAGGGAAGAAGATCACCCAAATCATGCATCAAGCAAGAAAACATGAATTAATGACAATTTTCAAATGTTAAATGCAAAATATGAAATCTGATCTTTCATATGATAAGAAAATGCAATGCCAAAACAAACCTTAAAGCAAAACTACCTTAAGATATAATGATGATTTTTCTTTTCACTTTAGTGCAATCAATGTAATATAGTGAAAAAACGTAAACGAAAATGCAAGAAAACCAACAAACATGAAAATATCTTTCACATTAATGATTTGAATGCAACAAGAAATGCTTTGAAAACTATGAATAGATAGAAACTTTCACTTTCTCTTTTCAAAACACAAAACTCAAAGAAAACGCTTCCTTTCGATTCAAGTGTGACAATCAATTTGTAATCTATTGTTTGTCAAATAGAACTCAAGTGAATTTCACAGTATCTACTCAATTCGACCCTAATGAAAAAAACTTAAGACACAAGAACCAAAAGTGATTTGCAAAGGATTTCCAAACACACAAAAGACTCTTTAACACAAGTAATTGATCTCTGATGAGAAGACCAATGAGCGGATGAAGGATGACCTAGAAGACCTAGAAACCCTAAAAGGCTAATCAAACTTCAAACACACTTAAACCAAGTTAAGAGGCAATTGCAACTAGACAAGGAAAGAGTCAACTAAAAACACACTGGTAAATCACTAGGAGAAGGAAAAATAACTAAAAACAAGAAGACAAACCCTAAATTTCTTTAACTTCTGCTATCATCGCACCTGTTAAGAGAAAAGCAGCGATCATCGCTACTGTAATCAATAAATTTGTGATATCATCATGACTACCAAGGCTAAGAACTCGATGGGTGAGAAAATAAAGAAAAACACAAAATCTTCAAGAACAACTCAAATCAACAACCTTCAAGCATGTACCAGAAAGTGAGATTGACTAGAGACAAGCAATGAAGTCTAAAAATGGATGGTAGATCAAACTCACCAAATGATAAGGGGAAGAATTGGAAGGAAAGGATCATAAGCTCCCTAGCGGAGTCGCCATTTTGTTCATAAGGTTAATCCTCTTTGTGGACAAAGACGATCCCTCTAGCCCAATGAGTGGGTCTAGCAACTAAAGTGACAATCAACTAGACATCTTCCTAGGTTATAATTAAAAAGAATAATGAAGGAGATGACCTACCTCGTTATGATGCTATTCTGAATTGCTTTGTTGAGGGCCTCAAACCGCTTGTGTCACAGACTTGTTCCTACTTCTCTCAATGTTTATGTACCTAAACAATTGATCAAGAGACAACAAAGAATGCCAAAACCAATAGAAAATCCAATAAAAACCTACTTAACTCATCAAGAAATATCAAGCTAAATAATAAATGAACACATATATTTTGGAAGATGAACCAAGAGTTATATATTATTAATAAAGGGAAGCTTAAAACCAAAGCCTTGATGTTGATAGGCTCTCATTTAGTGTTAATCCAAGTCCAAGCCAAGAACTCTCCAAGCACTCCTCCAAGTCAAATGAATATCCTCTAGGCACAATCTTAGCATAAGGGTGAAAATAGACATAGACCAACCATTTGGGAATGGGAGAGGATGAACTTGTAGGATGGGAAAGCTAGTTAGGACTTATTCAGAGATAGGATTAGGCCCTCATCTCAAGGAGGTAGCTCATATGGATAAGAAAAAGAGGCCAAGTTGGGAGAACTCGACCTCATCTGTGCAAAACAACCTCCAACTCGCCACTATAGAAGCTTCTAGATCACGAATCTTCTCATCTTCTTTGGGAAAATTACTTTTTTGGCATCATTACGGGTATGCAAGGGAACAAAGAGATGCCATCGTTGGCTGAGTATAGTGCAATAGGTGACCATCATTGTTTTAAGCCTCATAAGAGCGATGATCCTCATTTTAGGGTTTTAAGAGCTATTTCTTCACAGAAAGCTCAAGGCATTTTCCAAACAAAGTCTTAGGAGGGATATGAACTGTATACATGGATGAATATACTGTATAATGGTCAAATTTCAGGCACTTCGAGGTATGTCACAGAGAAGTGCAAGAGGCGTGAAAAAATACTATGTAACACGTAGTTCTTGTAAATGTGGCACGAAATGGCTTTCCCAATTCATGGAAATTATTTATCAATGGAATCCACACTCCTGAGAAACTTCCCAATTGGGATAGGCTTTGGGATGAATATATCTAGGAAGATACTTTTAATAATTCCAAGGCCAACAGGTAGGGGTATGGAGAGTAAAACCTAGCCCTGGTAAATATGGCCAAGAAGGGAAAAGGGAAGGGTTACAAGGGTAATATCAAGGGGAAACTATCTCAACTAAGGAATAAGAATGACTTCGAGCAAGATTAAGTGCTTTATTTTCCACAAGAATGGGCACTATGCATCATAATGTGTGTAGAGAAAGAAGGGGAGGGAAAGTTGCAATATAAAATACCATCAATAGATGTGCAACTAGATGATTTTGCAACGAAGTTCGAGAAACAATTCTCATTTTTCTCATGTATATATAAAAGCACCATCACCAGGAGTGCTTTGTACTTGGGTAGTGGTGCATAATGTCATATGATAAAGGCATGGGAGCTATTTAGTAGTCTGAAGGAGAAAGACTTAGATTTACACATGGATCTTGGTAATGATAGCATGCATGCAGTGAAGGGTATTTGAATCATTAAGTTCCATCTTCAGTCAAGAGGAATGTTGGAATCCAAGGACATGTTGTTTGTACCAAGACCGAAGAAGAACGTTCTCTCAATCGTAGTGATTGAGGATAAAGGATATGAGGTTATGTTTAGGAATGGGAAAGTTCTAATTTTCCCACAGTAGTATAACATAGACATAGTAGTGGCTATCAAGGTAAGAGAGAGAAACTTATATAGGTTGGCAAGAAAACCTATCTAGGAATTGGTACATGAAATAACAACCTATGTGAGATATGGAATAGGAGTAGGGGAAACTTGAACTAAAAGGTGTTTTTGATCTCGAGGGAGATTATGACTTGTCTCCCAAATTTTATTATTGACCAATAGGGCATGTCTAAAGGGTGTGCACTTGGAAAGAATTCCAAGAATTATTTTATGAGTAGCAACAGTAGGTCCAATGTAATAGCCCCTGGTTGATTTTCCATGAAAAAAATATAAGACTAAGGTCATGTGACACATATTCCGAGCTGAATGATGAGAAAAACATCCTAGTGGGTGTCACTTTCAGTTTATTAATGGCTAAGGAAATTAGCAAAGGAAAAGAGGCATTAATTGGCTTTTATTTATGAAAATAAAGGAAAATAGGAGGAAAGGAAAGTGAAGGGACACATATTTGCATGACAGGGAAATTAGAGGGAAAATGAAGGAAAATGAAGAAAATAGAGGCCTCAATGATAAAAAGTCTTAGAAGAATCAATTCAATTCACAATTTTTGTTAGTTGAGCTTTTGCTAGTTTGGTTTTGGAATTAGTTTGAGAGAGAGAGAGAGAGAGAACCAAGAGGAGAAAGAAAGAAAGCAACAAAAGGAAAGAAAAAGGAAATAAAAGGAAAAGAAAAGAAACCAAGGAGAAGGTTGGATTAACAACTTCAACATGAAGATTTTGCAAGTAACAGGTTACATGTGTGATTTCCTAGTTGAGGTGTGAATGCATGGTACATGAATTTGTGTATTTGGTTCATTTGATGTTATTGGTGTGGGTTTTTTCAGGTTTGATAGAGGTTTTAGCCTTTCCTTGCCATTTTCTGGATAGCCATGGTGTGATGGGATTTATTTCTTGGTTGAGCTTTGGATTGCCAGAAGGTTTTGAAGCTAGGTGAGGTGGTCTCAGGAAAATTCCCAAGGGTTTGGGGTGGGGATGGTTTTCTCTGGTAAGCCCTCGACAGGTGGGTGGAGGCTAAAAAATTCCTCAAGGTATGATGAAGAAATTTTTAGGCATCCAAGCTTGTTTTGGTTTTGTGATCTCTTAACTAGTTTTAGTGAGATCACAATAGTTTGAAGGTAGAGGTGGTTTAACCTCTGGATTCTCTTGGTTGATTATGTATTGGTTTATCCCATGAGATCCAAAATTTATGCTTGGAATATGACATGGGGGTGATTGGTTTAAAGAAATATTTGGTTCAACTCCATTTATGGTCAGGTGGTACATGGAAATACCTGACTTGGTTAGATTTTTCATAAGTTAGTAAGAGTTCTTTTCCTATTTTGATTTATGAGCACTTGTACATATTATTATGTTTCTTTGATGGTTGTTCTATCAAGGATAATATTTTAGTTATATGTTGGTTATAAGCATGGTTCTATAACATGTTCTATCTATGGCTCTTGTTATGATTTGATTAGTTGAAGAATGGTTGATGAATGCGTTATCACTCAGAAGTTTTCAGTGGCCATGGAAGAAAACTCACTAAAGTAACCTTCAAACCGCTTTGGGGTTAAAAGTTGTCCCTTCAATCTGGAAATGGATTTCTCCTTAACTCTACTGCTCAAGGTCATTATAGTAGTAGGTCACTGGTATGCTCACCGACCAGATTTACTTGTAACAAATGAACTTAGTTTGGAAAGAAAAGAAAGGGACCATTGGGCATGGAGTCTTTGATAGAAATAAGTATTTTCTAATAAAATATTACATGAACAACTATAAACAAAGGAAAGCTAGCTTATGCTTTCTTTGACAGGTTATCATTAATATATGATAGAATACTATATAAATAAACATAAAAAACAGAGCACTATGATTTCTGCAAATGATATTTAGGATGAAAAACACATAAATATTTGAATAACATGAACTTGAGAATTCAATATGAATTCCAATTCTTATAGTTTTATGTAATTACTGAAGATAAAATTTAAAAGGTGTGGCTAATGAGAAGGTAAACACAATATAAACCATACTTAAAATCATTCACACATGAATCTCTAAAACTACACATATAAGACTGCTTATACAAAAATATATTAATCTCAAAGTCTACAACAATACACAATTTTTTTCCAAAAAATTTGAACCCTTGGTCCTCTTACATGATCTACTTTATAGAATACTTACAAATTGTTGAAAAGTGTGCAACAATAAATGCTTGTTGAGAATGCAACAAGATGATGGAGCTTAGTGGAAAGGAGTCGCCTTCACTAAGTGGGCCACCAGGAAAATTATGGCGTAAAGTCTATTTTTGGATCATAGCAGGAGTGATCATAGCAGGAGTGATCACAGCAGGAGTGATCAAAGACTATTTTTAGACTGCTAGTAAAAAATAGAAAAGTCAAATATTATTGTCTCATAATAATATTTAGACTATAAACTTTATCTTATCCTCTTGGAGCACTTCAGTTTGAGCTACAGATGTGGCACATGCAGTTGTCAGAAGGAAATACATTTTCTTATGAGTTAGTTGAGCTATTGCATGCAGGACATCAGTTAGAACTCATGTGGTTGAGTTTTGTGGAGTTGGATGAGCAGTTAATGGAGTTGTGTTCAGTTTGACTTAGTTGAACTAGTTGTATTTAGTCTAACTGATCAATAGACTAAGTGATGAGTTGTGTGAATTAGTTATTAATTAATTCACTAATTATTAACTCATAATGCAACTAAAGAATACATCAGTTAACTCAATGCATGTACAGTTCAGTGGAGACAGGTGTTAGAGGTTGAGATTGCTTTCAGTTGTGCATGAGATTTTGCACATGCATGGATTGAGTAATGCCAATGAAGACTGCGTAGTGTTGGGGCCAATACCAAGAAATATAGCTTGTGCTCACGTGACTCCCAGTGTGGGTGATTTTCTTGAGGTAAAAATGAGATTGGTTCAGCCATTCTCATTCATTCTCTTACAGGATTGTGCAGTGGAGGCAGGCAAGCAGTGGAGGATATTTGGAGATCAGATTTGAGCTGTATTGTGTGTAACAGGTGGAGATAGTGTTGGATACTTGTGAGGAGTATTGTACTATGTTTGTTACATGTTCTCAATCAATATAATATAAAGATAATTGGGGTTTTTAGCGAGATGCTTTCCCCGGGAAAATACTATGTTGATATGTGTGATTGATGCTTCTATGTGCGCATGTTATTGTTTCTGCTTCTGCAAATTGATGATCAACGTAGAGGAGGTTATGTATTATGCATGTTTTCCACAATAGTGTATAATTGGGATAATATCTGTTGAATATGTGTTTATTATTAAAAATTTCTACATGGTATCAGAGTAAGCTGATTTGTAGAAGAATTTCTACATGGTATTGGAGCTGTTGATCATTAAATCTATTATTCAGTAAGTGTTTACATTTTATTTCTTCAGGCAGAGTCTGTAATCGGGCCAGGTAGCCTCTGGATTCATCATTCCTTTGGAAGGTGAGATATCCGGTAAAAGCCCATACAGTCGATCTATGTACGAGAAATACTTTGTTCGCTCGAATTTTAGATCAGAAGCGGTTGAGTTTTGAGCTGGTGGAATGGCGCTCTAGGATAAACTCAGAAACATTAGGTGTGAGAATGGAGACATTATGCCCCAGTATCTCACGAAGTTCACCCAATGCCAGGATGAGCTGGGAAGTGTGGGAGTAACTGTTGAGGATGAGTATATGGTGAGTCTAGCACTCCTTGGCCCTCCTAAGAGTTGGCGTAGCTACAAGGACTCGGTGAATGGAAGGGAGAAATTGCTAGGATGGGAGAGAATTTGGTTAGATCTTATGCAAGAGGAGATTAGACAGCGCACCAGAGACAATTCTTCATCTATGCATGATGAGGAGAACTGTGCCTTAGCGAGTAAGGCGAAGAAGGGGAAGGGGAAGGTTTCTCTTTCCGGATCCAGTTCTTCTAATGATGGGAAGAAGGCTAACAAGTCAAAGGTGAGATGCTTTCGTTGTCATGAGTTGGGCCATTATGTTACTAATTGCCCAAAGAAGAAGTCCAAGAAGGGATCCGGGGAAGGATCTGAAGGTGAGGAAACCTCAATTGCTTCACAGTTTGAGTTGGATTTCACACTCTTCGCATGCATGGTTTCATCCATGGTGGGAAGTGGTTGGTTTCTTGACAGTAGAGCTTATTTCCACATGACCGGTGACAAAAGTTTGTTCAGTACTTTGGAGGAGAAAGATCTCCAAATACTCATAGTGATGGGTAATGATGAGAAGTATAGTGTCTCAGGTGTAGGCACAATTATTTTTCAGAGGGAGCATGGAGCTCGCCCTACCTTGACCGATGTCAAGTATGTACCAGGACTGAAGAGAAACTTGGTGTCGATCGCAATGCTGGAAGACAGAGGCTATGATGTAGTCTTTAGTAAGGGAAAGGTTTTCCTTAGACACATCATCATTAGACAGGTGAAGTAGATTAGTTCACGGGTCAAGAACTTGTATGCTCTTGAGGTTCAAGATGCATGAAAATCCTTGAGCAACGAGGCAACTGATGGAGAATTGGTGGTTGAGAGGGAGCGTATATTACCTCTCAACATGAAGAGCTAGAAGAAGTCTCATACGATTGTGGAGGAGCCATGATTGGTGCAGCAGCTTCAGGAGGTTGTGGAGCAGCCACAACTAGAGAAGCTGAGAGGAGATCGAGTAGAGACATCTACTCATGTAGAGACCTCCAGTAGGGGGAAACTTCGAGCCAGGTGGGCAGAGGGATCGCAGGCAGCCATACCTCCAGGTAGGAGGTGGGGTGATGCGGATTGATCGTCCCAAGGAGGAGGGGCAGGATCCTTGAGGTACCCAACCTCTTGGATGAGACCTTGCTACGGGAGCCCCGATGTGGAGTAGCAAGAACTGGCTGATTAGGTAGAGACAGATGCATGTGGAGCGGCAGAGAGAGCGATAGTGCAGGGAATCCCAGGACAGCACATAGCATGCAGGCTACAACAATGCGAGAGGAAAAAGTGTTTTGCACAATGCTAGGTGGCACAAAGAGGTGTGCAATGGTGCAAGATGCATGGAGATGTTGCAGTAGCGCAGAGGTCAGAGAGGGAGCACTTGTTAGCAACAGGTAGATATTTAGCATCAGTGTATGTTCCTAACCCAACAAAGTGGTCAGTTGGGAGCGTTTTTGTTCCAAGTGTTGTTGGAGCAAAGTGGACCGGGTAGATGTGTTGCATGCAGAAAATTCCAGAGTTTCAGGATCGGGTTTGAGAGGAAGCCTTTCTTGTTGAGAGGGAGTGTTGAAAAGTGTGCAACAAGAAATGCTTGTTGAGAATGCAACACGATGATGGAGCTTAGTGGAAAGGAGTTGCCTTCACTAAGTGGGTCCGCAGGCAAATTATGACACAAAGTCTATTTTTGGATCACAGCAGGAGTGATCATAGCAGGAGTGATCATAGCAGGAGTGTTCATAGCAGGAGTGATCACAGTAGGAGTGATCACAATAGGAATGATCAGAGTCTATTTTTAGACTGCTAGTAAAAAATAGAAAAGTCAAATATTATTGTCTCATAATAATATTTAGACTATAAAATTTATCTTATCCTCTTGGAGCACTTCAGTTTGAGCTACAGATGTGGCAATGCAGTTGTCAGAAGGAAATACATTATCTTATGAGTTAGTTGAGCTATTGCATGCAAGACATCAGTTAGAACTCATGTGGTTGAGTTTTGTGGAGTTGGATGAGCAGTTAATGGAGTTTTGTTTAGTTTGAATTAGTTGAACTAGTTGTATTTAGTCTAACTGATCAATAGACTAAGTGATAAGTTATGTGAATTAGTTATTAATTAATTCACTAATTATTAACTCATAATGCAACTGAAGAATACATCAGTTAACTCAGTGCATGTACAGTTCAGTGGAGACAGGTGTTAGAGGTTGAGATTGCTATCAGTTGTGCATGAGATTTTGCACATGCATGGATTGAGTAATGCCAATGAAGACTGCGTAGTGTTGGGGCCAATACCAAGAAATATATCTTGTGCTCATGTGATTCCCAGTGTGGGTGATTCTCTTGAGGTAAAAATGAGTTTGGTTTAGCCATTCTCATTCATTCTCTTGCAGGATTGTGCAGTGGAGGCAGGCAAGCAGCGGAGGAGATTTGGAGATCAGATCTGAGCTGTATTGTGTGTAACAGGTGGAGATAGTGCTGGATACTTGTGAGTATTATTTTATTATGTTTGTTACATGTTCTCAATCAATATAATATACAGATAGTTGGGGTTTTTAGCGAGATGCTTTCCCCGGGAAAATACTGTGTTGATATGTGTGATTGATCCTTCTATGTGCGCATGTTATTGTTTCTGCTTCTGCAAATTGATGATCAACGTAGAGGAGGTTATGTATTATGCATGTTTTCTGCAATAGTGTATAATTGGGATAATCTCTGTTGAATACGTGTTTATTATTCAAAATTTCTACACAAATTGTTCAAGATCCAAAATAATGGACCTCAAACCTCTTCATCTATATTTAGCTTACTAAATAAATAAAAAATTAAGGAGGAGATTATATTTGATCTCCAAGTTGAATTGATGAGGTGGCTCTCCAACTAGAAGTTGATTAGGCATCTTTCTAAATATTGAAAAAATTAATTCTGTAGAATTCTTGAAAATTATGCTCCAAACATTCCTCTATATCTCTCAAACTGTGAAACTTTTGTAAAAACTGAGAGAGGATTTTTGTTAATGGGTCCATTCTTAACATAAAAATCTTTTTATTTTCAGAAATTAGTTTCCAGCTACTTGGAAACCATGGCCAAAGTTACTATTGTTTACAGGAAAAATAGAGTGAAAAACAAAGTTTTGTTATCATGTCCAAAATAGTAAGTTTAGCATGGATCTCGGGTTTGATTCATCAAAATTGAAACTTGGTGTATGAATCCTGCATCTTGCGTGAGATTTATTGTGACTAGAGCCCCTTATCGCCACCTCAAAAAATGTATCTTCTCTAGTCGCTAATAGATTAATTATCAACTCTGTCAAAATATTTTCGAAAGGAACATTGACAGATTAACTGTCGGCAATGTTAACTTAAATTTTATTTAAGTTTTTTTTCTTCCTCCCAAAAAAGTTTTACATTATTGGTCTATGCTGGCTTGAATATTTGGTTGATTTAGTTGTTGAAATAAACTTGAAGGTTGGATCTCATTGAGCCCAATATTTTTATTTTTTGTAAAACTAACTAATAACCCTACATCAACAACTGAGACCATATATAGGCACAAAGAAGACCAAAAAACATTTTTTTCTGTAGTGCCTACTTTTTAAGCAAATGAACACTCGCTGCCATTTAATCTATCAGAGATTGTGTTTTAAACCTATTCAACTAATGTTGATAAATTATCTATTAGCGCACCTAAATTTTTTGTGAAAAAATTTAAACAAATGACCTAAGAGATTACCCCTAAATTTGTTACCTTGAAACTAAATCGTGATAACAATCGACTCCAACAGGTATTTTGTCACCCTAAGAGGCAACAAAGAACCCTCATAGACTAGGTGCCTAATCCAACTCTAAAATTTTGAAAATTGTAAAATGAACTAGATGTTGAAAGTTTGAGATCTGTGACCTGCTTTCTAACCTGATTTGAATCTACCACCTATACCTTCTCTTATCTAGTCATTCAACTTAGACAAAATTCACACTGTAACTACTGCATATCAAACTAAAAATTGCATCCTTTGCATAAGATTAAGTTTCAAACTGAAACCAAATTGTTAACTTACACAAACTAAAAAAATTCTACAAAATGCAGCAAACTGAAATGCACATACTGAAAGAGATGCTTTCCCAACAAGCTTATTAATCACACATACCTACTCTAAACTAATGAAATATGTTAGGTCCCTATAATACTAGTGATTCCCCCATTACTATTGTCATTGTAGCCCTTATTGTTATTATTGTACCCCTATTGTCCCCATATTGTTATTTTTGTTCCCTTATATTATTATTGTTATGTTGACTTTGATTATATCGTGACCCCTTAGTCTCCTATAGATAGAAAGGAATTTTTTTCATTTGTATCATCCGAGAATTTTTCATTTGTGTAATGTAAAGGAGGTTGCCCCCCCCCCCGAAGAGGTTGATTTTGAAGTCGTTGATCTATCTTTTCTTCTATTTTGTGAGCTGGTTACATAATTTGGTATCAGAGCTAAATGTATCAGATGTACTAGGATATTGTTGTAAATTTTGAATGAATTCCCACACCTCTTCATCATTCTTCCATGTTACAACAAGATCCTAGTACATCTGATACATTTAGCTCTGATACCAAATGTTATGTAGCCCAGTTCAAAAAATATTGCCAGAACTTGACGAGGAAGGAAAAAGCATATTGGAACTTGAAGTAGTGACAAAAACAAGAACTTGACATCTACAAAATCGATCAATTTCGGAGTATCTCGTCGAATTGAATAAATTAAATGTTGAAGATTCCAGATGGGAGGATGAGAATTTTATATAGAAGCATCCAGAACTACTCACGTGTTGAGGACGACACTTTTTTGAAGGAGAGGGGCATGTTAGGTCCCTATAATACTAGTGATTCCCCCATTACTATTGTCATTGTAGCCATTATTGTTATTATTGTGCCCTTATTGTCCCCATATTGTTATTATTGTGCCCCATAGAAGCCCACTATTGTTATTGTTGTGCCCTTATATTATTATTGTTATGTCGGCTTTGATTATATTGTGACCCCTTGTCACACGGAATCGGTCAAGGATGCGGACACAGCTGACCTTCCTAGAAGTCTAAGACATTCTAATGACAAACAAAACAAACTGGAGCTATCCTTCTCTAAACATACATTATGATATGAGAAATCAAGGTGTTTCGTTCTTACCTCTGTCCAAACGCTATTGTAGAAGTCCAAGCTTTGTTGATCCGGATGAGCTCCTCCCGTTCTCCAAAACCTGCAATCACCAACAGTTCAAACAATTAAATAGCACCTGATTATAACATAAAACAAAGCATATTCAACATATAGACCAAGGAGTACATGAAATAACCCATTAACAACAAGCTATTGAGAAGAATGGACCAATTTGCATTAAAGGTAATCAAAAGGAACCATTACAACCTGAGCCTTGGTGTTGTGCAAGCTCCTTCCAGGGTCCACAAGAGTCTTCCTCTACTTTGACAAAGCTCACCCACTTCCAAGTAGAACAAGTAAGGGTGACAATCTCTCCTCACAAACTTCTAAATGGGAGTCCTAATTCCTGCAGCATTTACCCTTAGAAATCTATAGCTTTCAACCTTCTTCCTTCTGGCTCAATGCCTCTTTTTATAGTGCTCAAGAGGAAGTTAATCAGGTCCACCATCAATGGGATAGTCCCCTCTTTGGATGGGATCACTCCCTTATTGATGGGATAAGTTCCTCTTTGATAGGAGTGCATGAACCATCTGGAGGCGCTCAATATTCATCCAAGAACCTTCTAGAAAGCTCTAGAAGTGACCACAAGTAAGTTTTTGAAGATGAAACTCGCGCATTTTAACCTTTTCAGAGGGACGCACCTGCCCCTTAAGATACAGAGCGTCCTTGGACGCAGACCTTGTGAACAAAAGGTGCGTACCCGCAGGCAAGGCTTGAGAGAACCTGCGTACCCAGAGATAAACATATTTTACAAGGACTTTCTCTCTTTCTTGGATTTTGACATGAATAGCAGAGGCCTAAGACTTGCTCAAAAGGGTAGTATGACTGTTGATTGAGCCATACTGACTGTAAATAGTCATGGTGACATTTTTTAGTGTAACAAATTGCCCCCTAAAGTGCGAAGCCTGGAATAGATTAGGGTTTTGTATTATCTAGGAAGGGTGAAGCGCTTTATCATTTCGAGGATTATCTCGTGGAGAACCTGGTTGGAACCTGCAATTTTCAACACAAAATACATGGATAAGATTATAGCATCACTGAGGTAGGCATTCCCATACTCAGATAAAAACTTTAACTAACAGACTAAACTACTCTGATACAGAAATGATTTTGTAGTACATCATAATCATAGACTTTTGTAGACACAGTATGGGCGCAGCCATCTGTTTATGATTAGCCTACTTAGATAATGAATACAAAACTCCTCGCAGCCTGGATGGTAAAGATTTGATCCAGGGTCTTCATTCCTACTTCTCGAATTGGTACGATTCTAGCCATGCGAATAAATGAGTCGATGTCGAACATGGTAGAAACCACTTGATTACCAGTCGATGAGATGTGAACTGTTAACAAGCGTGAGAGAGACCACCAGTAATGTCAATGGTTCTCAAAGTACCCAGTACAATCCATGAGATGTGAATGAATGAGTTGGTGTCGAACATTTCACGGAATCCTTCGATCGAAAGTCAATGATGTAAACTGACGTCAAAGGCGAGAAACCTGCCATTGATGCATGCAGACTTCAAGGCACTGACGATTTCTAAGTCATCTCTCTAGATAATGTGTTGATGTCGATAGAAAGAGACTCGTTGCAGGCAAGCCCACAACACGAAATCATTGTTCAAGTTGAAGAAATATTGCTTTAAGGACTGACTCAGGGATGGTCAAATAGATGACAAGTATTTTGCAGATGAAAGTTTTGTTTGCAGGCCTCTTGAACACATAACGACACGACAGATGGTTTGGTGCTAAATAACTCAAAGTTAATCCCCAGAACCCGGTTAAAGACTTTTCAAAAAGTGGTTTGGTTGACTGTGAGGTAAAAGATTTCCCAACCCAGGTGAATGAAAAGTGTCGTGTCCAAGAGTGGTAATAAAGTTTCTTTTGAGACAAATGGTAACAAATAGGCTCATTCTTCTCTCTTTTCCCCCACCATTTCTGGCAAGTACCTCTTTATTTTTAACAAGCTTGAGGAGGATAACATATGCTTGATTATAAGCTCATCCTTCGGATGAGTCCAACCTAGTTTTGATTCGAACCCTAGGAAGGAGTGGTTCGTTCCTGTTTGTAATTGAACAGGTCCTTTACTGTGAAATGTTTAACGAGCCCAGTATAGGAGAAACTCGGCGTTTTTCAATTTTAGAGAGTCTGAAAAACTTAAGGAAACTCCAAGTTGAACTTTTTCGTAAATTTGTGTCCCTCAAGCCCGAAAAAGCATAAAATAATACCTGGGGGAACCGCTTGATCTTGCGACCAAGGAGTACTTTCATAGTTAGTGTCAATGACCTGAAAAGTAAAAAGCGGTCAAGGACACGTCGTTTTATTTCCGTATCGAGTTTGAAACGACAAAAACACGGCAATCTTTTCCTGATTTTACGGTCAGAAAAGAGCTATAAGGGGACCGTCTTTTAATTCCGTTTTAACGAGTGTAAAAGAAACGCTCGGCAATCTTTTCATGTTTTAGGAGTCAGAAAAGGGCTTAAAAGATGACTCTGATATTTTGTTTGTGAAAAATTACAATTTTCCCTCTAAGTCCCTTTGTCCTGCACAAAAGCGACACATTACTCATACCTGTTTAAGATAGGCAAAAATTCATCGAAAAACATCTTTTCATGGTGAAAAATGAACAAATTCATCCAAAAAACCTATAAAAAGACTTTTTACCATGTCATTTTTACCGTTTGACTGTTGAGGTTGAAAAAGGAGCTTTTGACAAGAAACTTCCTGTGGTCGCTGCGGAAAAACCGACCGTTAGAATCGAACGCCGTCTCTTCCAGGTATTTCACAACATCCTCCTTGTCAATTTCATCCGTTTAGAATTTTGTTTTAAGTTTCATTTTTGATTTTTAGGGGGTTTTGGGTTTGGAAACCGCCTTGCGGGGGACGCAGCTTTCCTAAAGGCTGACCTGCGTCCCCTGACTTTTTCCTACACAGGGAAAAGGTCGGGGGACGCAGGTTGCCTTCAGGCCACCTGCGTCCCGGCGCACTGTGTGCCAAACGCGGGGCGTCCCCCGCAAAACGCGGGTTTTGAAACCCCAAACTCCCAAACCACCCAATGAAATTTCTCAAAACTAATTTTAATGCCTGTGTAATCATGTGTAGGGCACTTATCATGCTGGATTGGAGAGAAAGAGAGCATGAGGAGGTTGATGAAGCTGCAATCAATCATCAACCCTCCCTCGATGCCCTAAGAGGATGTGGTTTATACAAATACTGGTCCATTCCCGGTATGAGAGCTCAGGTAAGGTTCTTGGAGTGGCTGGTTGAGAGATGGAACGTTCAGGAACAATGCTTTTATATCGGCGGGCAAAAACTCGAGATAGAGCCTGCTGACATTTACTTTCTTACTGGCTTGTCGAACAGAGGTGAGCAACTCAATCTGGCTGGGACTAGGCCGGGTGGCCAATCCCTTGATAGTCTCCGAGCAGATTGGTGCGTACCTGATCGAGAGCACAAGAAAGGCATAGAGATCAAATATGTCTCTCAACGTGAACTCATGGTCTTGGCTTTCACTGTGACCAGAATTTGTGGGTCTCAATTTCGGATGGCAATTGATTGTCTCCAAGGCACCATTTTCAACTGGTGCGATGCACTGTTGGCTAACTTGAAAGTCCAACTGACCAAGGCAAAGACCGGCAGACTAAAGACCTTTGGATATGGGCCTATAGTCGTGAGCTTTGCCTTAGAGAGGGTACCAATGCTGATCCCTCAGCATCTCACTGTTGATATTTCGGGTCCTCAGGAGCCAAAGCTGGTACGATGGGTTGCTGTGATGGCCCGGCATCCGGATGAGGGTGCGGCAGTTGTTCGATTCACTGACAGTTATTTTCACTGGTTAGAAGACCAGGTGTTTGCGATCCAGGATTTTCCGTATGCCGGAATAGATTTTCGAGGTGATCCGGACATGGTTCTTCCACAGGGAGAACAATGGGATGACAGAGGTACTTTATTTTTTCACGAGTTTTCAAATTATGTATTTTTTTTTGTTTGTTTTTTTATATATATCGTCTCAAACTGACAGTAAAATTTTCAAAATGCAGACGTTGGTCCACAGCGTCCAGCCAACCTCCGGCTTTTTGAGAGGCGACATCCAGTTGCACCGCTACCGGCCCCACAGGACGCGGCGGCTGCGGAGGTACTGACTGAGTTGGAGCATGATCTACAGCGTCTGACGGCAGATATACCAGAGACATCTATGGATGACATTCCTATCAGACTACAGCGCTACGTAGTCGCGGTCCCTGGACCGTTGAGGAGATTTTTGCGCAAGGTAGCTCGTGCAGTGGTGTCGTACAGGGAGCACCACCAGTGATTAGCTAGTCACTTGTGGACACATGTGACATTTTGACTTTTTGTACTTATCATTTTGCCGATCATAAGGTGTTTTTCAACCTATGATCGAAGACGATGTATATTTTTTGACACACTCCTATCTATATATATATCATTATTACCGGCTTATCTTGTTTTAACATGTATGATGAAATGTTTTTTAAATTTACTTGCATGATTATCGTAAATGTCTGTCCAACACTCGAGAAGCAATTGCATCTGCTAATGTATTCAAGGACCTTGGAATATGCTGATATTCAATGTAATCAAATTCACGTTCCAAGAGACGCACTCTCAAAAACAACCTTAATAACACAGGATTTCTAATGGCATAAACTCTATTAAGCTGTAATACAACAAGTTCAGAATCTAACCTCACTATCAAACGTCGAATTCCAAATGAAATAGATTCGGATAATAATTCAACCACTGCACTGTATTCTGCAATGTTATTCGTTGTTTGACCGAGGCTTACCCCATGCATAGAAACTAACTCGTCAGAGGGTGAATAGATAACCCAAGCTGCGGAAGAGATATTCCGTGTATTACGACAAGCACCATCAGCGAATCCAATGTATGTTTGGAGGGGCGTCGACATCTACAATATCAAGAGAAAAACCAAGATAAGCCATAATAACGACGAAACACACTCACTAAACTAAGCACACTGACTAACTAACAATCAAACTAGCTAGAAAGAAAACCTAACCTAACTAAAAATCTCCATACCCACCATTTAAGCATAATACCTCTTTAGGTAAAGCCCATTTCTGGGTTTATCCAAAGAGTCCCCATCAAAATCTACTAGCTCATAAGCCCCTTTTGCTAGCTTTCGCTTTACAATATAGGGTCCATGCCACATAGGAACGAATTTTCCAGCACCTAGCTTATCGTTAGCTTGATCATATAAAAGCACTAGGTCTCCCTCTGAAAAATTTCGAGGGGTCACATTTCTATCATACTGAGCTTTCATTCGCTTCGCGTGAGTCTCTATTGCCAATGTAGCGTCACGTCGAGTCTCATCTAATTTAGCTAAGTATAATAAACGTTTCTCCTCTTCGGAAGTAGCTGGAAGTAATTCGACAGCCATTTGAAGTGATGGGATTTCACATTCAATGGTTAACACGGCTTCTAAGCCATAAACTAGCTGGAAAGGAGTGAACCCTGTTGAGTTTTTCACTGAGGTTCGGTATGCCCATAGTGCCGAAAATAACATGTTATGCCAATTCGACCGATGAATACCAATGGTTCGTCGGATCATGATAACCAGAACTTTGTTGATAGACTCAACCAAACCGTTGGCTTGCGGATAATAAGGAGTAGAGCTGTCATGGCGCAAACCAAGCTGGCTTGTAAGTTCAGTCATCATGGTGTTTCGAAAATGGCTTCCATGGTCAGTAATAATTGCTTGTGGGACACCAAACCTAGTTATTATATGATTGAATATGAAAACTGCAGCTGTTTTGCCGCTTGCGTCGAATGTAGGCATCGCCTCGGCCCATTTAGTGAAATAATCAACCGCGAGGATGATATACGCATGCCCCCCGCCGAGTGAGGGTTACAAGTAATAAAGTCGATACCCCATTTGGCGAATGGACCAACGGCAATTATAGGGTGGAGAGGAGCAGGTGGTGCGCGCATCTTTCGATCAAACACTTGGCAGTTGTGGCACTTCCGGACTGCAATGATACAATCTTTAAACATAGATGGCCAGAAGTAACCAGCGCGCAACACCTTCTGAGCTGTGGCATACCCAGACATATGACCGCCACATGCTCCAGAGTGACAATCATTCAAAACTCTCTCAGCCTCTTCGTGAGTTAGACAACGTCGAAAAACTAAGTCTGCCCCCCGGCGATAAAGTGTATCTCCAATAATTTTATATTGCTGGGATTGAAACCTAATTTTTCGCCGTTCCTCTTTGGAAGCTTCAGGCCGAAAGGTTTGGGTTTGGAGATAGATGATTATATCCCCGAACCACGGATCTAAAGTACTGATAAGAAACAAAGATTCGTCCGCAATGGACTCTTCTGCCACAGTCTCTGTGTCAGTACGCGGGAAATCACACATCAATTCCGCAAAAACTAAAGATTTCTTAGACTTGGACTTCTCGAACTCCAAGTCGAACTCTTGCAGGATAACTATCCATTTAGAGTACTTGCCCCCTAGCAATTGTCTTGTCAAAATGTAAATCATAGGGTTGCAATCCGAAATGACTGTAGTTTTACGGAGAAGAATGTAGTGACGAAAACGCTGGACAGCTTGAACGGCTGCCAGGGCCAATTTCTCCACATGTGAATATTTTAACTCAGTGGGATTTAAGGTTTGACTAAGATAATATATCACATGTTCAGCTCCGAATTCATCTTCTTGAACTAACACCATCCCAATGGTGGAATGTGAAGCTGCGAGGTATAAGAAGTAGTCCTGGTTGTAGTTGGGAGGATGCAATAACGGTGCATGGGTCAACGCGTGTTTAAGTGCATCAAAAGATTGTTGGGCAATCTCGTCCCAAAAGAATTGAACGTTCTGTTTCAACAACCGTGTAAAACCTTTAGTGACCTCGGCGTAGTTTGGGAGGAATCGACGTAAAAAGTTCGCTTTCCCTTGCAAACTTTGGAGTTGGCGCAAACTCGAAGGAGGAGGCAATTTGATGATTGCTTCGACTTTCGAGGGATCGACGCGAATGCCGGCTTTTGAAACAACAAATCCCAGCAATCGACCTGTTTCTATACAGAAAACACACTTGTGGGGATTCAAACGAATTCGATAATGCCTACACCTCATAAAGATTGCTCGTAGGTGGTCAAGGTGATCAGCTCGTCGTAAAGAATGAGCAGGCAAATCATCGAGATACGGTTGCACAATGTGCTTGATGTCGTGAAATGCGTAAGACATTGCCCGTTGAAAAGTGGCCCCGGCATTCTTAAGCCCAAAAGGTAATTTGCAATAAGCAAACGTTCCCCATGGACAAATGAATGCCGTTTTTGGTTGGTCGGCAGGTAGAATATTGATTTGATTATAGCCCGAAAAACCATCCATGAAGGAAAACATTTCACTTCCGGCACAATCATCAATAATTTGATCGATATAAGGCGTAGGATAGTTGTCTTTTGGACAAGCTCGATTGATATCCCTATAGTCGATACAGATTCTTATTGTTCCTTGTTTCTTATTGACGGGAACAATATTCGATACCCAATCCGTTAACGGGATCGGATAAATGAAACCTGCTTTCAACAGCTTTTCGACTTCTGCTTTAATCGCAGCCGCTTTTCGAGGGTAAATCTGACGCAACCGTTGCCGAATGGGTTTAGCATCCGGGTAGGTTTTGATTTCATGAACAACAATGGCAGGATCGATTCCTGGCATTTCCTCGTAAGACCATGCAAACACATCGCGGAATTCTTGGAATAGGGCCTTGTAAGTTTGGATTTCTTCTTCTGTACATGAGGCACCTATATGAATGTTCTCCTCAATTCCGGGCTGCACTGAAATATCAATGGGAATAGTACGAGAAATATTCCCTAAATTCAGCTCTGAATCAGAATGTTTCGTTGGATCCTGAGCGTCTTTGACATATTCAGCGGTAAAGATAGATGAAAAATCATTTTCAAATGCATCATCCTTAGGTAAAAACGAAGATCTGTGATGGAGATCCTCCCATGGTAGATTGTCTACACTTAGGATTTCGCGAAGTTGTTCGTCAGATGACACGACTTCGGGAAACGCTATCCGTTCTAAGTTTGAGGTGAAAAGTGATTCTTCACTGACCACATTCATTTGGTCGACTTCGGTTGAATGAAAGTCGGTAAAAGACATAAGAGCTTCATAAGCAATTTCATACGGACTCAACGGCATAACATCACCGAACGAGTCTAACTCAGAGTCAGATGGAACATACCAAGGATCATCATAAATAATGTTTTCTGACGTGATCATATGAATTGTTGCAAACGAAGGTTCTACGCTGAGTGGAGGGAGAGGAAAAGTTCCCAGTAAACCGGAATCCTTAACTAAACCTACACCAACGTCCTTATAAGGGATTGTCGTCTTACCGACATGCTGGATACTCTCTGAAGAGGCTGGGTCGGATGAAAAGTATGTCAGCTGATCAATTGTCACAATCTTACCGTTGTGTGGGAATTTAATTACTCTGAAGACCGATGAAACGACCGCTGTCATAGCATATGACCAACTTCGACCCAAAAGAAGGTTGTAGTCTAGAGGGGCATCAACCACTTCCACATCCAGACTAACGGTTTTACCTTCTACCCCTATAGGCAATTCCTGTAGAATACCAAACGGACGGAACCCACGGCCATCAAAGGCCTTAAGGATGGTGGGGGATTGGTTCAACGAAGGAGAACCAAGGGATCTCCAACATTGAATGGACATAATACACGTAGAAGCTCCCTCATCAATCACAGTGCGATGAATAGGCCTGTTTTTTACTATCACTGGAATTTGGAAAGCCATTTGATGGGGGAGTCGTGGTGTACTATTTTCTAAATCGAAGATCATTAGATTCGGATCCTGAACGTCAACAGCTCCTATAGCCGACAAAAGCAATTTTCGTTGTGCTGGACATGATTGCAGCACTTCTAACGCCGACATTGCTGAGGGTGAAACAGCTAAGTCCTCAACAATGTTGTAATTCTGGCCGCTCTCGCATGTGGATTGAAAGCAGACCTTCGAAGTACACCCTTGGCGGGCGGTTTAATTACTAAGTCTGGGTTAGGTTTCTCGATCTGTAGCGGATCGGAACCAGGAGCTGAGGTTGATGGGTTAGAGTGAGAAGATTCTGCTTCTTTGCCATCAACAGGATTCTTACTACCATAATCTTGCGATCGAGTCGCAATCCTCACATGAGACATCATCAAAATGGGTTCTTCACTGGCATTCGAGGAAGAACCTATCATCTTATTTTCCTGCTCTGGAAATGGATTTTTTAACACAGCAGGAGTGGGAGAACCTTTGACTATTTTCACTACCTCGGCCCGATGAGGGCAGTCTCTCGTAAAATGATCCTCTTCACAAATGAGACAAGGATATCGAGGTTTGCGCTTTTCGTCATTGGTTTCCGACTTTTCAGTTTTCTCCTTTGGAGCCTTGTCTGCTTTAGCCTTCTTCTTTCCTTTCTTCTTCCCACCGTTTTTTGATTTGGCCGTAGATGACTCTACAGCGTGAATATCGGCGGTAAGTTCAGGAGAAGACTCTCCTGTCGGGGAATCGGGCAAAGTGATAATAGGAGTAGTTGAAGCCTTGGAAGACTTCTTCTTGCTCTTTGTAGTCACGATACCAATCATACCATCAGCGGCATGAGATCCCGAAGGAGCAGCAGCGATTTGGTTCGACTTTGGAAGATCCGGAATCTTCTCGTGTAATGTACCCGACTGCGTGTAAACTAAGTCAAGGTATTGTGCCTGAGCAATGACTTGCTCCTCAGTAACTACTCCGGCCTTAGCTACATCTTCAGTAATTCTTGGTAATAGTGATTTAACAAACCATTCAGCTAAGATTTGGTCCGGGATAAAAACTTTCACTAGTCTTCTTCGACGTCTCCACTCATGGATGTGATCTGAAATATACGTGGAGGTCGATTGTTTTAGTGAAGTTAATAACTCTGTACCGTTATCGTATCTAACTGGTAACTGAAAATGAGTTAAGAACGAAGTAGCTAACTGGCTAAAATTGTAAAAAGAGGCCCGTGGTAACTCAATGTACCACTTGGCCGCGAGACCAATGAGCGTACGCTGAAAAAGACGTAAACGGATCGAATCATCCGAGATGGAATTTGAAGCACACCAGAGGTGGTAAGTCATCACGTGATTGGACGGATCCTCTCCAGACTTACCTTCGAACTTGGGTATATCGCTGGGCAACTTATTTGGCACTGACGGCCAGAACGGAAGATATTGAATTGGATCGTTCGTTAGGCGCGTCAAGTCTGGTAAATCCAAAGTTGCGATAAACGGTAACTGCCGGTTAGGATCTCTAAAACTCTGGGTCACAATACCGGCCCCAGGAGGAGGATATCCAGGATAACTAGGAACAGGAGTCGCATTTGGGATATTATATCCTCCTGGAAAACCAGGATTAACCGGACCGTACTGGGGTTGCTGAGGTTGTTGATAAGTGTACCCAGGATACGGTTGATACTGGTAAACCGGTTGTTGGGCAGCTTGCCCAGGTTGATACTGTCCCTGGTACGGAGGTTGAACAAATTGAGGTTGAGTAGTAACAACCGTACTTATACCAGGTTGGCCTACAGGCATCTGGACTGTGGTTTGAATCGTAGATCCAGACAACGGTACAGATGTCTGAGGAGTGGTTACAGGGACAGTAGAAACCGGAGCTGCCGATACTCCAGAAGTAAGTATGGTAGATGTGGCGGTAGTTACTGCAGCCGTTTGAGATGGAGTACCAGGTGCAACTGGCGGCTGAGTAACTACCGAAGTTACAGGGGTCTGAACACTTGACTGGACAGGTTGCGGTTGCTGGGGTGGACCAGGAACTACAGGTTGTCCTGCTTGAGGTACCGACTGTATACTTGGTTGCAACATCTGTTGACCCTGTGACGGATCCCACACTAACATTCCAGGGTATTGACCCATAACAGGTTGAGGATACTGAGATCCATAGCCGGATTGAGGATAGGGTTGATAATTGTAAGGTGCAGTCCCATATGATTGCCCTTGAGGTGGTTGATAACTTTGACCAGAGTATTGACCCAGAGGTTGATAACCTTGAGGTAAATACGGGTACTGGGGTTGACCTTGACCTTGAGGTTGGTATCCTTGAGGTTGATACCCTTGGGGTTGATACCCTTGGGGTTGCCATCCTTGAGGTTGCCATCCTTGAGGTTGATATTGATACTGAGGTTGACTTTGGGGTACATATTGAGGCTGGGGTTGACCTTGAGGTATGTATTGCCCCATAGGAGCGTACTGACCTTGAGGTTGCCCCCCAGACACGAATGAAGTACCTTGAGGTTGCCCCCCAGGCATTAACGAAGGTTGCCCCCCAGGCGGTAATTGGCCACCTTGAGGTTGGGTAACGGGAATTGAACCTGACATCATGTAAATGTCTCCTACACTCAATGGTACATTACCACTGTTTCCAACTAATAACCCATGATCAATGGGTTGAGGAGATGCTCCCGCAAAGGTACCAGAAAGAGATTGATACCCAGTAGGAACAGAAGGACCGCCATGTAAAAAAGATTCAGGACTTTGTGTAAACACAGATGACTGACCAGACATATTTACAGGAGTATGAATTCCTCTAGGTGGAAAAGGAGTTCGAGGTGTGGAAAAACCAAAATTGTCTAAATAATTGGTCAATGAGAGGTACCAAGTAGTACTTCTAGGAGGACTGTAAAAGATGGATTCACGCTCCCTTAGATCAAGGGTAATTTGATCTTCAGGATCAGAGACGCCTATTTCTTCCTCTGGGACAAGTTCTTCTATAGCAATCAAACCAACAGGAAGATTTTCGGTGATAATTCTTTCTATTCTCGGTGAATCAGGAACACTAGGAGTCGGAGTAACAGGTTTGGATATTTCAGGTTCTTCGCCTGTTTCACTGGCAGATGAAAAACTACCAGCAAGCTCGGAAACTGTAACAGTTTCGGGATTGTAACCTGTTTCTAAACTTTGGTAATCTGGATGGACTACCAAGGAAGATTCTCCTTCTTCAGGTGAACCTACTCTACTGTCACTAGGAGGAGTTACAAGGACCTTTAACCCTTCGTACTGACCCGGAATGTCTTCAGGAGATTCACCCCGCGATTTACGGAGTTTTCTTAACAAATCTATTCCGGTAACAATCTCAGGAGACTTGCCCCGAATTCTACGGGACTGTCTCGGTAATTCCGCCACAGCTAAAACTTTTAACTACTACACACGAAAACAAAATAAAATTTCAAATCAAACCACCTAAAGCCTCTAAAGAACCAAACAAATTGAATCACACGCCTAAAAAATCTAGAGCGTCAAACCAAACACAAACAGTATCTTCCGGACCAAAAGCGCTAGTTGGTGATTAGGTCCAACCTCGCAGGATTCAGTACAGAAATGGCGGGTGGAACAGTTACGCCGACAACCTGCTTAATGAATAGACTGGACCAAGTTCCTCCACTTTAACCGTCTCGAAGTGAAGTGAACCCCCCAGAAAATCCAAGTGAGTATAGCCGACGTCTGCTCCAGGTACAGTGGGACCTTCCCTCCACCGTCACCTTGGGTAGAATCCTAGAGATTATGGTCACTAAGGTTACCAACGGCCACAAGTACACCTGGGGGAACAGTCTAAACTCCGACAGCACGCAAGGGCAGAGTAGCAAGCTCAATCCCCTTACCGGCTCCTTGACAGTAATCCAAGGTTTGCCGATAAGTGACCCCTGGCTCCTCGACAATGGTTAATCCGAGGTTTACCGTTTGTAATACGTACTGCCTGGCGTCGTTCCCAACGAGGGGGGAATGATCCCCTCACTGGTTCGGACACGAGCTCGTGCTTCTCCTTTAAGAGGAGCTTTCCCAGAGTGTAAATGTAACAATTGGATTTGATTCTATCACAAGATCGACTACTTGTTTGTTTTACTGCCTTGGAGAGTTAAGTACTCACCTATTCCAAGACACTAGCCTAAGCTATGTTGGTGCTTTAGAGCCCTAGAAAATAAAAGTTACTAGTTCAATTTTACTTTAAGCGTTACTTTTAAGGTTGTTCTTTAAAGTCACAAGGTGATGGAAGTGAAACCGATGGTGTATAGACTCGACTCCAACCACTATAAAGATGCACCTAAGATGATCTAGACTACTTTTGCTTTTTCAATGAAAATCTTTAACTAAAAGAGTTGAGAGAATGCAATTTTTAGAGAAAACAACTTCTTTAGAAAAGACAATCAAAGAAACAATTCTCTTTTTTCTTTTCGAGCATACAAACATAACCACTCTTTACTTGCACGAAAAACTCTTTTTCTTTCAAAAACTTTTAAAGCTACTTGAAACAAAACTATTCAAAGGAGATATTTTTGTATTTTCTATTTTCAATAAAGCATGTAAACCTACCTTTAACAAAAACAATCTCAAAAGCTATAAAACTATGAAATTTTAACTCACAAGCAAACCAAAAAAGAGATTACTCTAAGTAAACCTAACAAGGTAAAAGCTCATAAAGGCGATTCTAGGATGTTTTACTTGATCAAAACAAATCGAGGGCTAGCTAATGCAGAATCAAAAGACTAGCCAAAACAAAATTCAAATCTTTTTGTTCTTTTCGTAAAATGGAATTCAAGACTTAAATAACAAGTACTTCGAAAATGGCCCAAAAGACAACTTGATGGTAAGTTACTTCTATAGGTAGGCTTTTAGAACAGGTCTGACTTCTTAGAAAGTTGACAAAACCAGAGAGATCTAAGGCTTTGACAATTCCTACCGCTAAAGTCACTACAAGACCTACTCAAAATCAAACCCTAGGGCTTACACTTCGACGAAATCCACTAAAACACTTAATACTAATGAAACCAGTTCAGGTGAAGATTCTGGACAAGGGACTGATGAATCTGGGCAGAAAAAACTAAGAAAAAACAAAATCTAAGAGCAAAAAAGGCAAAAAATGGAATTTTCTTAAATTTTGGCAGGGGACGCAGGCAACCCGTTAGCACAGGTGCGGGCCCGCTCTGTGCACACAGCAAAAGTGCGTCCAGGGACGCACTGTGCAGCACTCAGAGGGTGCGTCCTACTGAAAAACTCAAGAAAACCAAAAATCAAACTAATCCTAAGCTAACCCACCCAGAGACAAGATCACAGAGCCAAAACCAGAAAAAGAAATCAATTTTCTCAAAGCAAAGTTCAAACAAAAGAAAGGACTCTTTTCATTAATGGAAACTATCCCCAGCGGAGTCGCCAATTTGTCACACGGAATCGGTCAAGGGTGCGGACACAGCTGACCTTCCTAGAAGTCTAAGACATTCTAATGACAAACAAAACAAACTGGAGCTATCCTTCTCTAAACATACATTATGATATGAGAAATCAAGGTGTTTCGTTCTTACCTCTGTCCAAACGCTATTGTAGAAGTCCAAGCTTTGTTGATCCGGATGAGCTCCTCCCGTTCTCCAAAACCTGCAATCACCAACAGTTCAAACAATTAAATAGCACCTGATTATAACATAAAACAAAGCATATTCAACATATAGACCAAGGAGTACATGAAATAACCCATTAACAACAAGCTATTGAGAAGAATGGACCAATTTGCATTAAAGGTAATCAAAAGGAACCATTACAACCTGAGCCTTGGTGTTGTGCAAGCTCCTTCCAGGGTCCACAAGAGTCTTCCTCTACTTTGACAAAGCTCACCCACTTCCAAGTAGAACAAGTAAGGGTGACAATCTCTCCTCACAAACTTCTAAATGGGAGTCCTAATTCCTGCAGCATTTACCCTTAGAAATCTATAGCTTTCAACCTTCTTCCTTCTGGCTCAATGCCTCTTTTTATAGTGCTCAAGAGGAAGTTAATCAGGTCCACCATCAATGGGATAGTCCCCTCTTTGGATGGGATCACTCCCTTATTGATGGGATAAGTTCCTCTTTGATAGGAGTGCATGAACCATCTGGAGGCGCTCAATATTCATCCAAGAACCTTCTAGAAAGCTCTAGAAGTGACCACAAGTAAGTTTTTGAAGATAAAACTCGCGCATTTTAACCTTTTCAGAGGGACGCACCTGCCCCTTAAGATACAGAGCGTCCTTGGACGCAGACCTTGTGAACAAAAGGTGCGTACCCGCAGGCAAGGCTTGAGAGAACCTGCGTACCCAGAGATAAACATATTTTACAAGGACTTTCTCTCTTTCTTGGATTTTGACATGAATAGCAGAGGCCTAAGACTTGCTCAAAAGGGTAGTATGACTGTTGATTGAGCCATACTGACTGTAAATAGTCATGGTGACATTTTTTAGTGTAACACCCCTTAGACTCCTACATACAAAAAGGAGGTTTTTTCATTTGAATCATCCAAGAGTTTTTCATTTGTGTAATGTAAAGGAGGTTGCCCCCTCGAAGAGGTTGATTTTGAAGTCATTGATCTATATTTTCTTCTATTTTGTGAGCTAGTTACATAACAAAATAATTGCTAGATCAAGTGAAAGAAAAGTGTGAATGCAACTAGTCAAGTAATTGGTCAAATAATGTAGCTCCTTGATTATGATTTAGAAAAACGAAAACTAAAAAATGTAAGGGAAATGGATGTTCATGATGGATCTTGTCTCCATAGTGAAAACATGGTTGGGCACACAAGTTGAAAAAACCCTCCATATAGGCAGCTACGAGATCATAAAAGACATGAATTCCATAGTTTGTTTGTTGATATTCAAGGCACTCTACAATATGATTGTTATGGTTGGAGAGTTCACATGTTCTCTCTATGTCAAACAATTGTTCCAACTGTGAGTTGTCAAACTCATACCCATTCTCAATATTAAAAGGAAACAAGATGTCTTTTTGGCTCTGCTGAAATGAAACTTCAAAAGAAAAACCCTAAAATGGAAATGTTTGGGGTATTTCATGATCTTTAAAAGCCTCAAGCTCTTTCTCAATGTCCATGTTAAATTCATCCAAAAACTAAATCTTAGCTTCTAAGCTACATTTCATGACCTTAATTAAGAAGACAAAAATGAAGAAAAAATGTATCCACTTTATCTTTCGTAAACATATCATTCCATTCACTAAAACCTTGGATGGAAACAAGGTCTGCTCTGCCTTCTCCATCCATGTTTCCAAAAATATAACCCAAAATCATGTTGTAGAACTTATGGATTTAATAGATAAACTTTCAGCCCAACTTCTACACTTTCCTTGGAATGAATCATAAAACAGTTTGAGAAATACATCTTCATTCTTGATTTTAAGGAGATCAGTGAAGTCATAGAGTTTAGAAATATGGTTCAAGGCTAAGCTCAAATATTCTCCATTAAATTTAGGACCATTCCTCAAAAAATATTCATCAATAGGAAGAGGATTTGGAAAACAGGAAGGCCAGTAAAGTCCAAATATGCATACCTTGAAATAATTGTAGCAACATTTGAGTTCTTCATTAAATCTAGTGGACTCACCAACACACTCTTCAAGCTTTAAATTCTTCGGACAATGGAGTCAAATTTCATGCTTTGTAACACTAGTCTATTTGACCATGGAGTTTCCAGGTGAATTATGCACAACCTCTTGAGTCTGATCCTTGTTCACCATCAATTATCAGAACTAGCGTTTTGTTGTCTTTCCTAGGGATGATTTAAACTTTCTTCCTCGAAAATGGTGCCAAGATTTTATCACTCAGAAGTTTTGCTTGGTTGTGGAAGGAAACTTACTGAAGTAACCTTCAAATTTCTTTGGGATTGAAATCTGGCCCTTCAATCTGGAGAAGGATTTATCCTTAACTCTACTACTCAAGATCACTATAGTAGTAGGTCACTAGTATGCTCATTGGTCATATTTACTAGTAAGAAATGAATTTGGTTTGGAAAGGAAAGAAAAGGACCATTGGGCATGGACTCTCTGACATAAATAAATACTTTCTAATGAAATATTACATGAACAACTATACACAAAGGAAATATAGATTATGATTTCTTTGATAGGTCATCATAAAGATATGGTAGAAGACTATAGAAAATAAGCATAAAAACATAGCACTATGACTTATGAAAATGATATTTAGGATGACAAAAACATAAGTATTTGAATAACATAAACTTGAGCATTCTATATGAATTCCAATTCACATAAGTATTTGAATAACATGAAATTAAGCATTCAATATAAATTCTAATACATATAGCTTTATGCAAATACTAAAGATAAATGTTCAAAGACATGGCTAATGAGAAGATAAACACAGTAAAAAATAGACAGGAAATCATTGACACATTTATCTCTAAAATGACACATATAAAACTTCTTTTATAGTAAAATATATTAATCTAAAAGTCTACACAAATACACAATGTTTTTCCAAAAAATATGAACCCTTGGTCCTCTTTCATGATTTACTTTATAGAATACTTCCAAATTGTTCAAGATCCAGAAATAATGGATCGCAAACCTCTTCGTCTATCTTTAGCTTCCTAAATTAAAAAAAAAATCAACAAGGAGATAATATCTGATTCCCAAGTTGAATTGATGAGGTGGCTCTCCAACTAAAAGTTGATTAGGCATTTTTCTAAATATAGAAAAAAATGGTGAATCCCTAAAAAGTAGGTTCCAAATATTCTTTCGTAAATTTCAAACCATGACACCTGTATAAAAATGGAGAAAGGTTTTTGTTAAGGGACCCATTCTAAACAAAAACCTATTGTTGTTTTCATAAATTATTCTTCAAAATTTCAAAATATGCACCCAAAGTTATTTCCGTTTACAGGAAAAACAAAGTTAAAAGGCAAAGTTTTGTCATCATGTTCAAAATAGTAAGTTCACCATGGACCTAGAGTTTGATTCATCAAAACTAAAGATTGGTGCAAGAATCCATCTTGCATGAGCTTTATTGTGACTATAAACCCCTATCATCACCTCAAAAAATGTATCTTCCCCTTTCGCTGACAGATTAATTGTCAGTTCTCTATCAAAATATTTTCAAATTGAATGTTGACAAATTAACGATCATCAATGTTAACTTAAATTTTATTTAAGTTTTTATGCTTCCTATAAAAAAAGGTATACATTATTGGTATGTGTTGGCTTGAATATTTGGTTTTACTTAGTTGTTGAAATAAACTTGAAGGTTGGAGCTTATTTAGCCCAACATTTTATTTTTTATAAAATTAACTAAGAACCTTGCATCAGGAACCAAAAGAAGACCAAAAACACATTTTTTTTTATTCAACTCCTACTTTTTAAGAAAATTAACACTCCATACCATTTAATCTGTCAATGATTGCATTTTATACCCATTGAAATAGTGCTGAGAAATTATCTATCAACGCACCTGATTTTTTGTGAAATTTTTTAAAAAACTGACCCAAGTTATTACCCGTGAAGCCATCACCTTCAAACTAAAGTATGATAACAAACTGAATTGAATAAAAAGTGTTTTTTCAACTGCTTGAGAGGGAATTAGACCTTCTCGATGATTTTCAGCTAAAGTACATAGGTTTACACTCAGATATGTATTCATGACCTGTAGCTTACATGTTAAGCATGTGTTTAACAAAATGCCTAGTATGTTCTAGTCAGCCTAGGTCAAGTTTCTTATTCAAGTTTGAATGATTACCATTGTTGTTATGAGAAATATGATTCAAGAAAGTTACAGGAAGTTCTAGGAAGTGGTCTGAATACTAGCCTAGAAAAGTGGTTTAGATCTCAGGACCGCATGCACTAAACTGGAGATCTGGGGTCATAACTGCATGGAGCAAGGCTTGTGAGTGTGTTTGGAGGCTCACAACTACATGTAGATGATGTGAAAGGTGTAGTTATAGGTCTAAAAAAGGGTTTGAACTCAGGGATTGGTCACTTGGGGTGGTTGTTCAGACTTTGAGTAATCTGTGGTTCTTGATGAAGGTTATTAAGTTTCAGTTGCAGCCCCCACTTCCTTAACTGGAACTAGGAAGCCGAGTCATGTCATAGTGACACTTGTATCATGTTTACCCTGGAAAGCTTGTGAATTTGGTTAAATGTAGGATGGGTGGTTATAAGGTGGTATATTCAGAGTGGGCTCCATTCTCTTTGGGTGATATATGATACCAAAGAGTGCTAACAGAGCTCCCAGGTTCAAACACTTGAATTTGATGGGCTAAATGTATATTTTTATACATGCATAGTAGGTCAGACATGCATCATGGCAGTCATTATTCATCTCGTGTCATCATCATGTTGTTCTTATGTTATGATGTTGATATGTTAGCTAAGATGGAGCAGGAGATGCAAATTATTAGAGTGAGGTTGCAACAATTGGACCTCAGGGTAAAAGACAGTCATCATACATGATTGTATATTTGGCATGCAAGTATGATGGTTAATGGTTTTTATATGGATTATGGCTATATGCATGTCTACCACTCTATTTTTGTTATGGTTACATGCATTATAGATGCTAGTTAATCAGTGCGGTCATATGCACATGCATAGGACAATCATGCATGGTAGTAACTTATTGTTATATGAATTGTGGTCATATGCATGATGAGTATGGTCAATAAAACTATGATATTAATGTTACTATGTATCGTGTTAATATAGATTGGCCTATGTAGATAGTTTTGGTTATGATATTCATGTATGAGTCGATATACTTGTGGTATTTTGTTGTACTAATCTAGATTGATGGTGCAGATGTGATAGCCTCACATGAGATACATTTAGGTATGGGTTTTATTATTTTGTCTATTTGTTTTATTTAACATATTATGTTTGCAAGAAACAGAAGGTTAGGGATTAACAATAGAGTAGTGGAGTATGGTTCACATGACTCCCCTTACAGGTCTGAAGTGAAATCTATGAAATGGAAAAGTGGCATGATTACGTGGCATTGTTTCAAGTATAATGAGTACAAGAAATGAAAGTCAAGTTTTTACAAGTTTTGTTAAAATTAGTAGAGCTTTGGAGATCCCATTTCCATATTTGGGCATTGAATATCAGGCCATTATAGTAGCTGCCTCGTTCTACCTTAGTGTGGACTATGGATAGTAAGGGTTTATGTTTATAGGTTGTTTGAATGTTTGATAAATTGCATGATATGAGTATATTTCTATAAGATTGTGTGAAGGAATGATCTTGTTTTAAGACGGTTTTACTAACACAATATGTCTTGAGACAATTGATATGCACTTGAGTGCAAGTGGGTGCTAGTTGTAGCATTGTGACTAATGACTATGAGTTGATTATGACATGGTTGTTAGTCTTGATAAAGGTAAATTTCAAATTAATAGACACGATGTCTTGACCTTTGGAACATGTTACTGACATGTGTGAAAATTGGCAGGGAAACCTGCTTGGTATTAGCATGGCAAGGTAACAATTGATTTGTTTATATAACTAACAACTAGGTGATGTGATAGCACCTAATAAGACTCAATTGCGGCAAGGAAAAGGTAAAAGAAATAAATTGGGTGAGAATTCCTTTGGCTATGTTTGGAAACTACAATTCCAAATGAATTAGTGATTTGTATGAGTACAGGTTGTCTTCTTAACCTTGATTTTGTCTGACATTATGTGGATACGTGCTATATTCATGAACATGTATTTGGAAGGTATAATATTTGGTTTTTAGTTATGGATGAATTCTTCAAGGAATTAGAGTCCCTTGAGAGATGATATATGTATGTGTTCAGTTACAGGTCAAGATGTTGGGCACAAAAAGGTATAGTAACCAGTATATGTTATGTTTATTTATGCACTGACGATTGTGTGTTTATGGTAGTATGATGTAGGGGATTGCATGGCAAAAGGGACTGCCATGAAATCTTGAAGAATTCTCGGGTTGAGCTTTCCCTTAGAAGCATTGGGAACCCATGGGGATTGAGTCATGATGTATGTTGATTTTTTTGAGCTTTTGGTGCTTTGTGATTTTTTTCACGTGATTTGTGGTTTAGTTTATGTCTGGAGCATGGACATGCCACTTTGTTTGTGGTGTCGTATTTCTATTGTTTTTTTATGGTTTTCTTCTTATTTGTTTCTTATTCTTTCCTTTTATGTTTTGAGGGTCTTTCCAATTGGTTGGGGAAGAGGAAAGTTAATGGAGCTTTAGGGGAGTTGAATGAAACCCAATAGGTAATTTAAGACCCAGATGAAGACTGGTGCATGTATAAGGGAAACTGAAGGCAGGAATATGAGAGCTAGTTGGATTGGTTGGGTCCATTGGGGTAAATGGATGGTGGCTGGAAAATAATGAGAAAGGTAACAGGAAAGGTAAAGTGAATGGATCTGAGGTATTAGATGCCTTAGCTATGTTGTGAACTGTTTTACTCAATGTTGTGCATGCATTGCATAGATAAAGAGAGTTATTTGTTGGAAATAATACTCAGAGGGCGGGGGGGTGAATCAGCATTTGTAAATCAATAATATTTCATTTCCATAAAAAAAATTGTATACGCTACTTTAGCTAAGTGAACCAGCATGTACACGCGACTGTTATTAAAGCAACCAGCATATATGTAGATAAATTTTGATTTACCCAATTTATCATGCATTGAACTTTAACCAGTATGTCAGAGATTAATTAGACAGTGTAGTAAAAGAAGAATAAATCATTACACATAAGCATCACACATGAACACCAAGATATAAGGTGGAAACCAAATGTGGGTAAAAACCACCTGTTTTTGTCGTTTCTGTCTTCTTTTAATAATAAGAAAAATCTATTTACAATTTTGTACTAGTACAAACTTGTACCAGTACATAGGCTTCTACCTGGAGAAGGCTACAACCTTCTCTCGTTTTCCAGCTACTACTAAAAGGGAGCTACAACCCCCTAGCTCTTGTACTAGCCAATATGTTTACTAGTACGTAGGTGCCACCCTATAGGAAACTCCACTCTTCTACCAGGGACCACGTTTCATAAATTTTTAGTCTGGATACGCCTGGAACACAACACCATAATCTGAAGGCCACGTTTCATCCAATTTTCATACTGGACCCATCAACAACATCATAGCTGCAATAAAATCATCAAGTACATAAACCAATCATTGAAACTCTTAAATTTGATCATTCAGAATACTATCATCAAAATACAATCACCAGAACATAACCTAGATCTCTGTAACAACAAACAGAAACAACTGAAACATTCTTCACATGGTATACGCTACCTCCCTGTGTCTAACGAGCGTGTGTAGATTCTTTTGTCAAAGCCAACCAGCGTATACATCTGTAAATGTTAATTCATAATTTTACAGCTATATCAGACTTCAATTATACCCAGATCATAACATTTATAGAATAATATATGCATCAGTATTCAGATCTAGAATATACATGAGAAAAACCACATAATGATAGTTCATTTTATGCCTTAATATCCCGATCCATCATTAGATATAATCCCTCATCATCCACTAAGGTTCATCCTTGGTTCAGATCTAGCAATGCACCATAACCCAATAACCTGCATACTAGATATCACACTTGATTAGATATTCGATACTTGCACACCTTGGCCTAATGATCTTCTCCTCCTTTTATAGTTTTAGGCCTTTCTCAATACCATGGACCAAAACCACTTAGGATCAATACCTTGGACCAAATACCTTGGACCAATACCATGGGTCAAAATACCTTGGACCAAATACCACGACCAAAAGCTTAGTTTTCCAACATATACACTCTTTTGCTTTTGTGAAAGTGAATGTGTACATATACACGACTTGTATACAGTGAAACTACGTGTATATGCAGCTTGGTCAAGGTGAACCTACGTATACCTCTCTTTCTCATTCCGTGTAGTCTGATATGCAATTCTTGGCTGTTAACTTACTGTACTGTGATCTTTCATCTAAGTGAGTTGCCATCACGGACAACACCTTTATCATAATGCCAACATTCTCTTAACATTGACCTTATAATATTTGGTAGTTATGTTGTGATCATGATTATGTTGATGTCTATATATGTTACATGTATGTATGTATGTTTTTGTCTACCACGGTCATTAGGGATCATTCTTGTGGAGGAATGATTGCTTACACAAGTGAATGTCATGAAGTGGTTCCTAGTTTTATGAGGAATCAAGTGGCAATAGTATCCCTTACCTATATATGAGGTTAGTATCACATGGATATGATTTGATATTATGTGCTTATAAATATGCCTATGTTATGGACATGTTATGTTGAGGGATACATCAGCTGAATGAACACAGTGTTATCTACGACATGCTAGGACAAGCATGGATAAGTGAAAATAACCACAGAGTCATGATTTGGGTTGTGGATGCTTGTAGTAAGGTGTGGGAAAGATAATGGAAGAAAGGTTGATTGGTAGAGAGAGTGTGGTATCCGGACGTGTAGTACTACTGCTCTATACATGTTGTACATGTGGTGTTGTGTACGTGTGGTTTTCTGCCCATGTTGTGCAGGTAGTGTTGTGTACATGTCATACATGTTGTGTTGTGTACATGTGGCATTGTGTTATGTCCATTTTTTAGTCATTGTATCGTGACATGTGTATTCATTGTGTTGTACTCTATGTATGTATATGTATTGTGTGGTGTTGTACACTAGGTGTAGGTGTATGTTTTGTGTTTTACACCGGGTGTAGGTGTATGTATTGTGTGGTTTTGTATGTCATGTGTGGGTGTATGTGTTGTGATGTACATTGTTTGTATGTGATTGAAGAGAAGAGTAGGCACTAGGTGCTTGCTAGGATTGGAAATTGATTTTTTGTGTGTACTGAAAGGATAAAGAATGAAGTTAGGAGCAAAGAACCATTTTAAAGATAAGTATAAATATTTTATTTCAGTTTTTAATTATGCATATGATCTATGATTTTGTTTTATGATGGTTTCATGTGACCTGTGATTCTGATTTATGACAGTTTTGTTATGAGCTAATAGGATGTGATATGTTTATACATGATGATTTGGTCAAAGATTTAGTTTGACTTGTTGTGACAGGAAGTGCACATAATTGCAAGTGTACCTTATTGAGGGGCCACCGATGAGGTATGATTTGAATTAACTTAGTTCCTTTTAAGTCTAATGAAAATTATGTGCTTGGTACAGGAAAGAAGGTAATACCCATTTTGGGTAGTCGAAACTGACTACAAGAATTAGCAACAACAACAAAAAGGAATTGGAATATGCACTAGTATGTTGGTAAAGCATTTAGGAGAAGGGCCATTATGGAAACTAGTACCCAATAGTGTCCATTGATTTCCTTGAGCATGCTATGACTGGTATGATGGTTTTGAGGTAGGGATATGACTTGTTTTTAGACCTTCCGATGTGAGGAAACCTTGCTAAGGGATGGATCACTTGAGGGGATTTGTAGTAGAGAAGGGGATGTCAGGAAAATTGGAAGGTGAGTGATTGTACAGAAGGGAGGTGACTAGATTTCCCGAGGTACTATGTAGTAGAGAAGGTAAGGACAAGGAATGAATTTGTTTTGGTCATTAGCATTTCCATATGGAATCCGAAATACATTGGGAGTGTGCCCTAAAACAACGAGCTGGTAACTGTTCATTGAGGGAACAAGTAGAATAAGGATCTTAGCGCTAGAAATTGGATGCAGGTTTGAGTTGGCAGTGGATTCTGAACTTCTTGGGAATGAGGTGAATCCTGGTACTACTTTGAGGGTGGAGGTGTGAACCTATGGATTCCCTTATTCACTCGTGTGGGCACCATATCGTTTTATTTCCTTGTTCACTGATGTGGGCACCATATCCTTTTATTTTCTGGCTATATAAAATATGCATACGTATATGTGTATATTATAGTAAATATTGTATTTGGTTATGGTTATAAATCTCCATAAACAGTATGATTATTTGTTAGTTGAAGAAAATGTGCATGAGTATATATGTGGTTTTTATTGTAAATACCATAATGAGTTTCATTACAAATCTCCAACAAGTGCTATGATTTTCATGTTTCCAACAATGGTCATTGTAAATACTGCAACAAGTTGGGTTATAAAGCTCCATAGGTAGTATGCGTTTGTTTTAGAAGTTTCATAGTCATAGGTGTCATAGAACATTGAGGACGATGTTCCCCCAAGGATGAGGGGTTTGTAACAACCCCTGGTTGATTTTCCATGTAAAAAATATAAGGCCAAGGTCATGGGACATGTATTACAAGCTAAATGATGGGAAAAAACATCCTAGTGGGTGTCACTTTTGGTTTATTAATGGCTAAGGAAATTGGAAAAGGTATTAGCAAATGCAAAGAGCCATTACTTGGCATTTATTTATGAAAATAAAGGAAAATACGAGAAAAGGAAGGTAATGAGACACAAATTTGCATGAGAGGGAAATTAGAGGGAAAATGAAAGAAAATGAAGAAGATAGAGGTCTCAATGACAAAAAGGCTTCAAAGAATCAATTCACAATTTTTTTTCAGTTGAGCTTTTGTTAGTTTGGTTTTTGAAATAGTTTGAGATAGAGAGAGACAACACCAAGAGGAGAAAGCACGAAAGAAATCAAAGGAAGGAAAAAGGAAAGAAAAGGACAAGCAAAGAAAGTAAGGAGAAAGTTGGATCATCAGCTTCAATAGGAAGATTTTGCAGGTAATACGTTGCATATGTGATTTCCTAGCTGAGGTGTGAATTCATGGTACATGAATTTGTGTATTTGGTTCATTTTCTATCATTGGATTGGTTTTTGTCATGTTTGACAATGGTTTTAGCCTTGCCTTTCCATTTCCTAGATAGCCCTAGTGTGATGGGATTTACTTCTTGGTTGAGCTTTAGATTACTGGAAGGTTCTAGAACTAAGTGAGGTGGTCTCAGGAAAATTCCCAAGGGTTGGGGGTGGAGATGGTTTTCTCTAGGTATTCCTAGATAGGTGGTTGGAGATAGGAAAATTCCTCAAGGTATGGTGAAGAAATTCTGACGCATCCAAGCATCTTTTGGTTTTGTGATCTCATGACCAGTTTTGGTGAGATCACGGTAGTTTGAGGGTAGAGGTGGTTTAACGTATGGATTCCATTGGTTGATTATGTCTTGGTTTATCCCATGAGATACCACATTCATGCTTGGAATATGGCATGGGGGTGAATGGCTGAAATAAAAATTTGTTTCAACTCAATCTATGGTTGGGTGGTACATGGAAGTCCCTGACTTGGTTGGATTTTGCATAAGTTAATAAGAGCTATTTTCCTATTGTGATTTATGAGCATGTGTACTTGTTATTATGTTGCTTTGATAATTCTTTTTTCATGGCTAATATTCCGGTTATATGTTGGTTATAAGCATATTTATATAACAAGTTCTAGCTATGGCTCTTGCTAAACTTTGATTAGTTAATGAATGGTTGATTAATTTGATGAGCCTCAGTATTGCAATAAGAATGCTACAACTCCCAAGGCTACTGACTTTAATTATCAACCCGGGGTTCGTACAAACTTAAGAGGTGTCGACACTATATGTGTGGCATACAATGTGTCATTCCTTTGCTATCATGATGTAATGGAGTGCATGTACTGAAGTGAAATCCTAAACTAATTGTAGAAAATGAAATGTTTGAAATGGAACCTTAGCCTATTGCAAGAAAGAAAGTACAAGGAAAGAGATGGAAATTCAATGCTAAATCACACCATTTCCTAATTAACTTCCAAGAAACTATGCTTTACAATAATGCTAAATTATCATGAGCCAAATGCTACTATCTAAGCATGGAAGTAATAAGAATCAAACATCACTAATGTGCAAGTAAAGGGACTGAAATAAATTTGTTTTTGTCTTTTTGTCTTTTCATGCAAAATCAAGTATGCAAACTAATTTCCTTTGGTGATGTGGCAGGTGAATTAAGGATGTTTGAGGTTGGATGGAAGGGTTAGGAGATGTTTGTATGGTGTGGGAGACCCTTGGGAGGCTTTTGGTGGCTTCCTAGAGGTTTTCTCTCAAGTCGGCTCAAAACAGGCCATTTCAGGAAAACCTATAGGATGTACTAGAAACCTACAAGATCCACTAAAAACCTACAAGATATAGCCAAGAGAAAAATGGAAGGTGTTGGAGGTGATAGAAGGCTTATGAAAGGTGGTATATGGGTGGAATGGAGTGAGAAAATTCTTAGGATCACTTAGAACTCAAAGCCAAAGATGGGAGATGGATGGATTTGCTCAAAAAGCTTGGAGAAGTTTCCTACAGGATGTATAGATTCACTATAATTCATCAAATGACCAAGAAAATAAAATCTAAATTGGATGGGACACTTTTTTTTATTAACTAGGATTTCTTAGGTCCCCATTCCAAGTGGAATCACTCAAAAATACCTCTGTTAACCCATTCTAAAAAAATAAAAAACATTACTAGTCGAAAATTTAGAAATTCGAGAACTAGTGAGCTAGTAAATATAAAAAATGCCTAACCAAAACAAGTGAAAATGAAATGGGGTGATTTTTGTTATGAACTAGTTTTTTTGTGATCTAATGAAAGTGGAATCAAGTTGATTGAATCTCATTAGAAATCTCTTAAAAATAGCAGAAATTCATTGTTCTTTGCTAAAAAGGAGGTCCAACCATTTAGATTTGGGAATAAGAAGACTAATCCAAGAAACTCAATGATTATTATGAACTTCCAAAGATTTTCCAAGGATTAAATAATTCTTGTGATCTTGCAAAAGAACTTACATCAACCCTTTAACTCAATCCTACAACAAGAAATCATTAATACTAAATGAAAAATAGAAAGAAATACAAACTAGAGATGCATGTGAATAAGCAATGAAAAATAGGAAAGAAGATGATACAAAAGGACTCTGAGACTCGTAGGATGGTCAAGCCCAAGGAAAATCAGAGGCCTATGGAGGAGAACAAGATTTAGAAGTTGAACATGACACAATCTTCATTATTTTCATCAATAGAATTACATCCTTGCAAGAAAATACAATGGAGCTGCAAAAATACAAGCTCTCTCCACAATAACACTAATAAAAAAGATCCCTAGAGGAAAATTTGATTTGGTACTTATAAAAAATGATTAGGAATCATTCCCCTTGAATGGAGGAAGCTTTTCCCACCAAAATCCCTTGACTAGTGGATCTAGTCCCCAATACTAGGGATTTGTAGTAAATGGCATGGAGCACATTCCTAGATTTTCTCAATCATTCCCTAGAGGAAAATTCGACTTGGTACTTATAAAAAATGATTAATAATCATTCCCCACAAATGGAGGAAGCTTTCCCCACCGAAATCCCTTGATTAATGGATCTTCTCCCTTGATTAGTGGAACACATTCCTAGATTTTCTCAATCATTGGAGTTCCACAATTTGTGCCATAATTCCATAATATCTTGTTGAATTATTATTTATTATTGATCCTCCAGTAGTAGGTAACAAGTACCTAAATTATCTCCTCCTCCAACTCTTCATAATCTGCCCAATATTCTCAAAATATTCCACAAGAAATAAATAATATTAGGCACAGATATTCAATTATTCATAAACCTTCCTAATGAATATATTAAAGTTAAAAATAAATTATCTAATGCAAAAAGAGAGCTTTAATGTGCTAAAGGATGGTCATAGGCCTTAATTTATGTTTTAATTTAGAGGCATGGGCCTTAATTTATGTCTAATTTAGAGGCCCACCATAATGCATGAGATAAAAAGTGTTGTTGCAGCTACTTGAGAGGCAATTAGACCTTCTCTGTGATTTTCAACTAAAGTACAGAGGTTTACACTCATATATGCATTCATGACCTGTCGCTTACATGTTTACCATGTGTTTGACAAAATTCCTAGTACGTTCTAGTTAGCCTTGGTCAAGTTTGAATGGTCAACATTTTCATTATGAGAAATACGATTTTGGAAAGTTATAGGAAGTTCTATGTAGTAGTTTGGAGACTATCCTAGAAAAGTGGTTTAGATCTTAGGACCAGAGGAATTCAACTAGATATATGGGGTCATAACTACATGGAGTAAGGCTTGTGAGTGTGGTTGGAGGATCACATCTACATGTAGGCAATTTTAATGGTGTAATTATAGGTCTAATTGAGAGAAAAAGGGTTCCACCTTTGGGATTGGTCACTCGGTGTGGTTTTTCATGCTTAGAGTGATGTATGGTTCTTGAGGAAGGTCAGTAAGTCTTAGTTGTAGGCCCCACTTCCTTAACTAGAACTAAGAGGTTGAGTCATGTCATAGTGACACTTGTCTCATGTTTACCCTTGCGAGCTTGTGAATTTGGGTAAATGTGGGAGGGTTGGTTACAGTGTGGTAGAAGAGTGGGTTATGTTCTCTTTGGGTGATATATGATACCATAGAGTGATATTAGAGATCCTAGGTTCAAACACTTGGAATGGATGGACTAAATGTATATGGATATGCATTCCTAATAGGTCATACATGCATCTTGGTTGTGATTATGCAGTTTGTGTCATCATGGTGTTGTTGATATGTTATGATGTTGATGTGTTGGCTGCGATGGAGCAAGAGATGCAGATTATCAGAGTGAGCTTGCAACACTTGACCTTTGGGTAAAAGGAATTCGTAATACAGGTTTATATATTTGGCATGCAAGTATGATGGTTAATGGTTGTTATACGCATTGTGGCTATATGCATGTTTTTCACTCTATTGTTGTTGTGGTTACATGCATTATAGATGCTAGTCGATCAATGTGGTCATATGCACAAGTGTCAGATAGTGATGCATGGTAGTAACTTGTTGTTATATGCATTGTTGTCATATGCATGATGAGTATTGTCATTTCAACTAGTACTTGATGTTATTATTTATCATGCTAATATGGATTAGCATGTGTAGATTGTTATGGTTATTATATTCATGTATGAGTTGATATACTTGCGGTATCGTGTCATAGTAATCTATAATTATTGCGTAGATGTGATAGCCTCCCTGTTATAGACATTTTTGGGCATTGCAACCCCAAGCATAAAATTTCCATAAACCAAGGGCTCCTAAGTCCCTAAAAGTGTTGTTCTAACCCCTAAAGGAACAAGGTCAATTGATTACAGCTTCTCCCAGAAGTTCTCCATGAAAAACTACTCAGAACTGGTCAAAACAGGATCATTTAACCTGCTCCATAGGCAAAGAGTGTTGCATCTCACCTAAGTACACTCTGTGGGTGCGTTGCATTTCAAAAATCCCTTCTATGGGTTGCGATGGGCGAGAAGTGACAAATGGCAGTGTCAATCTGCGAGGTGGAGAGGCATGGAATCTTCCAGAAACTTCTCCTGTGACACTTGCCTCTCTGAATTCAACCAAGGATGAGTAAGAGATCATCAATCTCCAAGTGGAAGCAAGAACTATCAGAGGGAAGACACTAATCAAATCACAAGATGACTCATCTCCCTTACAAATATTTATATATGGATCCCTCATCCCAGAGATCCAGAGGCTGGAATTTTGCATCTTGTAAGGAATTGTTGTTGGTTTCTTGAGGCAACATCATAGTGCTGGGTGATCTAAGCTTTACATGAGGTGAAGAAGGGCTTACTTGCTGAGAGGATGATGCTAGTTTAGAACAACTGGTTGTAACTCTCTTGGCTCTTTCTTGATTATCAATAAAGCTATTCAAGTTTTCCTCCATACTCTTATGTCGTTTATGTTTATGCATTTGTATGTTCAATTTACATATGATCCTAGATTGTTTATGATAATAGATCCATGTTCTTGTATAGTGTTATGCTACTTTGATTCTACAGGTACTCTGTGAAGCTGGGTGTACAAGGAAGCAAGTAGCAAAGGACTATCAAAAGAGAGAGGAATTGAACTAGGAGCCAAGCGCAAGACAGAGGTTGGTCTCCTTTATTCTTCTCTCATCTATCTTTCATAAAGGAAAACGAAAGTAGTTTTACTTTGTTTGTTTCTAAGGTAGCTACCACACCTTAGTGGGATTAGCAGTTCTGCATAAACACTTTTCCCTGTAACAAAATGGCGACTCCACTGGGGAGCGACTAGGTTGTTTGTTTATCTACATTTTTGTTTACTTTATAAACTTACAGACGGAGCCTGAAGTCGAGCCAGGTAGCTTTCAAACTGCATTTGCTATGCAAATGCAAAGTAGATAAATGTCGCTTCAGTCAATCTCCGGGTTTTGTTTATGAATTAAACAACTGATTTATAAACTCTCTAATTGCCCTTGTGGTGGCTCTAGTAACCTCCTTAGATCTACCCCTGTTGTTGATTTACTGATTACCACTTGCTCAGCCAAAATCCCTGAACTGAACTGCAAACTGTGACCCGGAACCCAAGCAAAGTCTCGTCTCTAGCCCAGCGCAGTCTCTGTTCTATGAATCTGAAATTCAATGCACTTCCTGAGTGTAGTAGGTGTCACACGGAATTTGTCAAGGGTGCGGACACGACTGACCTTCCTAGAAGTCTAAGACGTTCTAATGACAAACAAGACAAAATGGAGTGATCTTTCTCTAAATACACCTTTTACAACATGAAAACTACAAGTGTTCAGGCTTACCTTATTCCAAAACGCTGTTGTTGAAGTCCGTTCTTGACGATCCAGATGAGCTCCTCTTTCAAGTCAATTCCTGCAACCACAAACAATCAAACAATTACCAAGCACTTGCATTTCATATAATAAAACATATATTCAACATGCAGACCAAGGAACACATGAAATAACTCATTAACACAAGCTATTGAGAAAAATAAACCAGTTTGTATTAATAACGAAACAAAGAAACTCTTACAACCTGGCCTTGGTGTTGTGCAAGTTCCTCCCAGGGTCCATCAAGTGTTTTCCCCTACTTTGACAAAGCTCACCCACTTCCAAGTAGAATCATGTAAAGACAATCTCTCCTCACAAAGGTTCTAATGGAAGACCTAAATCCTGCAGCATTTACCCAAAGAAAATGTATAGCTCCAACCTCTCCTCCTTCTGGCTCAATGCCTTTATTTATAGTGCTGTAAAGAGGTTATTCAGGTCCACTATCAATGGGATCATCCCCCTCTATGGGTGGGATAGCTCCCTTATTGATGGGATAAGTCCCCTCTTAATAGAGATACATGAACCAACTGGAGGCGCATCCATTTCATCAAACCGACCTCTAGAATGTTCTAGAAGTAACCACAAGTAACTTTTTCAAGATAAAACTTGCGCATTTTTCCTTTTACAGAAGGACGCACCTGTCCTTTAACATACAGAGCGTCCATGGACGCAGTTCTTGTGAACATGACCTGCGTCCCCGCAGGTAAGGCTAGAGAGAACCTGCGACCCTAGAGATAAACATAGTTTTTACAAGACTTTCTCTCTTCTTTGAGTTTGAGATGGATAACAGAGGCATAAAGACTTGCCTAAGAGGGTAGCATGACTGTTGATTTGAGCCATACTAACTGTAAGTAGTCAAGGTGACATTTTTTAGTGTAACAGATTGCCCCCTAAAGTGCGAAGCCTGGAATAGATTGGTATTTTGTAATTCTAGGAAGGGTGAAGCGCTTTATCATTTCAAGGATTGACTTGTGGATGACCTGGTTGGAACCTGCAATTTTCAACACAAAATACATGTATAAGATTATATCATCACTGAGGTAGGCATTCCCATACTCAGATTCAAAACTTTAACTAATGGACTAACTATTCTGATACAGGAATGATCTTGCAGTACATCATTTTTATAGACTTTTGTAGACACAGTATGGACACAGCCATCTGTTTATGATTAGTCTACATAGATAATGAATACAAAACTCCTCGCAGCCTGGATGGTAGAAACTAGATCCAGGGTCTTCACTTCTACTTCCCGAATTGGTACGATTCTAAACATGTGATTAAATGATTTGATGTCGAACATGTTAGAAACCACTTGATTACCAGTCGATGATGTAAACTGTTAACAAGCGTAAGAGAGACCACCAGTAATGTCAATGGTTCTCAAAGTACCAAGCACAACCCGTGAAATGTGAATAGATGTTCTGATGTCGAACACTTCACGGAATCCTTTGATCGAAAGTCAATGATGTAAACTGTCGTCAAAGGCGAGAAACCTGCCATTGATGCATGCAGACTTCAAGGTACTGTCGATTCCTAAGTCATCTTTCTAGATAATATGTCGATGTCGATAGAAAGCGACTCGTTGCAGGCAAGCCTACAACACGAAATCATTGTTCAAGTTGAAGAAATGTTGCTGTAAGGACTGACTCAGGGATGGTCAAATGGATGATAAGTATTTTGCAGATGAAAGTTTTGTTTGCAGACCTCTTGAACACATAACGACACAACAGATGGTTTGGTGACGAATAACTCAAAGTTGATCCCTGAACCCGGTTAAAGATTTTCAAAGTGATTTGGTCAACTGTGAGGTAAAAGATTTCCCAACCCAGGTGAAATGAAAAAGTGTCGTGTTCAAGAGTGGTAATAAAGTTTCGTTTGAGACAAAAGGTGACAAATAGGTTCATTCTTCTCTCTTTTCCCCCACCATTTCTGGCAAGTACCTCTTTATTTTTAACAAGCTTGAGGAGGATAACATATGCTTGGTTATAAGCTCATCCTTCGGACGAGTCCAACCTAGTTTAAATTCGAACCCTAGGAAGGAGTGGTTCGTTCCTGTTTGTAATTGAACAGGTCCTTTACTGTAAAAGTTTTAACGAGCCCAGTATAGGAGAAACTCGGCGTTTTTCATTTTTAGGGAGTCTGAAAAACTTAAGGAAACTCCACGTTGAACTTTTTCGTAAATTTGTGTCCCTCAAGCCCGAAAAAGTATAAAATAATACCTGGGGGAACCGCTTGATCTTGCGACCAAGGAGTACTTTCATAATAGTGTCGTTGACCTGAAAAGTAAAAAGCGATCAAAGACACGTCGTTTTAGTTCCTTATCGAGTTTGAAACGACAAAAACCCGGCAATCTTTTCCTGATTTTGCGGTCAGAAAAGAGCTAAAAGGGGACCGTCTTTTAATTCCGTTTTAACGAGTGTAAAAGAAACACTCGGCGATCTTTTCATGTTTTAGGAGTCAGAAAAGGGCTTAAAAGATGACTCTGATATTTTTATTTGTGAAAATTACAATTTCCCTCGAAATCCCTTTGTCCTGCACAAAAGCGACACATTACTCATACCTGTTTAAAATAGGCAAAAATACGTCAAAAAACATCTTTTCATGGTAAAAAATGAACTTATTCACCCAAAAAACCTATAAAAAGACCTTTTACCATGTCATTTTTACCGTTTGACTTTGGAGGTTGAAAAAGGAGCTTTTGACAAGAAACTTCCCGTGGTCGCTGCGGAAAATCTGACCATCGGAATCGAACGCCGCTTCACTCAGGTATTTTACACATCCTACTCTGCATTTCTATCCGTTTAGAATCAAGTTTTAGGTCTCTGTTTCATTTTTTGGGGGGTTTTGGGTTTAAAATGCGCCTCTCGGCGGACGCAGGTGCCCTTCGGGTGACCTGCGTCCCCCGACTTTTTCTCACACGGGAAAATGGTCGGGGGACGCAGCCCGCCTTCAGGCAAGCTGCGTCCGGACGCCCTGTGCTACAAAGACGGGGTGCGTCCTCCGAGTAATGCGCATTTGAAAACCCCAACTCTCTCAAAAAACCACCAAATTTCTTCAAATCAATTTCTAATTGTCTTTTTTGATATGCAGGGCATTAATCATGTTAGACTGGAGAGAGAGAGAGCACGTAGAGGAAGATGAAGCTGCAATAAACCACCAACCCTCTTTGGATGCCTTAAGAACATGCGGGTTGTACAAATATTGGACCATACCGGGCATGAGGGGCCAGGTAAGATTCTTGGAATGGCTGGTTGAGCGATGGAACGTTCAAGATCAATGTTTTTACATAGGAGGGCACCAGCTCGAGATAGAGCCCTCGGATGTATACTTTCTCACTGGCTTGCCAAACAGAGGTGAGCAACTCAATCTTGCGGGGACCAGGCCGGGTGGCCAATCCCTTGATGATCTCCGCGAGGAGTGGTGCAGACCCGGGACTCGCCATAAAAAAGGCGTAGAGATAAAACACATCGCTCTGCCGGAACTCAGAGTCATTGCGTTCACGGTCACCAGAATTTGCGGCGCGGCCGCTTTACACATTGCTTCCGGATCCCAAATGCGGATGGCAGTTGACTGTTACCAAGGCACCATCTTCAACTGGTGTGAAGCTGTGTCGGCTCATATGAAGAGCCAACTGACCAAGGCAAAGAACGGACGACTAAAGACTTTTGGATATGGGCCTATAGTCGTGAGCTTTGCCTTGGAGAGAGTTCCAATGCTGATCCCTCAGCAACTCACTGTTGATGATTTGGGTCCTCAGCAGCCAAAGCTGATTCGATGGGTTGCGGTGATGGCCCGGCATCCTGACGAGGGCGCGGCAGTGGTTCGATTCTCAGACAGTTACTTTGACTGGTTAGAGGGCCAGCTTTTTGTGATACAAGACTTTCCATATGCCGGAATGGATTTCAGAGGTGATCCGGACATGGTTCTTCCACAGGGAGAACAATGGGACGACAGAGGTACTTTTATTTTCACAAGTTTTCTAGTTATGTATTTTTTATTTTTCATATATATCGTCTCAAACTAATAGTAAAATTTTCAAAATGCAGATGTTGGCCCACAGCGTCCAGCCAATCTCCGGCCTTATGATAGACGACATCCAGCTGCACCGGCACCGGCCCCACAGGATGCAGCTGCAGACGTACTAGCTGAGTTGGAGCATGATCTAGAGCGTCTCACGGTAGACATACCTGAGACTACTATGGACGACATTCCTATCAGGCTTCAGCGTTTTGTAGTTGCGGTCCCTGGACCGTTTAGGAGATTTTTGCGTAAGGTAGCCCGCGCAGTGGTGTCGTACAGAGAGCACCACCAGTGATTGACTAGTCACTTTTGTAGTCACATGTGACATTTTTGACTTTTTGTACTATCATTTTGCCGATCATAAGGTGTTTTCAACCTATGATCGAAGACGATGTATATATTTTTTGGACACACTTCTATCTATATATATCACTATTACCGGCTTATCTTGTTTAACATGTATGATGAAATGTCTTTAAATTTACTTGCATGATTATTATAAATGTCTGTCCAACACTCGAGAAGCAATTGCATCTGCTAATGTATTCAAAGACCTTGGAATATGTTGATATTCAATGTAATCAAATTCACGTTCCAAGAGACGCACTCTCAAAAACAACCTTAACAACACAGGATTTCTAATGGCATAAACTCTATTAAGCTGTAATACAACAAGTTCAGAATCTAACCTCACAATCAAACGTCGAATTCCAAATGAAATAGATTCGGATAATAATTCAACCACTGCACTGTATTCTGCAATGTTATTCGTTGTTTGACCGAGGCTTACCCCATGCATAGAAACTAACTCGTCAGAGGGTGAATAGATAACCCAAGCTGCGGAAGAGATATTCCGTGTACTACGACAAGCACCATCAGCAAATCCAATGTATGTTTGGAGAGGCGTCGACATCTACAATATCAAGAGTAAAACCAAGATAAGCCAGAATAATGACGAAAAACCACACTCGCTAAGCTAAGCACACTGACTAAACTAACACACTTGCTAGCTAGAAAGAAAATCTAACCTATCTAAAAATTTCTCCATCCATCATTTTAAGCATAATACCTCTTTAGGTAAAGTCCATTTCTGGGTTTACCCAAAGAGTCCCCATCAAAATCAACTAACTCATAAGCCCCTTTTGCTAGCTTTCGCTTTACAATGTAGGGCCCATGCCACATGGGAACGAATTTTCCGGCACCTAGCTTATCGTTAGCTTGATCATATAATAGTACTAGGTCTCCTTCCGAAAAACTTCGAGGAGTTACATTTTTATCGTACTGGGCTTTCATTCGTTTTGCGTGAGTCTCGATAGCTAAAGTAGCGTCACGTCGAGTCTCATCTAATTTAGCCAAGTATAACAACCGTTTCTCCTCTTCGGAAGTAGCTGGAAGTAATTCGACAGCCATTTGAAGTGATGGGATTTCGCATTCAATAGGTAACACAGCTTCTAAGCCATAAACTAGCTGGAAAGGGGTGAAACCTGTTGAATTTTTCACTGAAGTTCGATATGCCCATAGCGCCGAAAATAACATGTTATGCCAATTCGTTCGATGGATACCAATGATCCGTCGAATCATGATGACTAGAACTTTGTTGATTGACTCAACCAAACCGTTGGCTTGCGGATAATAAGGTGTAGAGCTATCGTGGCGCAAACCAAGCTGGCTTGTAAGTTCAGTCATCATGACATTTCGAAAATGGCTCCCATGGTCAGTAATGATTGCTTGTGGGACACCAAACCTAGTTATGATATGATTGAATACGAAAACTGCAGCTGTTTTGCCGCTTGCGTCGAATGTAGGCATCGCCTCGGCCCATTTTGTAAAATAATCAACCGCGAGGATGATATACGCATGCCCCCCGGCCGAGTGAGGGTTACAAGTAATAAAGTCAATACCCCATTTGGCGAATGGACCAGCGGCAATTATAGGGTGGAGAGGAGCAGGTGGAGCGCGCATCTTTCGATCAAACACTTGACAGTTGTGGCATTTTCTGACGGCAAGGATACAATCTTTAAACATAGACGGCCAGAAATAGCCAGCGCGCAACACCTTCTGAGCTGTGGCATACCCAGACATATGACCGCCACATGCTCCAGAGTGACAATCATTCAAAACTCTCTCAGCCTCGTCGTGAGTTAAACAACGTCGAAAAACTAAGTCTGCCCCCAGGCGATAAAGTGTATCTCCAATAATTCTGTATTGCTGGGATTGAAACCGAATTTTTCGACGGTCTTCCTTGGAAGCTTCAGGCCGAAAGGTTTGGGTTTGGAGATAGATGATTATATCCCCATACCACGGATCTACAGTGCTAATAAGAAACAAAGATTCGTCCGCAATGGACTCCTCTGCCACAGTCTCTGTGTCAGCACTCGGGAAATCACACATCAATTCCGCGAAGACTAAAGATTTCTTAGACTTGGACTTCTCAAACTCCAAGTCGAACTCTTGCAGGATGACGATCCATTTAGAGTACTTGCCCCCTAGCAGTTGTTTTGTCAAGATATAAATCATAGGGTTGCAATCCGAAATAACAGTAGTTTTGCGGAGAAGAATGTAGTGACGAAACGCTGGACAGCTTGAACGGCTGCCAGGGCCAATTTCTCCACATGTGAATATTTTAACTCAGTTGGATTTAAGGTTCTGCTAAGGTAATATATCACATGCTCTGCCTTGAATTCATCTTCTTGAACTAACACCATTCCAATGGTGGAATGCGAAGCTGCGAGGTATAAGAAGTAGTCCTGGTTGTAGTTGGGAGGATGCAATAACGGTGCATGGGTCAACGCGTGTTTTAATGCATCAAAAGATTGTTGGGCAATCTCGTCCCAAAAGAATTGTACGTTCTGTTTCAACAACCGTGTAAAACCTTTAGTGACCTCGGCGTAGTTAGGGATGAATCGGCGTAAAAAGTTCGCTTTCCCTTGCAAACTTTGGAGTTGGCGCAAACTCGAAGGAGGAGGCAATTGGATGATAGCCTCGACTTTCGAGGGATCGACGCGAATGCCGGCTTTGGAAACAACAAATCCCAGCAATCGACCTGTTTCTATACAGAAAACACACTTGTGGGGATTCAACCGAATTCGATAATGCCTACACCTCATAAAGATTGCTCGTAAATGGACAAGGTGATCAGCTCGGTGTAAAGAATGAGCAGGCAAATCATCGAGATAGGGTTGCACAATGTGCTTGATGTCATGAAATGCATAAGACATGGCCCGTTGAAAAGTAGCGCCGGCATTCTTAAGCCCAAAAGGTAATTTGCAATAAGCAAATGTCCCCCATGGACAAATGAATGCCGTTTTTGGTTGGTCGGCAGGTAGAATATTGATTTGATTATAGCCTGAGAAACCATCCATGAAGGAAAACATCTCACTTCCGGCACAATCATCAATTATTTGATCGATATAAGGCGTAGGATAGTTGTCTTTTGGACAAGCTCGATTGATATCCCTATAGTCGATACAGATTCTTATTGTTCCTTGTTTTTTATTGACGGGAACAATATTCGATACCCAATCCGTTAACGGGATCGGATAAATGAAACCTGCTTTCAACAGCTTTTCGACTTCTGCTTTAATCGCAGCTGCTTTTCGAGGGTGAATCTGACGCAACCGTTGCCGAATGGGTTTAGCATCCGGGTAGGTTTTGATTTCATGAACAACAATGGCAGGATCGATTCCTGGCATTTCCTCGTAGGACCAGGCAAACACGTCGCGGAATTCTTGGAATAGGGCCTTGTAAGTTTGGATTTCTTCTTCAGTACATGCGGCACCTATATGAATGTTCTCCTTAATTCCGGGCTTCACTGAAATATCAATGGGAATAGTACGAGAAATATTCCCTAAATTCAGCTCTGAATCAGAATGTTTCGTTGGATCCTGAGCGTCTTTGACATATTCAGCGGTAAAGATAGATGAAAAATCATTTTCAAATGCATCGCCCTTAGGTAAAAACGAAGATCTGTGATGGAGATCTTCCCATGGTAGATCATCTACACTTAGGATTTCGCGAAGTTGTTCGTCAGATGACACTTCTTCGGGAAACGTTATCCGTTCTAAAGGTGAGGTGAAAAGTGACTCTTCACTGACCACATTCATTTGGTCGGGTTCGGTTGAATGAAAATCGGTAAAAGACATAAGAGCTTCATAAGCAATTTCATACGGACTCAACGGCATAACATCACCGAGTGAATCTAGCTCAGAGTCAGAGGGAACATACCAAGGATCATCATAAATAATGTTTTCTGACGTGATCATATGAATCGTTGCAAATGAAGGATCTACATTGAGTGGAGGGAGAGGAAAAGTTCCCAGTAAACCGGAATCCTTAACTAAACCTACACCAATGTCCTTATAAGGGATTGTCGTTTTACCAACATGTTGGATAGTTTCTGAAGAGGATGGGTCGGATGAAAAGTATGTCAGCTGATCAATAGTCACGATCTTACCGTTATGTGGAAACTTAATGACTCTGAAGACCGATGAAACGACCGCTGTCATAGCATATGACCAACTTCGACCCAAAAGAAGGTTGTAGTCTAGAGGGGCATCAACCACTTCCACATCCAGACTAACGGTTTTACCTTCGACCCCTATAGGCAATTCTTGTAGAATACCAAACGGACGGAACCCACGGCCATCAAAGGCCTTAAGGATGGTGGGGGATTGGTTCAACGAAGGAGAACCAAGCGATCTCCAACATTGAATCGACATAATACACGTAGAAGCTCCCTCATCAATCACAGTCCGATGAATAGGCCTGTTTTTGACTATCACTGGGATTTGGAAAGCCATTTGATGGGGGAGACGTGGTGTACTATTTTCTAGATCAAAGATCATTAGGTTCGGGTCCTGAACATCGACAGCTCCAATAGCCGACAAAAGCAATTTTCGTTGCGCTGGACATGATTGCAGCACTTCGAGTGCCGACATTGCTGAAGGTGAAACAGCTAAGTCTTCAACAATGTTGTAATTCTGGGCTGCTCTCGCATGTGGATTGAAAGCAGACCTTCGAAGTACACCCTTGGCGGGCGGCTTAATCACTAAGTCTGGGTTAGGTTTTTCGATCTGTAGTGGATCGGAACCAGGAGTTGAGGTTGATGGGTTAGAGTGAGAAGATTCTGCTTCTTTACCATCAACAGGAGCCTTACTACCATAATCTTGCGATCGAGTCGCAATCCTGACATGAGACATCATCAAAATGGGTTCTTCACTGGCATTCGAAGAAGAACCTATCATCTTATTCTCCTGCTCTGGAAATGGATTCTTTAACACAGCAGGAGTGGGAGAACCTTTGACTATTTTCACTACCTCGGCCCGATGAGGGCAGTCTCTCGTAAAATGATCTTCTTCACAAATGAGACAAGGATAACGAGGTTTGCGCTTTTCGTCATTGGTTTCCGATTTTTCTGTTTTCTCCTTTGGAGCCTTGTCTGCTTTGGCCTTCTTCTTTCCTTTCTTCTTTCCACCGTTTTTTGGTTTGGCCGTAGATGACTCTACGGCGTGAATGTCGGCGGTGAGTTCAGGAGAAGACTCTCCTGTCGGAGAATCAGGCAAAGTGATAATTGGAGTAGTTGAAGCCTTGGAAGACTTCTTCTTGCTCTTCGTAGTCACGATACCAATCATACCATCAGCGGCATGAGATCCCGAAGGAGCAGCAGCGATTTGGTTTGACTTGGGAAGATCCGGAATTTTCTCGTGTAACGTACCCGACTGAGTATAAACTAAGTCAAGGTACTGTGCTTGAGCAATGACTTGCTCCTCAGTAACTACTCCGGCCTTAGCTACATCTTCAGTAATTCGTGGTAATAATGATTTGACAAACCATTCAGCTAAGATTTGGTCCGGGATAAAAACTTTCACTAATCTCCTTCGACGTCTCCACTCATGGATGTGATCAGAAATGTACGTGGATGTCGATTGTTTTAGCGAAGTTAATAATTCTGTACCATTATCGTATCTGACTGGTAACTGAAAATGAGTTAAGAACGAGGTAGCTAACTGGCTAAAGTTGTAAAAAGAGGCCCGTGGTAACTCAATGTACCACTTGGCCGCGAGACCAATGAGTGTACGCTGGAAAAGACGTAAGCGGATGGAATCATCTGAGATGGAATTTGATGCACACCAGAGGTGGTAAGTCATCACGTGATTGGATGGATCCTCTCCAGACTTACCTTCGAACTTGGGTATATCGCTGGGCAACTTATTTGGCATTGGCGGCCAGAACTGTTGATATTGAATTGGATCGTTCGTTAGGCGCGTCAAGTCGGGTAAATCTAAAGTTGCAATAAAGGTAACTGCCGGTTAGGATCTCTAAAATTCTGAGTCACAATACCAGCCCCAGGAGGAGGATATCCAGGATAACTAGGAACAGGAATCGCATTGGGGATATTATATCCTCCTGGAAAACCAGGATTAACCGGACCGTACTGGGGTTGCTGAGGTTGTTGATAAGTGTACCCAGGATACGGTTGATACTGGTAAGCCGGTTGTTGGGCAGCTTGCCCAGGTTGATACGGTCCCTGGTACGGAGGTTGAACAAATTGAGGTTGAGTAGTAACAACCGTACTTGTACCAGGTGGTCCTACAGGCATCTGGACTGTGGTTTGGACTGTAGGTCCAGACAACGGAACAGATGTCTGAGGAGTGGTTACAGGGACTGTAGAAACCGGAGCTGCCGATACTCCAGAAGTAAGCATGGTAGATGTAGCGGTAGTTGCTGCAGCCGTGTGAGGTGGAGTACCAGGTGCAATTGGCGGCTGAGTAACTACCGAAGTTACAGGGGTCTGAACACTTGACTGGACAGGTTGTGGTTGCTGGGGTGGACCAGGAACTACAGGTTGTCCTGCTTGAGGTGCCGACTGTATACTTGGCTGCAACATCTGTTGACCCTGTGACGGATCCCATGTTAACAATCCAGGGTACTGACTCGTAACAGGTTGAGGATACTGAGATCCATAGCCGTATTGAGGATAGGGTTGATAACTGTAAGGTGCAGTCCCATATGATTGCCCTTGAGGTGGTTGATAACTTTGACCAGGGTATTGACCCGTAGGTTGATAACCTTGAGGTAAATACGAATACTGGGGTTGACCTTGACCTTGAGGTTGGTATCCTTGAGGTTGGTACCCTTGGGGTTGATACCCTTGGGGTTGCCATCCTTGAGGTTGCCATCCTTGAGGTTGATATTGATACTGAGGTTGACTTTGGGGTACATATTGAGGCTGGGGTTGATACCCTTGAGGTTGCCCCCCAGACACGAATGAAGTACCTTGAGGTTGCCCCCCAGGCATTAACGAAGGTTGCCCCCCAGGCGGTAATTGGCCACCTTGAGGTTGGTTAATGGGAGTTGAACCTGACATCATATAAACATCACCTATACTCAATGGTACATTACCACTGTTTCCAACTAATAACCCATGATCAATGGGTTGAGGAGATGCTCCCGCAAAGGTACCAGAAAGTGATTGATACCCAGTAGGAACAGAAGGACCACCATGTAAAAATGATTCAGGACTTTGCGTAAACACAGATGACGGACCAGACATATTTACAGGATTATGAATTCCTCTAGGTGGAAAAGGAGTACGAGGTGTAGAAAAACCTACTGAGTTGTCTAAAAAATTGGTTAATGCAAGGTACCAAGGTTCACTTCTAGGAGGACTGTAAAAGATGGATTCACGCTCCCTTAGATCAAGGGTAATTATATCTTCAGAATCAGAAACGCCTATTTCTTCCTCTGGAACAAGTTCTTCTATAGCAATTAACCCAACAGGAAGATTTTCGGTGATAATTCTTTCTATTCTTGGTGAATCAGGAACACTAGGAGTTGGAGTAACAGGTTTGGAAATTTCAGGTTCTTCGCCTGTTCCACTGGCAGATGAAAAACTACCAGTAAGCTCGGAAACTGTAACAGCTTCGGGATTGTAACCTGTTTCTAAACTTTGGTAATCTGGATGGACTACCAAGGAAGATTCTCCTTCTTCAGGTGAACCTACTCTACTGCCACTAGGAGGAGTTACAAGGACCTTTAAACCTTCTAAATTACTGGGGTCGTCTCGAGGAGGTGAACCCCGAAGTGCTCGGGATCTTCTCAACAATTCGGCCACAGAAACAACTTCAGGAGATTGGCCCGCAATTCGACGGGACCGTCTCGGTAATTCCGCCACAATTAATGATTTTTAATTACAACACACGAAAACAAAGTAAAAAATTTCAAATCAAACCACCTAAGTCTTCTAAAGAACCAAACAAATTTGAAGCACACGCCTAAATAATCTAGAGTGTCAAAGCACACACAAACAGTATCTTCCAGACCAAAAGCGCTAGTTGGTGATTAGGTCCAACCTCGCAGGATTCAGTACAGAAATGGCGGGTGGAATAGTTACACCGACAACCTGCTTAATGAATAGACTGGACCAAGTACCTCCACTTTAACCGTCTCGAAGTGAAGCGTACCCCCCAGAAAATCCAAGTGAGTATAGCCGACGTCTGCTCCAGGTACAGTGGGACCTTCCCTCCACCGTCACCTTGGGTAGAATCCTAGATATTATGGCCACTAAGGTTACCAATCACAACAATTACACCTGGGGGAACAGTCTAAACTCCGACAGCACGCAAGGGCAGAGTAACAAGCTCAATCCCCTTACCGGCTCCTTGACAGTAATCCATGGTTTACCGATAAGTGACCCCTGGCTCCTCGACAATGGTTAATCCGAGGTTTACCGTTTTAATACGTACTGTCTGGCGTCGTTCCCAACGAGGGAGGAATGATCCCCTCACTGGTTCGGACACGAGCTCGTGCTTCTCCTTTAAGAGGAGCTTTCCCAGAATGTAACTGAAACAATTGGATTTATTCTACTCAAGATAGACTAACTGTTTGGTTTTATAGTCTTGGAGAGTTAAGTACTCACCTACTCCAAGACCCTAGCCTAAGCTATGTTGGTGCTTCAAAACCCTAGAAATAAAAGTTACTAGTTCAATTTTAATTTAAGCGTTACTTTTAAGGTTGTTCTTTAAGTCAAAAGGTGATGGAAGTGAAACTAGTGGTGTGTTGACTCGACTCGAAAACCACTACAAAATGCACCTAGGATGATTTATCCACTACTTTGCCTTTTCGATGAATTGTTTTAACTAAAAAGTTGAGAGAATGCAATCTTTATAAACGCAACTTCTTAATTGAAGACAATCAAAGAAACAATTCGATTTTCTTTTCCAAGCATAAAAACATAACTTCTCTTTACATGCACGAGAAAACTCTTTTCTTCTTTGAAAAACAAAAAGCTACTTGAAACAAGACTTTTTAAAGAAGATGTTTTTGTATTTTTCTTTTAATAAAGCAAATAAAACTAATATAACCAAAAGCAATCTTTAACAACTATCAAAATCTATGAAAATCCACTCATAAGCAAACTAAAGGCAAATTTATTCTAAGCAATTCTAACAAGGTCAAAACTAACAATGATTATTCTAAGGTGTTTTACTTGATCACAATCAAATCAAGGACTAGCTTATTGCAGAACCAAAAACTAGTCAAAACAAAATTCTAATCTTTTTGTTTTTTTTGTAAAATGGAAATCAATACTTTATAAACAAGCAATTCGAAATTTGACCCAAGACAACTTAAATGGCAAGTTGCTCAAACAAGGAGACTTTACGACAGGTCCGACTTCTAAGAAGGTTGACTAACCAGAGAGATCTAAGGCTGGACAACTTTCTACGCTCAAAGTCACTACAGAATCTATCCAAAAATCAAACCCTAGGTCTAAACTTCGTTGAAATCCACTAAAACACTCAAAGCTCACAAAACCAGTTCAGGTGAGAATTCTTGACAGGGTACTAAAGGATCTGGGCAGAAAACACTAAGAAAAACCAAAATCTAAAAGCAATTTAAAGCAAAATGGAATTTTCTTAACTTTTACAGGAAGACGCAGGCCACCCGTTGTCACAGGTGCGGGCCCGCTCTGTGCAGACGGCAACAGCACGTCCAAGGACGCACTGTGCAGACTGAGAGGGTGCGTCCTTCTGGAAAAAGAAAGAAAAACCAAAACTAACTAAATCTAAAGCTAAGCCACCCAAATACTAATTCTCACAGTCAAAAACCAGAAAATAAAAATGATTTTCTCAAAGCAAAGTTCATATAAAGGAAAAGACTCTCTCATTAATGGATTCCCCAGCGGAGTCGCCAATTTGTCACACGGAATTTGTCAAGGGTGCGGACACGACTGACCTTCCTAGAAGTCTAAGATGTTCTAATGACAAACAAGACAAAATGGAGTGATCTTTCTCTAAATACACCTTTTACAACATGAAAACTACAAGTGTTCAGGCTTACCTTATTCCAAAACGCTGTTGTTGAAGTCCGTTCTTGACGATCCAGATGAGCTCCTCTTTCAAGTCAATTCCTGCAACCACAAACAATCAAACAATTACCAAGCACTTGCATTTCATATAATAAAACATATATTCAACATGCAGACCAAGGAACACATGAAATAACTCATTAACACAAGCTATTGAGAAAAATAAACCAGTTTGTATTAATAACGAAACAAAGAAACTCTTACAACCTGGCCTTGGTGTTGTGCAAGTTCCTCCCAGGGTCCATCAAGTGTTTTCCCCTACTTTGACAAAGCTCACCCACTTCCAAGTAGAATCATGTAAAGACAATCTCTCCTCACAAAGGTTCTAATGGAAGACCTAAATCCTGCAGCATTTACCCAAAGAAAATGTATAGCTCCAACCTCTCCTCCTTCTGGCTCAATGCCTTTATTTATAGTGCTGTAAAGAGGTTATTCAGGTCCACTATCAATGGGATCATCCCCCTCTATGGGTGGGATAGCTCCCTTATTGATGGGATAAGTCCCCTCTTAATAGAGATACATGAACCAACTGGAGGCGCATCCATTTCATCAAACCGACCTCTAGAATGTTCTAGAAGTAACCACAAGTAACTTTTTCAAGATAAAACTTGCGCATTTTTCCTTTTACAGAAGGACACACCTGTCCTTTAACATACAGAGCGTCCATGGACGCAGTTTTTGTGAACATGACCTGCGTCCCCGCAGGTAAGGCTAGAGAGAACCTGCGACCCCAGAGATAAACATAGTTTTTACAAGACTTTCTCTCTTCTTTGAGTTTGAGATGGATAACAGAGGCATAAAGACTTGCCTAAGAGGGTAGCATGACTGTTGATTTGAGCCATACTAACTGTAAGTAGTCAAGGTGACATTTTTTAGTGTAACAGTAGGTGGACTTCATTTCAAATTCACTGTGTTGCAGGTGCGTTGATCAGACTAGGCATTGTTCCTGAATTTTGGTTTCTGTGTTCATTCTTTTCCGTTCTATTCATGAATTTTGCTGCCTGTAGTCAGTATACCTCTATTTGAAACCCCTTTCCTTGCTGATATTCTGCCTCCATTGTGCAAAGAACTGTAAGTGTTTTTGTGTATTTGTTGAGTCATTTTCAGTTCTCCTTTGCAAAAAAGTAACGTAATTGTACTATCGTTTCTTGATTTGAAAGTGTCGCAAGTGTCGTTTTCAATCATAGAAGAGAGTCTGATTGCTCCTGATAGTCGATTACCCTGTTACTGTTGTATTTGATCTGAATTAGTAGTCTTTCTAGTGTCGAAAGCAAGTCTTCATTTTGAATTTGAAAAGAAACTTGTTAGTAATTGTCGCTTGAAAGTAATTCAGATTTGCACATTAGCTTTCTTTTTATCATTCACATATTAAGAAGGCTAAAAACAAATACATGCATGTGCATTTGCATTTAGACTGTTTGATTGGTTTGATTTAGGACAATGCATATAGTGTGTGCTCTTTGCTCTTTGTTGAAAGAATTTTGTCTTTCTTTCCTTAGTAGCTAGGATTTTCATTGCACAAAGAAGATAAAAGCCTGTTTATCATCTTATATTGCATTTTAGGAATTGTACATCTACATCACGCGGTGAACCTGAAAGGAAAATTTCTTAAGCAAGATCAACTATAAAATAAATTTAATGAATCTAACAACGCTTTGGAACCTAACGCACAACATCTAGAAGTCTAGGCTAGAGACGTATTCCGGCGTCGTAAAGCCTGGTAACTGTTGTTCTCACTGTTGGTTGGGTGATTCCTCCACTTTGAGACGATAAGTGCCAGTACGGACTTGTGCTCCCATGTACCGTCGAGCATATTTTGGGAGACCACAATAGGATTAATCCTTTATCCATAGGAAGCCGTGTCTGCCGCCCTATTGGATCGCAATGCACTGAACACAACATTCGGGAAGATTGACTGCCGTACTGTAAAAAGTATTCTGAAGTTTTGCGATTGGTTTGGTAATCCCTCTGCCTAGATTTCCAGAGCAGTCCCTTTCATTCCTTTTCAGACTCCTTAATGGAAAAGGTCCATCTGAGCACTTGTCACTTCAGGCTCATTAAAAATCGAAGGCGACTAGAGTCATCTTTTGTTTTTTCTCGACTCTTTAAAATTGAAAAAACAAGTTGTGTCAAAGCATCTAAAATTTATTTTAAATGGAATAATCATCACCTTTCCTACGTTGGTCTTAGGTTGAGAGGATGGAGTCCACCAACCAAGGAATTCCTCTTGGAGGAAATCCTAGTCCCTTCTCCTCTTGGGGAGATGTTGGTGCACCCCATATGGCCACATTGTCGCTTCCAGGATTGACAATCGGCTTGCCCGTATGGATCTTCTCAACCTCTGTCATTCAGAACACCGCAATTCCTGAACAATCAAGTCAGCAACTAGACGATTCCAGAGTTACCCACCAACCTTCTACTTCCTCCAATTCCTCCTCTCCTCCTTCCTCTTCGCCTGATGGGGCTGGTAAAGCAAAAAATCAAGTATTTGAGAAGAAGAAGGAAAAGAAGAAGAAAGAGAAGAAGAAGAAGGAGCCAAAAGCGAAAGGGGGCAACCAAGCATCGTTTAGCAAAAATTCACACACTGCACCAACCAGGCCTAAATCACCATGTGTCATTTGCAAAGGAGACCACTATCATAGATATTTTCCTTGCATCCCTCAGATCTTAAGGGACTGGTCTCCTCGTTTGCACAACCCGGTGTCATCAACCTCTGATGATCATGTTGAAAACACACCGTCGAATAATGAAAGTGAAGGCCCAAGAAAAAAAGGAAAATATAGATTTCCTTGTAAACTATGCAAAGGCGATCATGCCGTCCACCGTTGTCCCTTCTTAGACGAGGCTAAAAGAGTTTTTGACGATCGTCCGGTTTCACCGTTACGACTTCCTCCTGGATATAAAAAACTCTTGCCGAGTCCGTCACTAGTTGAAAATCCGGCTGACCCGCCCAGGTGGTCGGTCAAAGTATCTATCATTGAATACGAACCATCTGAACCCATACCAGACGAAAGTCAAAAGGTCGAGACGGCAGTTGACCTGGTCTTGCCTTCAGAGGTTCCATCTTCAGATGATACAGTCACAGAAGAGAACAAGGATGACACCGTCCAAATTCTTTTCGTAAGCACAGACTCCGATGAACATGGGGGAAATTTACCCATTCCTTTACTGCAGGAAGGAAATTCGTCAGAGTCGTACCCAGCCGTCTATTCGGTCCCACCTCCAAGCAACCTAGTTGTTTCCTTTGACTGGAATCAACTAGGCAAACCCTGTTTACCAGCTAGTGTACCATTCCGAATCATTGCTAAAATATATAGAATGGTTATGGCCGGTACCATCATAGATAAAGGGGCTTCTGTGAGTATCCTTTCCTCGACTGCTTGGAAAGCGCTTGGTTCGCCATCCATTTTTCCTGAGATGAGAAATCTAACAGCCTTTGACAAAGGAACCAGTCGACCGTTAGGGATCCTTCCCAATGTGCCCATAACATTGAGAGGGAAAATCGTTCATATGAACGTAATGGTAGTCCAAGGACCCCTGGATTATAATCTACTCCTTGGACGAGACTATATTTATTGCATGGGAGCCATTGTCTCATCACTCTTTAGAGTAATTTGTTTTCCGCACGAAGGAAGAGTGGTCAAGCTCGTAGACCAGCTTTCATTTCCTGGATCACACATAGCAAATAGTCATATACCATCCTTGAATGGTCTTTTCACACAAGGAATGTCTCATCAATCCCCAGTTCGTCCACCTGATGAGCGCGAGTGATTCGGGGGACATGACTGAAACCCAGGGGACATGCACCCTGGTCTACTTCGGCAGGAAAACTTTGGGTATAGGGTAGGTTTCCGTGAGAGATATATGACTAGTCTGTACTCCCGTCTGTGATTGGAAAAGGGGGTTAGACTGGAATAAGATTCCCTCGTCAAAGTTATGTGAGTGGAGGCATCTACACCGCTCGCCTTTGTCTATTTCGGTAGGCATCGCCGAAGAAGTGTTTTGTTTGCAGTCCAGATAAAACAATCTTTGGTAACCTGAAAGAGGTAGACCTTTCCTGATAAAACAAATGTTTTGTCGGTAGAATAAAAGGTGACCTTGAAGCTTTATTTTATACCTGGGGGCATGCAAACCTTTTGGCGTGCAAGCAAAGAGCGACCATTTATTTTTTTAATTTGTAGGTCCTCTAACCCTTTAAACTCATAGGATTGGTCGTTTCCTAACTTGCATAAAGAAAGGATGTGGGGCAAAGATTTGAAAAATGGCTGTTTTCATATATGAGACATTCTTATTATACGATTGGATTAATCGAGCAATTTTAACGCAGACTTCATGCTCGTTAAAAAATAAACATAAGCAATGAGCAAATGTTTCCCCCATTGTTTAAGCTCAATAAAAAATGAACCAATTCCCGGTAAATAATCATCGTGAATGTAGTACTTCAGCCTTTAAAGCCTTGGTCGTGTTCCCATCATCACCTCCGCTCTGTATTGGCCGATCATTCACCTCCATTTGATTGTTTACCCCTTTTGAGGAACTACTGCGAAGAGTGATCCCACTAGCCATCCTTGTAACATTGCCATAATTGGAAAATTCCAAACCTTACCTGGAATCAGCCGCTACCCAATTTTATCACTCGTTCCTCAAAGATGAGTCTCCTTTAAGCTCTTTTCAACTGACTTGTAAAATATGAAAATATTGTCGAGCCATTGGCCTCTCCAGCTCGTTAAAGGGACTGGAAGTGCTATCCCTCCTTTAGATTTTAATCTTTTTGGACCTGAGGGATTATTACACAAAAAGATCGAGCGCTTGTTTTGTTCGGCTCATTAAAAGTATCGAAAATTCATCCCTTCTATATTGTTTTATACTTTTTCGGACTTAAGGGATTAGATGATGAAAAAGGAATCTTGGAGTTTCCTTTATGTCCCTTTTCAAACTCTCTAAAATTGAAAAGGACCGAGTTATCTTTGTCGTTAAACTCGTTAAAACCTAATAGCGACAAACTTGTCCATAACAAACAAGAATGAGTTTCACTATCACTAGGCTCGTTAAAACATAGCGATGGGTTTTCCCGAAGGGAAAATTATAGAACAAGCATATGTTATCCTCCTCAAGCTTGACAAAAATAAAGAGGTACTGGTCAGCAATGACTGGGGAAAAATTGGGAAGAAAACTTGAAGAAACTTTGTTGGTAGCAAGTCGCTCTTGAACATGACACTTTCACTCCGCATCCAAGTCGGGTTGGGTTGTTTCATTCACCGGTCACATCACCATGGTCCCATCACACCATCCACATTTGGGATTAATGTTACCAATCCATCACGTCAGTGTCACCGATATGTTCAAGAGAAGTCACTCAGAGAATTCACCTGTGTCTCACCCGCTGCAATACATTTACGCTCCATTATTTCATGACCGCCACCCTGAACCTTATATCACTAGATCGTTTTCACCTCCATTAAAATCATTTGCTCCGTTTCGTGTCATTGATGTGGGATTCATTAAGGCCCTCCTATGACGGATCGCTTCTTGTCGACATCAGCTCATTATCCAAGAAGTCGATCTAGGGACACCCCTTTCAATACTTTGAAGCTTGCATGCCTCAATGGCAAGTTTCTCACTTCCGGTGATAGGTTTACATCAATGGCCTTCGACTAAAAGATTTTGCATGGTTTTCGACGCCAAGTTCTTTATTCACACCACGTGAATTGTACTGCAGTACCTTGAGGGTCATTATCATTATCGGTGATTCCTCTTGCGCCTGTTAACATCTTACATCATTGGCTGGTATTCAGGCGATGTCTTTCCATGTTCGACTCTAGAACATCTCTCACATGGATCGACTTGTACTTCGAGTGAAGATCGAATGAGATTGAAGACCCTGGATCTAGTTTCATCCATCTGGGCTGCAATATATATTCAGGGAAATAAAGATATCAAATGTACATCGTTGCTGCACAAATAATCATCCAATAAAAGGGATGATGGCTCTACTAGAATCATTAGTCTACACTCAGACGATTGTCTGTCCTATGTACATGAAAATGAATTTATAAAGTTGAGCATGGGAATGCCCGCCTCAGCTAGATCATGAAAATATTATGAAGATAATGTATTGTATTGTATCTTATTACAGTTCTCCTCCCAGCTTGAAAGAACTTCGGATCCTCATGATAAAGCATTTCACCCGACATCAAAAAGATTAACGACCTCATGCTTTAGGGGGCAACTGTTATAGACATTTTTGGGCACTGCAACCCCAAGCATAAAATGACCATAAACCAAGGGCTCCTAAGTCCCTAAAAGTGTTGTTCTAACCCCTAAAGGAACAAGGTCAACTGATTACAGCTTCTCTCAGAAGTTCTCCATGAAAAACTACTCAGAACTGGTCAAAACATGATCATTTCACCTGCTCCATAGGCAAAGTTCATTGCATCTCACCTAAGTACACTCTGTGGGTGCGTTGCATTTCAAAAAGCCCTTCTATGGGGTGCGATGGGCGAGAAGTGACAAATGGCAGTGTCAATCCACGAGGTGGAGAGGCATGGAATCTTCCAGAAACTTCTCCTGTGACACTTGCCTCTCTGAATTCGACCAAGGATGAGTAATAGATCATCAATATCCAAGTGGAAGCAAGAACTATCAGAGGGAAGACACTAATCAAATCACAAGCTGACTCATCTCCCTTATAGATATCTATATATAGATCCCTCATCCCAGAGATCCAGAGGCTGGAATTTTGCATCTTGTAAGGAATTGATGTAGGTTTCTTGAGGCAACATCATAGTGCTGGGTGATCTAAGTTTTGCATGAGGTGAAGAAGGGATTACTTGCTGAGAGGATGATGGTGGGTCAAAACAACTGGTTGTAACTCTCTTGGCTCTTTCTTGATTATCAGTAAAGCTATTCAAGTTTTCCTCCATACTCTTGTGTCGTTTATGTTTATGCATTTGTATGGTCAATTTACATCTGATCCTAGATTGTTTATGATAATAGATCCATGTTCTTGTATAGTGTTATGCTACTTTGATTCTACAGGTACTCTGTGAAGCTGGGTGTACAAGGAAGCAAGTAGCAAAGGACTATCAGAAGAGAGAGGAATCAAACTAGGAGCCAAGCGCAAGATAGAGGTTGGTCTCCTTTATTCTTCTCTCATCTATCTTTCATAAAGGAAAATGAAAGTAGTTTTACTTTGTTTGTTTCTAAGGTAGCTACCACACCTTAGTGGGATTAGCAGTTCTGCATAGACATTTTTCCCTGTAACACTCCCTTGAGATATATTGAGGTATGAGTTTTATTATGTCATCTATTTGGTTTATTTAACATGGTATATTTGCAAGAAATAAGAAGATCAGGGTTGAAGAGTAGAGTAGTTGACTATGGTTCACATGACTCCCCTTACAGGTTATGCATGAAAATTGACTTTTCCCGCTATGTTCTTTTCCCGCTATGATATATTTTCTAGTAGTCACAAAACTAATAATCCATAATTTTGTGCTAATTCAATGATCCAAAGTTTATTGGATTTCATTGATATGTCAATCACAAAATAGGTTTCCATGCTTTCTTTAAAATCAAATAATCATATCACACTTCACATCTTCTTAGATTCAAAATTATGCATGAAATCTCATTCATTAAACTAGATTTGTACATACATATTGTTATCTCAAAATCAGGCCCTGGAAGGCTGCAGACCAGGAAGACTTCAAGTAACTGTTTCAAACCAATCTTTTAGCTAAGGCTTAGCCTCCATAGCCTGAGCGGGCTCTCTCAAAGGATTGAAGGTTTTTGATTATGATTAAGATGGCTAACTCTTTGTGAAACAAATAGGAATGAAGCTGGTGGAATCAAAATTAACAAGCATCCATTGGGCTTATGGAGTCATATGTCATTTAGCATTAATAGTAGAATTGGCTTTGCAATAAAATCAAGGCATTCAGATTTCAATATAGGTAGAGTACACCAAACACAAAAAGGACAGTTTAAGAGTATACGAAGGAAATGAGAACACTGCAAGTGATTTCTAAGTAATCAAATACTCATAATACTATAGACAACATGAAAAGACAACAAAAGGAACTCATACATTGAACTCTCTATGATTCTTGAGTAGCAGAAGCCAGTACTGTATTACCAAAAGAAACAGAGTCTTTACATAAGTTTAATAACAGAGCTTTTTTACATAAGTTTCCAACCTTTATTACATTTTTCTTTCTCCTATATATAGAGCTCTTCTACCTGACTGAGATTCCTCCTCAAGCATGAGGGGAACTCGAAATCTACTTCTAATGACACCTATTCAACCTTAACTGCCTATTAAATGTAACAAACTGCAACTGGACTTTCTAGAGATCTAAATCAAATAGGAGTCTAACTCCATATTATGCTAATAATAGCCTTAATTACAATCATTCTCTTTCTTTGACATGTGGTCCTGTTGAAGCCCCGAAAATTGGGTCGACAACAAGGGGGATACCCACCCAGTCCGGACCTTGGTTGGAAGCTCCTTATCCATTTGGTATAGCGGGTCCGACTGGGGATAATGGGACCAGTTTCCCAATCGAAGGGTGTGTGTGTGTGCAGAGTTGGATGATGCTGATCTAAGAGTTCTAAGCTGAGCTACTTTAATCTAATTCTATGCTATTGTAATCTAATGAAAACAACACATCTAATCTATGCTAACCCGGGATGTATTTCTTCTATTATGCGATCTAAAGAGATTTCAAATAATAACTGGTAATAAAGATCATTCAGTTATCATAAGAATGGAAATCAATTAAGATGAACCACTTTGCATAAAAAGTTAAGCAAAACAGTTGTGAACAACATATCGCATAATAAGTTATTCATATATCAAACATAAATAAATGGCTCCACCGTACAAAAGCGCCAAATGGTAACTCAAACATTCATGCAATAACATATAAACAACTAAAAACTGTATGTCACTTTAAAGAATATAAGCAGAAATGGTCAAGAGATAAAAGTACCATTTATGACTAGTCCTACTCATAAGCTTCAAGAAACAATGATTTATCTCTCCTTTTTCTAATATCTACCAAGGGTACAAAAGTGCAACATCAGTAGCAGATATCAAATGCAAACATCAATAAACCTTGATCCATTCATTCACCAAAACCTCCTCTGAGGGTGCAAAAGTGCATGTTCTGAGGACAAGTTTTTGACAAATGTCTGGACCCTTCTCTAAATGCATGATAAGGGTTTAAATATTGCTAACTAAATAGCTTAATTACATAAATTTAGGATACGGTTTAAATGACCGCCCTTTATCTAAGCAAACTTATTTCTAAAAATTAAATCTAATTCCTAACTATTTCTGCATTTGCTCCTTAATGTTGCGAGCATTCAACATTTGCCTGGGAAGAGTCGGTTGGTTGTTTTCTGCTTTTGCTTGAGCTACGCAAATAGAAATGGCAAGCGCTGACACCACTTTTTTAGTAAACTAGAAGGTGTTTTTGGGAATCATCCTCTGGCTGGGTGAATATACTGCGTATATACTTGGTAACAACCCAAATTTCTCTCAAATTGCTTCTGCTTTTGCTATCTCGGTTTCTGGACTCGTGGATGACTAAGCAAGTTAGGGACTTTGCTTTCTGAACAATTTTCTTAGCAATGCGCGATTAGCGCTAGGTGCTAATCGCGCATTGAAAACTGCCTCCGTTCTTTGATCCGGGCCTTTCTGGTGCGTTTTCCGCCTTTAGCACTTTTTCCTTTACTGGGCATAAGCTTCAGAATTTTGTAAACATGCTTCTTTTGTGAGCTTTTGACCTTGAGTGTCGAATCGCCTATTGATATCAGCATCTGTTCAGTAATACTCTAAAATCTGCGTTTCTGTTGCATGCGGTATCCATTTATGAGGACATCTCTTCTCCGTTCTCCGAACATTGACGCTTTCCCTTTTTCCTTAGATGTTTCCTGCACATTGCTTCATGTTGTTTCTTGTTTTTCATTCCTGTAGTTCACGCAAAGGAAAAGAGTAATGATAATAAATTTTGACACGAAAGCTCTAAGCTCTATGAATGTATAAAATCATGACACTCATAGTGAACTGACTCTTCGAAAAACACAAAACTGTCTTTCATGAATACTTTGGCATACATTCATTATTTTCCTTTAAGGTGCGCACCCAATCTTTGGTTAAGGGACAACTTTTCTTGAATGCTGAGCCGAGGAAAATTTGCGATGGGTGATTTCTGCGACTCGCATCGTAGCATCGTGGATCGCATTATCAAGATGTGTCATCGCAGAGTTCCCTGATCAGTTTATCACAGAATCGCGTTATCGCGTTGTCGCAAGATCGCAGCATTGCGTTTATCGCAAGATTGTAGATCGCAGATCATTGCAATTTGTTAAGTTATTGTGTGTTGTTTATGCGATGTTGCGATGTCACATATCGGCCATCAGAGATTTCTTAAGATCTTCATTTATGGGCACTTCTTAATGTATGCAATGCAATGAATTTCGTGTCGCTTTTTCGCAGTTTTTATTGTGCTCATAAAGAAATGTTTTACTTTTCTCCGTGCGATGTATTTTTAAGGAGTATAATACAAAAAAAGTTATAAATTTTTTTGAATTTTTTACTAAGCGTCCCCACTTGTTTAGTGTTATTGCTAATACTAAAGAAGGAGGGGGGTTGTTGGTGGCCACAACAATAGCGATTCACTTGGAAGAACCAGTTATCTCTGCTTTTCTATTGAATTTTTTAAACTTCCAAAACGGAAAAATTTTCATAAATCTAAACTTTGTTATGGACAGATAGAGTACATTATGCCTTATTCTATCAATGATATTTTGTTTCAACCTCTTTCTATTCTAATTGTTTGCTTCCTCAGGCTTGTCCTTGTATTTATATCATCCATTACTTGGTCTTGTAAAGATAAAATAAAGTCTTCTCTGTGCGCTAGCTTTAAAATATGCTCGTTTGTCGTAGGTAGAGCCTCTGCTGCCAGCAGGCGTCCATAGCCTCGACAGGGTTACCTATTACCTAGCAATGATCCTTTATCCTGCTTAAGGTTATCTACAACCTTCAAAGAAAAATCCACATTGACAATTTTTCCTTTTTTATTCTTAAAGAAAAATGTCTTGGTTTGGTAGCCAAATTATGACACAGTCATTCACTTGATTTACACTTTTGCTGAACAAGCTGGCTCGTGATGAGACCCCTTATCTTTTGATTTCAACAATCTTGAGTCATTGCCCTGTTTTGATGGATAGTGTTTGGCAAAGTCAGCAAAGTTATAATATCTGTGATCATGATAAGTCGGCTCGTGATGAGACCTCTTATTCTTTGAGATATAGTGTTTCTTGGATTGTTCCTCTGAATGCTGCGATTTTCTTTAACAGGGAGGAAATCATTGTTTTCCTTAAGAAAGCTCTGGACGACAATAATAGAGTTTGAAAACAGCAGTTTTACAGAGAATCTTTATTTTGTTATTTATACCTTTCATTGTGCTGATATAAAACAATTTCTTCGCTAAAGGTTTCTTTCATCAAATTTTTTTAAGTTGAAACTAGTATCATATCTAGGCTAATGTTTTTAACTGTATCTGTCAATAATAAAGATCATATTTTCAAAAATTTTCTATTTATACAAGTGAAAAGCTCAAAATCTAAAAGAGAATTGGTGTCTTTTCGTGAATACCGTTAGTAACCATTTACAATTGGTTTTATTATGAAAAAGAAAAGAAAAATAAAACTATTCTACAAAATAGAAGAATAATCTTCTATGGAAAATATATTTTAAGGATTTGTCCATTAATAGGCAAAGAATCCCTTCTACCTACTAAATCCTATAAGACAAACGTTGATGGACCTATGACTTCAACAATCTGAAAAGGACCAAGCCACATCTTTTGAAATTTTGTATGTTTACCCTTTTCTTCATGAGCCTTATCCCATTTTAAAACTAAATCTCCCATCTGAAAAAAATTTCTGGTCATTATGTTTGAATCAAAAGAGGATTTTATTAGTGCTTGATGATGAGTATGGGTTTTCTTAGCTTGTTCTCATTGCTCTTCTAATTTAATTATTTCCATTTGTCTTAGTTGTATGGAGGAAGTAGGTACTTCATCAATGTATTGTATTAAAGACAAAGATGGAATGACTAAGTGAGTTGGAAGAACCACTTCTTTCCCATAAACTAAATTAAAGGGGGAAGTGCCGATCGAAGCTTTTCTTGTTATTCTATCTGCCCACAAAGCATTTACCAAAGCTTTATGCCAATTCTTTTGGTTCTGGTCAATTGTTCTTTTAATAATCCTGATTAGGTTTTTATTTGTTGACTCGGCTAACCCATTACCTTGCGGATAGTAATTGGTCGAATATTTTAGTTTGAACCCTCTTTTAAGTGAAAACTCAGTCATTGCATTTCCAGAAAAGTATGATGCATTATCAAACATTAAAGCCGTTGGCAATCCGAACCTAGTGATTATAAATTGATCTATGAATTCGATAATATTTTCAAAATTAGTTGTCTTGAGAGGAACTGCTTCTACCCATTTAGTAAAATAATATGTTGCCATGAGGATGTATCTATGCTGCTTAGAAGAGTGAGGAACAATCTCACCTATTATGTCCAAGCCCCACTGACTGAATGGTTGCTCGATGTTTACCGGCTGTAGTGGCAGGGACAACTTCTTTTGTTTTCCAGCAGTAGTTTGGCAGACTTGACATTTCCTCACGTAACTGTGTGAATCTTTGAACAGCGTAGGCCAGTAATATCCTGCACGTAAAATTTTATGTGCAGTAGCATCTCCAGCATAGTGTCCGCTTGCTGGTCCATCGTGGAGTTCCTGCAAAACTTTTTCAGCTTCAGTTTTTTCAAGACATCTAAGAAAAACAGAATCATAATTCTTTCTAAAAAGAATATCATTTATGAGCTGATATTGTTTAGCTTTCAATCTTAGAGCTCTTTTCTTAGTTTGATCCAGGTGTGATGGAGCATACCCATTCTTAAGATAATAAATGATATCAGCATACAATGATTCTGCATCGTTTAGGCTTACCTCATACATTTGTATCTCTTCAGATGAAATTTCAGAGAGTTGCGATGCTCCAACCAGCATTTTGCAGAAGCCTTGACCTCTTACAATGTTTGTTGGTTTGATCTCAAGGTCGTATTCCTGTAAATAAGTGATCCAATTTGCTCTTTTCTCGCCCATATCCTTCTGTACTAGAAGATTTCTTACCGCTAGAAACGGTACTATGATCTTAGTATGGGTTTTAAGTAAGAAAGGTCTGAAATATTTGACCGCTTTGAAAATAGCATAGGCATGTTTTTCCACGTCTGAATAATTGAGTTCAGCACCTTGTAAATTTGAGCTAAAAAACGCAATTGGAGCTTCCACTTTTTCTTGATTTGCTTGAGTTAGAATCGGAGCATATGATTTCTCTGAGGCAGATGTGTATAAAACAAAAGATTCTGAAAAATTCAGGGTTGCTAAAGATGGAGCATTAATAATAGCTTGTTTGATCAGGTTAAATGCTTCATGTTCATCTTGACCCCATTTAAAATTTGAATTCTTTTTAATCATGGCTTGCAAAGGAGACACAATTCGTGAAAAATCTGGGACAAATCTCTTTACAAAATTGATTTGACCAAGGAAAGATTGCATGGCTTTTTTATTATGAGGTAGAGATATTTCAGAGATTTCTTTGATTCTGTCAAGATCAATGTGAATACCGGATTTTGACACTATGAATCCTAGAAGTTTTCCTTCACTTAATGCGAAAAAAGATTTCTTTGGGTTAAGTGAAATCCCATACCTTAAACATCATTGAAATATTTGTTTTAAATCTTTGATATGGTCGCTTCGCTTCTTGGATTACACTGTTATATCATCCAAATAAATTACTACAGATTTATTGGCTAAACCCTTAAATGCGATGTCCATGGCTCTTTGAAATGTAGCGCCGGCATTAATCAAACCAAATGGCATCTTCCGATATGCATATGTGCCCCATTTAGTTCTGAATGTGGTTTTCAACTGATCATAGGGATGCACCGACACTTGATTATATCCTGAAAATTCGTCCAAGAAAGACATCAGTTCTGAGCCTGCTACTACCTGTAATATTTGTTCCATAGGTGGAAGAGGAAAATTGTCTTTTTGACAGACTTTGTTAAGATTCTGAAAATCGATACAGATTCTAATATCTCCGTTTTTCTTTCTAACGGGTACCATATTGGAGACCCATTTGGAATGTCTAACGGGGAAAATTATTCTGGCTTTTAATAACTTATTTAGCTCAGTTTTTATCTGATTTTCTAAATTGGGGTGGATCTTTCTCAGTTTCTGTTGGATAGGTTTTTCGTTGTCAATCATAGGAATAGTATGCTGAATGATAGAAGTGTCGTACGTCTTCAGCTCATCATAATTCCAGGCAAAAAAAAATTTATATTGTCTCAAAAGACGAATATATGCTAGTTTTTCTTCAGGGACTAGGCCGATGCCTAGATTAACGTTTTGTGGTTTATCATCGGTTCCAGGGTTTACTAATTCGTAGTTCAGAGTTGGAATGTAGAGCTTTGAATTGGTAGACCTTTTAAACCGATTTTTCAAATCGTATCAGTCTTCTAACTTAACCACCGATTTAGGTATAGCATTATCAGTGATATTTTGTTGTATTTGTCGATTGTGATGGTCTTCGTCAATTATCTGATTGGAGTAGGATCCTTCAGAAGTGAGGAAATTTACAATATCAAGATCGTCATTGAATACTCTCCAATTTGTAATGTTGTCAGGGATGGACGGTCTAAAGATTAATTCTATTGAGAATCTATCTAGACTAAAATCTTTAGAGGGAATACGCCTAGAGGCTACGTTAGCCAAAAGGTCTACGCTTGCGTTTTGGAGTCTCGAGATTGAAGAAATATTAAATGCTATGAAATGCTCAGTCAGATCTTGTACTAAAGATTGATAGTGTTTTAAATGACCTGATAGGCAATGTATATTGTTACATACCTGTTTGACGATAATCTCAGAGTCTTCGAAGACTTGAAGATACTTGACGTTTAACCCGATTGCTTTGCATAGGCCTTGCACCAAGGCCTCATATTCTGTTGTATTGTTTGTGCAATTGAATTCAAGTCTGCACGTAAGCATGGTCTTGTTTCCTTCTGGACTAATCGGAACGCATCCTGCTCCTGCTCCTTCGTTAGATTTAGAGCCATCGAAATATAATTTCCAAAACAAAGATGTATTTACAGGTTTATCTACAAAATTAACACACTTTGAACTATCAGTTTGGGAAAAATTTTCGACTTGGGACAAAACTGAATTTTCTAAGTAAGGTGATGTGTGAGCATTGAAATTACCGAGAAAATAATCTACCAAGTAATTGCCTATGATACTGCTATTATACTATACTGCCTCATTTTCTCCCTCTAATTCTGTTACTATGAACTTCTGGTGTAACTCTCGTTCAACCTTTATTTGATTCGGTTTACCGTTGTAGGGTAACCACATGTGTGACCAGTCAGTTGCAAAGTATCCATGGAGTTTCTCGGACCAATCCTTGCTAAGAATTAAGCCATAGAATTCTGGGATATCAGCCACTAGAATGTCAATAACCTGACATACCTTCGGGTTAGATGACAATCTTATGGTTACTTGATTAATTTCACCAATCACTTCGACTTGAGATCGATCAAGCTGAACTATGCGCACTGTGGATTTTTGTGGTTGAACATTTAACTTAGCACATATTTATCTGGGTAAAATATTCGATGAAGCACCCAAATCTACCAAACAATTGTGCACATTTTTATTGAAAATTTCATAAGTGAGAAGAAACGGGGGAGTGTGAGATCTTGATCTTCCTCCAATCAAGGCGATATCATTTTGATCAATCTTATTGATCGTGTTAGTTGGAGGTCTTCCCATGTTGTGGGAAGCTTGAGAGAGTACAGCGGTAGGCAAAGGTACAATAGGCATGGCATGTAATTCTTTCATCATTATCTTCTGTTGATGCTTCAATTTGCTCAATTCATAAAGGGTAATATTAGCCCTAGTCTTTTTCATGTCATCAATAATATTGTACTCCATTTCATCTGACACTATCAGTGTTTTTGATGGAGCTGTTTGATCTGCTTGGACTGGGCTAGATTGAGTCACTTTAGTGGTTCTTTTCTTTGTTGCAACTTTATCTTTTGTTGTAGGGCTTGCGCTCTTATGCTTAGGGGTAGTTTGGGGAGGATCAAGTTATTTTTGCTTCGTGTGCTAACCGGAAATACTTCTTGATCTTCTTCTTGTGGGAGGATGAAATCCCACATTCCTTGTAATTCCACAACTTCTTCGTCATCGGTCTGCCCTTCAGTGGCACTTTCTTCTTCTTCCTCTTCCTCAGTTTCAGCATTGGAGATGGCATTGGGTGGTTTTGCATCCGTTGAAGGACCTCTTTTAAAAGCTTTGTAGGGCTTTTTTAAAGAAGTTTCTGCTACTTATTATTTTATGTCAACCATCTCATTAGACATGGTCTTTAATACTTTCTACAATCCTTCCAAATCGAAAGGGTATTTTGTTTGTTTCTTCTTGGAGTCTTCCTTGAAGGTGACTTTTTTAGACTCGCATTCCTCTATCGCGGATCTCTTTTCCAGGGCTATTATGCGTTTCTCTATTGCTATCGCCTCTGTGATGTTTTCAACTAAGGTTGTTTTATTTGCTATATCCACGAAGATTGCTATGTTTGATGGTAAAGCAGTAATATACCATTCACATCGTACTTCTTCGCTGGGTTGGGAAGTAGTGGGAATTTTGTTGAGAATTTTATTGAACCGTAAATCGAAATCTTTGATAGGTTCTTTAGCTTGGGCCTTAAGATTGGATAGGTCATTGATTAATGTTGCCGTTGATCTGTCATCACCAAACTTGATAAGGAATTGATTCTGGAAGATATCCCAACTTGTGATAGACCCGGAGGGTAATGAAAAATACCATGACCCTGCTGTCCCTTGCAGTGTATAGGGAAAAATCCGAACAACAACATCTTCGTTAGTAACTCCGTTGAGATTGATAAAAAGCATGAAATTGTTTATGTGTTCTTCTGCTAGCATGCCTGCTTCTGGATTGAATTTGGGTAGCCATTTCTCAGGATGGGCCAGTATTTGACTCAAGGGCACAGGCATTAAAACTGCCCCAGGGTTGTTCCATGGAGACTGGGCCATTGTTGAGCTGCTAGTAGAGAAAAGTGTAGAAGATGATCTTTGTGGCTGGGAAGATGAGGATACTATGATCGTAGATGATTGAAGAGGGGTTGTGGGAGTTCCGGTAGACAGATGGATGATGGTTTGGAATGGAGGTGTGTTATAGACATTTTTGTGCCTTACAGCATTGAGCATGAAATTTCCATAATCTAAGGGATCCAAAGTCCCTAAACATGTTGTTCCTACCCCTAGAGGAACAAGGCTAACAAACCACAGCAATTCACAAAATTTCTCCACCAGAAACTGCTCAAAAACAAGTCAATTCAGGATCATTTCAGTGGCTCCACTAGCTGTCTGCGCTAAATGTCAAAGCCAACACTGGTTACCTCCGTTGAATGTCAAAGCCAACACTGGCTACCTGCGCTGAGCGAGATTTGACATGTGGCAAGTTCATTCCAAGAGGTGTCAAGACCCAGGAAGCTTCCAGAATCTTCCTCAATGACACTTGCCTCAGTGAATTCGACTGGTGATGAGTAAGAGGTTCCAAATCTCCAAGTGGAAGCAAGAACCTCCAAGTGGAATCAAGAACTGACAGAGGGAGAGGACACTAGTCAGATCTCAAGCTGACTCATCCTCTCTCCAAACATCTATATATGGATCTCTCCTCCATGAGATCTAGAGGCTGGAATTTTGTTATTGCAAAGAATTGTTGTTGGTTTGAGATTGGAATCATTGGGTGCTTAATGCTTTCAAGGGGGTGAAGATAGGAATTCCATTTGCTGGGAAGGAGATGCTGGATTGGAGCCCTCTAGGTTGTATCTCTTCCTGAACCTTGTTATTCATCAATAAAGCTATCTTGGTTTCTCCTATATACTGATGTATTTTTGATGTATGATTGCATTAGTATGTTTAGTTCATTTCTAATCTTGAACTAGTTATGAATATGAATCCATGTCTTGTGTAGTGTTCTCTTCTTGTGATCTTGCAGAAAGCTCTTGAAGCTGGGCGAGCGAGAAGGCAAGTAGCTGGGAACTCACAAAGAGAAGAGAGACAGGATCGAGGGACAAATGGAAGACACCAGTTAGTCCATCTATCTCTCTTCATTCTTAATTCATAAAGGAAGAATACTAGAATAGCTATCTCTGTTTGTTGCTAAGGCACTGTCACACCTTAGGTGGATAGGATCGTCCTGCATAGGCATTTTTCCCCACAACAAATTGGCGACTCCGCTGGGGAGATCTATTTAGTCATTTTATTTGTGTTTCTATCATTGTTTGTTTCATAGACTCAACAGCAACAATCGAACTGCATATGCTATTCTCAGATGCAAAGTAGACAGCTGCTGCTTTGATCCAATCACTGGATTGTCTATGATCTGAACAATGGACTCACAAATGATTTGATGATCCTTTGTGATAGATCTTAGCCCTCCCTCAAAGCATCCCTTTGATTGTACCTTGCTTGTTGCTTTGATTTGGCCTGAAACTGTAGATTAAATAGAAAACTGTGACCCAGAACCCAGTGAGGAACTTTCGTTTCTCCTTCAGCGCAGACCCTGTGAAGAGGTTCTGCATTTCAACGCAGGTCCCGTGAAGGCTACCTGCGCTGAATGTCAAAACCTCTGTGTTGAGGGTGCGTTGATCTAGTTAGGCCTTGTGCAGCTGGGGTTCTCTGCTCTGTTTTGCCCTATTTTGATCTCTGTTTTTTGCAGCCTGTAACCAGCATAGGTACCTGTCTGATAACTCCTTTTCTCTGCTTAAATTCCGCCTCCTTTTGTACAAAAAGACTGTGAGTGTTTTTATGTGTTTGTGGTGTCATTTACAGTTTTCCTTTGCAATAGTGAAATAGTCGACCTGTAGCCCTTGATTCAAATCTGTTGATTTTGATCTTAGGAGAGAGTTCATTGGCTGATTGACAAATTGATTATACATTTACTTTTGCTTTTGGTTTGAGTTTTTCTCTTTTAAGTGTCGAAACAAGTGTTCATTTCGAAAGTCGTAAAGTATTGTAATCTCTTCTACCCTTTCTGATTTCGAAAAAGTAAACTTGTTTGTATTTGTCATTTAAAAGCAAATTCAAAGTTGTACAAAAACCTTTCTTTTTAGGCATCAATATTAAGAGAGCAGAAAACAAACACCTGCATTGCGCATTTGCATCTTGATAGTTTGCATGCTTGATTTAGGAAAAGTGCATTTAGAGTGTGCTGATTGCTCTTTGAGAAAAGATGGTGTCTTTATTTTCCCTTTGTAGCTAGGATTTTCATTGTTGAAAAGATATAAAAGCTTGCTTATCATCTTTAGACTGCATTTAGGAATTGTATCATACATCTCGTGGTGATCCAAAAAGGCAAACTTCTAAGAAAGATCAACCTAAAATAAATTGAATGAACTTAACAACGCTTTGTAACTTAACGCACAACATAGAGGTCTAGGCTAGAGACGTGTTCCGGCGTCGTAAAGCCTGGTGACTGTCGATCTCGATGATGGTGGGTGATTCCTCCTGAGGGACGATAGCGCCAGTACGGATTGTGCTCCCACGTACCGTCGAGTATATATTTGGAGACCCCTATAGGCATAAAACATTTATCCTTAGGAAGCCGTGTCGGCCGCCCTACTGATCGCAATGCACTGAACACAGCATTCAGGAAGATTGATCGCCCGTACCTTAAAAAGTATTATGCGGTTTTGCGAAAAGTTTGGCACACCCTCTACCTAGAACTCCAGAGCAGTTCCTTTTGGCCTTTTTCAGACTCTATAACGGAAAAAGTCCATCCAATCATTTGTCACTTCGGGCTCGTTAAAACATCGAAGGAGACTAGAGTCATCTTTTGCTTTTTCTCGACTCTTTAAAATTGAAAAAGCAGGTTGTGTCTAAGCGTCATTAAAATTTATTTTAAACGGAATAATCATCACCATTCCCTCGTTGATCTTCGAAGTTAGTCTCTTTTCATCGTAAGTTCTTGTAGAATCGCTAGAAAATCTTTTGGATAGACTAGATATGTCTGAACAACCGTCGACATCTAGGACTGTGTCATCCGACACAGCAGCGGTAGAGCCTCCTGCTGCTACCCCAACGATGTTCGATGGTATACCATCTATCCCGGCAAGTTATCAACAACAAGCCGGAGTCCCATCAGGGACTGCTTCGACGACATGGTTAGTTCCTATTTCTTCATCCGGATTATCATCTGGTATTTCTTATGTTGAAACTCAACAAATAGATCCAATGTGTCTTCAAAGACCAATCTGCCATTTAAGTACTGGATTGCCACCATATGGAGGGCAGTATGCCTTTTCATTGTTCCCTCCCAGAGAACAACCATATGGGAGTTTACAACAAAGTTCAGGTCAAACTGGAATTACATTCAGCGGTTGGGTACCAATATTGCCTCAGCAACCAAGGGTTGTATATTCAATGCAACCAGTCGACCCTGTGTCGAATATTCCCACTATAGCTGCTATGGTTACTGCATCGCAAGTACAAGCGCTACCTGTTGTATGTCAACCCCAACAGCCTCAGGTTGCAATACAACAACCTCTTGTCTCAACGACTCAATCACAACCTCAGGGTAGTGCCTCCTTATCTGGAGCGACTCAGGATCAAACAAGTACTGTGACTCCTCATCTTGGTCAATCATCCAGTATTGGTCAACAACAAATGGTTCAACAACCAGAGCGGGTTCAAACTCAACAACCCCCATTCCAGCAATCATATCAAGGAGCTGAGCAACAAGTCTTTGTAAGTAATGGGCAATCACATTTCCAAAGCGGTTATCAACAACCATATTATAATGGTTATGCCCATCAACCTTGTCAAAGTTGCCAGCATCAAATACATTATGCTGGTATGCAAAGACCCACTGCTCGGGCGATTCCATCTTATCCTGGGTATGCTTCGCCTAACCTGAATCAACAGTTGCCTTTTGTAGCAACTCTAGAATTACCAGATCTAAACCGGCTGACGAATGATCCAATTGCTTATGCCCCTTGGTGGCCAGCGATTCCGCATAAACTTCCATCAGATATTCCTAAATTTAATGGAAATCCGGGTGAAGATCCGTCGAATCATGTGATGACATTTCATCTGTGGTGTTCATCAGACACCCTGAATGATGATTCGATAAGACTTCACCTTTTTTAGAGGACGTTAACGGGTCCAGCGGCAAAATGGTATATTGAATTACCTAGAGCTTCGTTCAACAACTTCAGTACCTTAGCCACGACTTTCTTAACCCATTTTCAATTACCGATAAGGTATGAAACGGGAACGGAACTCCTAACCAACTTCAAACAGACAACGGCCACTCACATATCTGATCATATACATGAGTTGCGACGTCGTCGTAGGATGGTAAAAACGTACGTTCCCGATCAGCTATTAGCTGAATGGTTTATCAAATCCTTAATTCCTACAATCACGGAAGATGTGGCAAAGGGGGGAGTCGTAACGGAAGAGAAATTCATCACTCGTGCGCAATATCTGGACTTGGTCTATACTCAGTCTGGCACGCTCTACAAAAAAATACCTGACGCCCCTAGACCGGAATTCTCAATTCCTCCTCCTCCTAAATAAAACAATGACTCTCATGCCATCGATGGCGTGATTGGCGCGACAGACACGAAATCGACAAAGGATACATCTAAAAAGGCCCGTAATATTTCCAGTCAAAATGCAAATGAAGAACTTCTTGCCTCAGAAGTAAATGCCGTGTCGACCGACAAGGGCAAACAACTGAAGCAACCAGGGGGCAAGAAGAAAAAGAAAGGGAGAAAAAGGAAACCCCCTGTGGGGTGTCATATATGCGATGAGGATCATTGGACGAGAGATTGTCCACATATAAATGAAGTTAAGGAACTCTTTAAGAGTTCAAAAACCTCAGCAATATTGACTGATCCGTTTCCAAACCCGCGAACCAAACTGGTTGCTAGTCAAAATTCTTCCTGATCCCAAGTGCTTATGTTGTCTGTCTCAAAGTAGCAAAATGATGCTTTGACAAGGAATAAAGATTACAGGAATCCACAGCTGTCGAATAACAAGGCTAATGAACAACCTAGTAGTTCGACGACAACTTTGACCGAAGTTGTGCCACCCATCATTCCTGAACCAATGATAAAGTCGCCAAAGGGAGTAGTACACAAATAGACATTTAATCCTCGTGCAAAAATAGCACAGAATTATAATATAATAGAGGACCTGGCCCAATCGTCCTCCGCTATGTCGACACTTGAGGTACCGCAAAATTGCCCCTCCCAAGAGCAAGCTTTATTATCAGCAATAGGTGGGATTGGCCCAAGGGGTTCCAATCTTGTGGCCTTTGATCATAAAGGATATGGCCCTCAGTTACCAGCTCAACTAGCTTTCCTTATTCAAGTGAAAGCCCTCAAAAAAACTGTTCATCGAACAATTATGGATGAGGGGGCATCTACGTGTATTATGTCGATGAGTTACTGGAAGAATTTAGGCTCACCACCCTTGTCGAGATCGACGACGTTAAAAGCATTTGATGGACGATCATACACTCCATACGGGATTTTAAGTAACTTGCAAGTTGAAATAGGGGGCAAAACAATAGGAATTGATGTTGAAGTAATTGATGGAAACCTCGATTACAACATCCTACTAGGAAGGCCCTGGATATATGCCATGGCCGCAGTTGTGTCGACCTACTTCAGGAAGATTGCATTTCCCTTTCAAGGAGGAATTATAGTCATCAACCAACAAACTTTCCTCCCCGACAGTTCACAAGTTACGGGAAGCATTCCAATGATCCATGGAAGCAATCATTCGCTTCAAAATATTGGAGTAGGTCTCCTAAAAGACCCTGCCTTAATGGGTACTTTTGCCCTACCGCCTGCAAGTAATCTAGCGGAAGTGGCCACAGTGGAAACCTACAATATGAAATCTTCTATATCTAATGGATTCGAAAGATTCCTAAACATTTTGTCAGCGTGGATCATCGCCCTAATAGAAATACTGTAAATACAGTGGGCTCCGAGGAAGGTTCTAATCTCGTGTCAACCTCATTAAAAAATGAAACAAGGAGCCATGAGGATAGTTCTTTTACTGTGTCAACCTCATTAAAAAATGAAACAATCTCCTTTCCAAATCTTAAAGGTAAACCTTCATTCCAACCACCAAGTTGAATGCAATGAAGCTTGAGGGGCATGCACCTCGATTTGCGTTGTTATGCTGGGGGCATGCAAACTTAAAATCGAGCAGTTTTAGCACACAGTTCATGCTCGTTAAAAAATAAACGCAAAAATCGAGCAGTTTTAGCACACAGTTCATGCTCGTTAAAAAATAAACGCAAGAATCGAGCAGTTTTGGCACACAGTTCATGCTCATTAAAAAATAAACGCAAGATCCGAGCAGTTTTAGCACATAGTTCATGCTCGTTAAAAAATAAACATAAGATCGAGCAAATGTTTCCACCCGCGTTTAAGCTCGTTAAAAAATGAACTATCCCGGTAAATAACCACAGTGAATGTAATATCATCAGCCATTAAAGCCTTGGTCGTGTTTGCACCGTCACCTCCACTTTTCCATTGGACGATCGTTCACCTCCATATGATTGTTTACCCATTTTGAGGAATAGCTGCGAAGAGTGATTTCACTAGCCATCCTTGTGACACTTCCGTGCTTGGAAAATTCCAACCCTTACCTAGAATCTGCTGCTAACCCATTTCATCACTCGTTCCTCAAAAGACGAGTCTTCTTTAAGCTCTTTTCATCTGACTCGTAAAATATGAAAAGATTGCCGAGTTTTGGCCTTCCAGCTCGTTAAAGCGACCGGAAGTGCTATCCCTCCTCTAGATTTTAATCTTTTTGGACCTGAGGGATTATTGCACAAAAAGATCAAGCGCTTGTTTTATTCGGCTCGTTAAAACTATCGAAAACTCATCCCTTCTGTATTGTTTTATACTTTTTCGGACCTAAGGGATTAGATGACGAAAAAGGACTTTTGGAGTTAACTTTATGTACCTTTTCAGACTCTCTAAAAATGAAAAGGATCGGGTTATCCTTGTCGTTAGACTCGTTAAAATCATTAAATAGCGACAAACTTGTCTTTAGACGAGAACGAGTTTCACTATCGCTAGGCTCGTTAAAACATAGCGATGGGCTTGCCCGAAGGGCAGGTTATAGAACAAGCATATGTTATCCTCCTCAAGCTTGACAAAAATAAAGAGGTACTAGTCAGCAATGACTGGGGAAAAATTGGGAGAAACTCAAGAAAACTTTGATGGTAGCAAGTCGCTCTTGAACATGACACTTTTCCTCCGTACCACAATCAGGTTGGGTTGTTTCATTCACCGGTCACATCCATGGTCTCGCCATACCATCCATATTTTGGGGTAAGGCTACCAATCCATTGCATCAGTGTCGCCATATGTTCAAGAGAAGTCGTTCAGAAAAGTCAACCGTGTCCCATCCACTGCCATACATTATCCTTCATCCTTTCATGACCGCCACCTTGAATCATATGTCACAGATCGTTTTCACCTCCATCAAAATCATTAGCTCCGTTCCGTGTCACTGATGTGGGATTCATTAAGGACCTCCTTTGACAGATCGCTTCTTGTCGACATCAGCTCATTATCCAAGAAGTTGATCTAGGAACAACCCCTTCAGTACTTTGAAGTTTGCATGCCTCAATGGCAAGTTTCTCACTTCCGGTGATAGGTATACATCAATGACCTTCGAGCGAAAGATTTTGCGTGGTGTTCGACACCAAGTCCTTTATTCACACCACGTGAATTGTACTGCAGTACCTTGAGGGTCATTATCATTATCGGTGATTTCTCTCGTGCTTGTTAACGGTTTACCTCATTGACCAGTAATCAAGCAATGTCTTTCCATGTTCGACTTCAGAACATTTCTCACATGGATCGACTTGTACTTAGAGTGAAGATCGAACGAGTTTGAAGACCCCGGATCTAGTTTCATCCATCCGGGCTGCGATATATATTCAGGAAAGATAAAAACATTGACATGTACATCATTGCAGCAGATAATCATCCTACTCAAAGGATGATAATTTCATCAAAATTATCAGTCTACCATCAGACGATTGTCTGTTCTATGTACAGAAAAATGAATTTATAAAGCTGAGCATGGGAATGCCCGCCTCAGCTAGATCATGAAAGCAGTATGAAAAATAACGTATTGTATTGTATCTTATTACAGGTCTCTTCCCAGCATTGGATGAACTTCGGATCCCCTGATAAAGCATTTCACCCGATAAACGGCCTCATACTTTAGGGGGCAACTGTTATAGACATTTTTGTGCCTTACAGCATTGAGCATGAAATGTCCATAATCTAAGGGATCCAAAGTCCTTAAACATGTTGTTCCTACCCCTAGAGGAACAAGGCTAACAAACCACAGCAATTCACAAAAGTTCTCCACCAGAAACTGCTCAAAAACAAGTCAATTCAGGATCATTTCAGTGGCTCCACTAGCTGTCTGCGCTGAATGTCAAAGCCAACACTGGCTACCTGCGCTGAATGTCAAAGCCAACACTGGCTACCTGCGCTAAGCGAGAGTTGACATGTGGCAAGTTCATTCCAAGAGGTGTCAAGACCCAGGAAGCTTCCAGAATCTTCCTCAATGACACTTGCCTCAGTGAATTCGACTGGTGATGAGTAAGAGGTTCCAAATCTTCAAGTGGAAGCAAGAACCTCCAAGTGGAATCAAGAACTGACAGAGGGAGAGGACACTAGTCAGATCTCAAGCTGACTCATCCTCTCTCCAAACATCTATATATGGATCTCTCCTCCATGAGATCTAGAGGCTGGAATTTTGTTATTGCAAAGAATTGTTGTTGGTTTGAGATTGGAATCATTGGGTGATTAATGCTTTCAAGGGGGTGAAGATAGGAATTCCATTTGCTGGGAAGGAGATGCTGGATTGGAGCCCTCTGGGTTGTATCTCTTCCTGAACCTTGTTATTCATCAATAAGCTATCTTGGTTTCTCCTATATACTGATGTATTTTTGATGTATGATTGCATTAGTATGTTTAGTTCATTTCTAATCCTGAACTAGTTATGAATATGAATCCATGTCTTGTGTAGTGTTCTCTTCTTGTGATCTTGCGGAAACCTCTTGAAGTTGGGCGAGCGAGAAGGCAAGTAGCTGGTAAATCACAAAGAGAAGAGAGACCGGATTGAGGGACAAACGGAAGACACCGTTTAGTCCATCTATCTCTCTTCATTCTTAATTCATAAAGGAAGAATACTAGAATAGCTGTCTCTGTTTGTTTCTAAGGCACTGTCACACCTTAGGTGGATAGGATCGTCCTGCATGGGCATTTTTCCCCACAACAAGGTGTGGGTGGTTGACTTCGCGGTGAGGTAGTTGAAATGGGCATTGTAGACGAAAGAGTCTCACTGTCAGACTCTTGTGGTGATTTCCTCGCTCTTTTCCTAGTGGGAAGAGGCAACTCAGTTGGCTGGATGCCAATTTTTTCACTCTTTAACCTGGTTAGGGTATGAGTAGGATTGTACTGCGAAGTCACACTGCTTTGAGATTTATCAGACCTCTGAGGAGAAATGGAAAATCCCTGAAGTTTGTGAATCAGAGATTCAACTCCAGGAGGTTTAATGGTAGATTGGTCTGAAATATCAGGGTGTGTAGCAGTGATTGATACTCGAGTGACTTCTGACTCTGGATTTAAATATACTGGAGAAGTCGGGGGAGATGATGAGGGAGATTTACTCTCAGAATGGTATTTAGATTTTGATTTAGGTGCCATTCATAGTTCAGGCCCTCCTTCTAGCGCCAAATATGTTGAAGCCTCGAAAATCGGGTTGAAAACAAGGGGGATACCCGCCCGGTCCGGACCTTGGTTGGCAGCTCCTTATCCGTTTGGTATAGCGGGTCCGACTGGGGATAATGGGACCAGTTTCCCAATCTAAGGGTGTGTGTGTGTGCAGAGTTGGATGATGTTGATCTAAGAGTTCTAATCTGAGCTACTTTAATCTAATTCTATGCTATTGTAATCTAATGAAAACAACACATCTAATCTATGCTAACCTGGGATGTATTTCTTCTATTATGCGATCTAAAGAGATTTAAAATAATAACTGGTAATAAAGATCATTCAGCTATCATAAGAGTGGAAATCAATTAAGATGAACCACGTTGCATAAAAAGTTAAGCAAAACAGTTGTGAACAACATATTGCATAATAAGTTATTCATATATCAAACATAAATAAATGGCTCCACGGTACAAAAGTGCCAAATGGTGACTCAAACATTCATGCAATAACATATAAACAACTAAAAATTGTATGTCACTGTAAAGAATATAAGCAGAAATGGTCAAGAGATAAAAGTACCATTTATGACTGGTCCTACTCATAAGCTTCAAGCAACAATGTTTTATCTCTCCTTGTTCTAATATCTACCAAGAGTACAAAAGTGCAACATCAGTAGCAGATATCAAATGCAAAAATAAATAAACCTTGATCCATTCATTCACCAAAACCTCCTCTGAGGGTGCAAAAGTGCATGTTCTGAGGACAAGTTTTTGACAGATTTCTGGACCCTTCTCTAAATGCATGAGAAGGGTTTAAATACTGCTAACTAAATACCTTAATTACATAAATTTAGGATACGGTTTAAATGACCACCCTTTATCTAAGCAAACTTATTTCTAAAAATTGACTCTAATTCCTAACTATTTCTGCATTTGCTCCTTAATGTTGCGAGCATTCAACATTTGCCTGGGAAGAGTCAGCTGGTTGTTTTTTGCTTTTGCTTGAGCTATGCAAATAGAAATGGCAAGAGCTAGCACCACTTTTTTAGTAAACTAGAAGATGTTTTTGGAAATCATCCTCTGGCTGGGTGAATTTATTGTGTATATACTTGGTAACAACCCAAATTTCTCTCAAATTTCTTCTGCTTTTGCTATCTCGGTTTCCAGACTCGTGGATGACTAAGCAAGTTAGGGACTTTGCTTTCTAAACAATTTTCTTAGCGATGCGTGATTAGCGCTAGGCACTAATCGCGCATCGAAAACTGCCTCCGTTCTTTGATCTGGGCCTTTCTGTTGCGTTTTCCGCCTTTAGCGCTTTTTCCTTTACCGGGCATAAGCTTCAGAATTTTGTAAACATGCTGCTTTTGTGAGCTTTTGACCTTGAGTGTTGAATCGCCTATTGATATCAGCATCTGTTCAGTAATACTCTGAAATCTGCGTTTCTGTTGCATGCGGTATCCATTTATGAGGACATCTCTTCTCTGTTCTCCGAGCATTGACGTTTTCCCTTTTTCCTTAGATGTTTCCTGCACATTGCTTCATGTTGTTTCCTGTTTTTCGTTCCTGCAGTTCACGCAAAGGAAAAGAGTAATGATAATAAATTTTGACACGAAAGCTCTAAGCTCTACGAATGTATAAAATCATGAAACCCATAGTGAACTGACTCTTCGAAACACAAAAAATTGTCCTTCATGAATACTTTGGCATACATTCATTAATTTCCTTTAAGGCGCGCGCCCAATCTTTGGTTTAGGGACAACTTTTCTTGAATGCTGAGCCGAGGAAAATTTGCGATGGGTGATTTCTGCAACTCGCATCGCAACATCACGGATCGCATTATCAAGATGTGTCATCGCAGAGTTCCCTGATCAGTTTATCACAGAATCACGTTATCGTGTTGTCGCAAGATCGCAGCATCGCGTTTATCGCAAGATCGCAGATCGCAGATCATTGCAATTTGTTAAGTTATTGTGTGTTGTTTATGCGATGTTGCGATATGCGATGTCGCATATCGGCCATCAGAGATTTCTTAAGATCTTCATTTATGGGCGCTTCTTAATGTATGCAATGCGATGAATTTCGCATCTCTTTTTTGCAGTTTTTATTGTGCTCATAAAGAAAAGTTTTACTCTTCTTCGTGCAATGTATTTTTAAGGAGTATAATACAAAAAAATTTATAAATTTTTTTGAATTTTTTACTAAGGGTCCCCACTTGTTTAGTGTTATTGCTAATACTAAAGAAGGAGGGGGGTTGTTGGTGGCCACAACAGGTCCCTTTTTAGTTTGGCTATGGTGGATGTTCAAAGCTCCATATTGGTCTTCAATGGCACATCTTCTCCATTGCCCGTGAAAGATAAAAAAACTGTCCCTGTTTATCGGCCTTTGGTTTTCCTCAAAGGTGTTCGAATCCAATGAACTATGCCCTTCATATTTGATTATACAAAACATTTCAGAATGCCACGTCCTTGATGTGTTATCAACCTTTTCTGTGTGTGAAGACAAAAGCTCCTCCAAGCTGTCTGACATATATTGGACTATAGTAAATGAGATCACTTTATCACAAAAATTTTAGAGTTGGATTCGAATATATATGTTTCTTCCACCTGTCTTGACCTTGTTGAGAGTTGATAGCTTTAAAGGATCCCCTGAAGATATTCCTTTTTCAAAATTTCCGCTTGTATTTCAAAATCGGTTGACTGAGATTAGATTGTGTAGCCTCAGCAGTTTCGTAGCACGCTACAAAACTGTTGTGCATTAGTCATCATCTTCAGTAGTTTCGTAGCGCGCTACAAAACTGCTGTGTAATCCCCAAAACATAGCTTAATACCAAAAGTGTGCTATCTTGGGCTTCCTCATATTTAAATATTCTTTTCAACTGCTCCAAAGTATCCTTTGCCATGGCTTCCTCCAGTGGATATCTTCGTAAAGCAGGCTCAAAACGACTTTTACAAAACCTATGAAACCAAATTGTCAACACTGGAAGGGCTAAAAGTATAGGCGTGGAGTCAGCTGCTTTTTTAGTGCTTAACAGACCAAGTAGTGGTAGCTGTGATATTACTAATGCAACAACTATACGACTATGAACATGAGGCCAAAATGCTGCTACACTCTCACACTGCTAACTATACACATTGATAACCTGATGTCGATACACAAAGTATGCAAATCCAAAAAGATGACTATGAAAGGAAAAAGTATTGGTGTGACCAATGCATACACAAGTCCAAGCAGAAAGTATAGTTGAATTTGAGGAAGTGCTTCTGGGAAACCGACACTGCTAGGATCCATGGCATTCTCCCTATCCTTCTCAGTCTTCACCAAAAACATGTTCTTCAGATGAAAAATGATTAATGGCTTCAATCGGAGAATTTCACCAGCAATGCAAGCCCATCCATCAACCATGATATAAGTGATGAAAAAGGTAGCTTTCATTGGTATTGAAACTCCAATAGTCTTTGGTATCTATGTTGGAGATTGATGAAGAAAAGCATGAAGCTGTTGAAATGTTGTTCCAGTAATTATACTTCCAAGAAATACATTCACCAGCATAAAGTAATAATACTTTGCAGCAACTCTCCTTTCAAGTTTAAATGTTGCTGCATAACCTTCAATTTTTTTCATGCTCATAAAGATAGTAGGAAGTAAAATAAGAAATATCTTCAAAACCAACCTTGGTAGAAATCCTTGAAGAAATGACTTGATAATTTTCACCTCTATTATTGGTTTCAGGAAGGGAGCAACCTTCTCAATTCCATCAAGGTTGGCCAATGACTAGACTGCTACAATTGGGATCATGACGAAAAATACAAGGAAAAAGAGTGTAACACCCATGAGTAGTTTCCGAATTGAAATTGCAACAAACAGAATGGCCAGATTGCTCCAGTATACATCACGGTGGTAGTTTTTTTCTGCAATTCTGCCACGACCCTTGTACATTCTAGAAATCTTGAAGGCATTCTCCTCTCGAGGTGCTATATGTGTAAGCGGAAAATCCACTGGAGCATCTGTATTTTCTGAGGAAAGTGTAACTCTGAAAGTCACTTTACCGCAAGGTACATTTGGATCACCAAGGAGTTTAGTGGCTATGATTTCTTCATCTGTATATGACACATTTACTACTTCCACACCATGGGGGCCATATATTCCACTCCAAAGTCCTGCAAGCTCTTGACATGGTTTTGGCTCATCTACTTTAAACTTTGCATAAATATACTTGTTGATCCCCGCACTGCTTGACAAGTTTTTCATCACTGGAGTTATGTTTGTTAATGCATATTACAACCTGAAACTTTGTAGGGCTTAATGCACAAAATTCTCTCCTTGTATCCATTCAGGATTACTGGTTGATTCTTGTTCCTGAGTTTCTATTTGCTGATTGTCATGAAAACGAAGAAACCTGTGTAGAAGTTGGTCTTGGCTTAAATGGACATTTTCATCAAGTATTTCATCACGAGAACTAAAGACACAACGATTTGATGCAAGTGATTTCACTATCCTTTCCAAGTGGCATGTTTGAAGTATTTCTGGAGCTTCATAGGAAACATTCGAACTTGATTCATCAGCATTCACCCTGTCTCTTATATGCGCCACACAAGAAGCTTCACCAGGTTGGCATAACTTGAGCTCAAACTCTGTTTCTTCACTGGATAACCATGCTAGTTGGGCAGTCAATACAAAGTCTGCATCTCCAGAAAAAAATTGAATCTTGAACGAATCTAGGCTCAGGGGCCCACTCTGTTAACCAAATTGTTGGGTTCTTGCTTTGTTGTGTTTATGCACAAACAACAGCTCCCCATCGTGTATTAAATGAAACAAGTGCAACAGGCATGATTGCCTCAGGATCTTTCAGTACCCGTTCTCGTTCTTCTGCTATTTTCGTAACCAAAGTGTCAATTTCTACTGTGTAAAAGTCAATGGCATCCACTCTTTCACCCCAAAGACCAAGAAAACCTTCCTTTGTTGTGGGCCTCTTTTCAGGATGTCTGGAATACTTGATCTGGTAGTAATCAAGCTATTTTTTTTTTTTTTTCTCCTTCTCCTTAACAAGCATTGTAGACAACCTGATGAGTGAGGTAGTGATCAGGATGGTTAACTGGGAAAAAAAATGATCAACATGCTCACTAATTGTCTCATCGGTATCTGGAGGCACATTTCTGACTAGGGCACTGAATTGATCGGCACGATGACGTTGTGAAGCCAAGAAATGCAGCCTCATGCTTGCTATTTTGTCATACTCTACGTAAAGCACAAAACATGTCCATGCTGAAAACACATACGCCATTAATAGATGAGCCCAAAACCTTTGAGAACCACTCTGGACATTTGATATTGAAAGTTTGTCAATGTCACTAAAGACCAGCTTTTTCTTTAAGTTTACTAAAGTCCCTCCTGTGGCATTTACTGGAACAAGGATTGCACAAGCAAGAATTGCCAAAGCATGTTTTCAAATGTTGAGGACTTCCAAGAAAACAGAGCCACCCCCCAACCATAATTCCAATGCATGTACAAAGGGCCTGTGCTTCATTCATGCTATGTGTTGTCAGGATAACTGTTGTTATTCAATTTGCATTATAATCACGAGCAAAGACATATGGCACACACAGTGCTGTCAAAAGCTTTACAAGTATTGATGACAGAATTTGGCGAAGCACCCATAATCCACGTAAGTAAGAAAACCCATCTGCTTTGACTTGCTCGAACTTTATTCGCCAGCTGTCATCTGTAAGGAGTGCCATTTGACCTAGCAATACCAATTTTGTCCATATCTTGAGAAAGATAAACCTAAAAGCCCAATCCTGATAGAGAAGAAACACGGGACTTTCATCCACAGGAACCCGCAAAGAGACTACCACCAGAAGATCAAACAAAGGTCTGATGAAATAGGTGTCACGATGATCCACAATGATAGAAGAATACAACTTTTCAGAACTATTAAAGACCATTTTATGAACTGCATGAAAAGAACTCTGAAGCTGTGAACTCTCAAATAGTCTACTAAATATCCAACTCCAGTTGCTGCAGCCCAAATGACATAACATACGATATTGAAGGCATAAAGATCGTTGCACTTAATGCCATGGGTAATTGGAAGCCGTGGAATTGAAGCCAACATTGCCCGCCCTAACAAAATAGGTATCAAAAACATTGCTGAGTTGAAGCAGAGCATGGTGGTCACTGAAGAGAGCCCTGTTTCAAAAGAAAACTAAACTCGGACTAACAACAAACCTTTAAAAAAAAAAATTGATGTTCAGAATTTAAAATATTTTTTCTTGAGTGATAACAGGTGGCTCCACTTGGGATAGTGTGCCCCTGTGGTACACTAAGAACATGCAGGTCTAGTGCTTTGTCCTCTTTATAATGAACATAGATTTGATGGGCAAGCATCCCCTTCAAGCTTCTTGGGCCTTCACCTTGGGCTTAAGCTTGATGATCACTGTAAGAGAAATAAATCTACATCTACTGAAAAATGCTCAGTCAACCATGAGCTTATTTACATTTTCCTACCTACCTACCCTATCAATTTCAAACTTCTTTCAACTCAATCAATGTGAAATTTCCAATGTAGCCAATCATTTGTCTTATCTGATATTTGATTTCTTTGACTGCATCAGAGTTCAGAGCCACTATGATATTGTGATGACCACTGCCACTAAAATTTCCTCTGATCTTCATAGAAAAACTGAAACACTGGAGAGTAAAATTCTTCCATGTATTAGCTATAGGATCCTAGAATACATGATCAACTTGGTGGGTCTCGTAACTTTCTGGTTGCGCCAGCTGATCTTCAATAACAGTGTATTCTTCCTCAATCACAAAAGAGAAAGGAAGCAACACCCTCTCCTTGTGTTCTGACATAGAAACCTTTTGAAAAGAATGATCATGACCATGAAGACTATATGATTGAATTTGACCTTGTAGACCTTCAATGTCTTTCTCAATGTCCTTAGCAACTTCATCCAAAAATTTCATCTTATCTTCCGTCTTGCAGTCAAATGATTTTAGATAAGAAGACAAGGACAAAGAAAAATTTTCATCTATTTCTTCATTAATATGATGATCATTCCATTGTTTGAAACCTTGAATTGAAGGAGAGTTTGCCACCACCTCTGATCTATCTATCCATTCCTCCAAAAACATAAACCAAAAGTCTTCAAATGACTTAATGGATTTGGCAGGAAAGCTTTCAATCCACCGTTTACATTTCCCTTGAAATGAATCATAGAACAACATAATGCAAACATCCTCATGTTTAACTCTAAGAAGCTCGGTAAAATCACAGAAATCTGATATATGCTTCAAAGTTAAACTCAAATCTTCTCCATTGAATTTTGGACCATTCCTTAGAAAATATGCGTCTTTGGGAAAGTGATTTGGGAAACCATGAATTCCTGAAAAATTTATGCATGCATACCTTGAAATAAGAATGGTAGCATCTAGGTCCTTCATAACTCCAGTGGAATCACCATGAATCTATGAATTTCGAATTCTTCAACAATGGAGTCGCCAAGGTAGATTTGTAGCCTCGAAAATTCTTCTGAGCTCCTGCTACCTTCAGAAGTTCAGTCTCTTGATTTCGGGAATGAATAAACTTCAGACTCCCGGCATACGCACCAAAATGTTATCTCAAAATCAGGCCCTGGAAGGCTGCAGACCAGGAAGACTTCAAGTAACTGTTTCAAACCAATCTTTTAGCTAAGGCTTAGCCTCCTTAGCCTGAGAGGGCTCTCTCAAAGGATTGAAGGTTTTTTATTATGATTAAGATGGCTAACTCTTTTTGAAACAAATAGGAATGAAGCTGGTGGAATCAAAATTAACAAGAATCCATTGGGCTTATGGAGTCATATGTCATTTAGCATTAACAGTAGAATTGGATTTGCAATAAAATCAAGGCATTCAGATTTCAATATAGGTAGAGTACACCAAACACAAAAAGGACAGTTTACAAGTATATGAAGGAAATTAGAACACTGTAAGTGATTTCTAAGTAATAAAATACTCATAATACTGTAGACAACATGAAAATACAACAAAAGGAACTCATACATTGAACTCTCTATGATTCTTGAGCAGCAGAAGCTAGTACTGTATTACCAAAAGAAACAGAGTCTTTACATAAGCTTAATAACAGAGCTTTTTTACATAAGTTTCCAACCTTTATTACATTTTTCTTTCTCCTATATATAGAGCTCTTCTACCTAACTGATATTCCTCCTCAAGCATGAGGGGAACTCGAAATCTACTTCTAATGACACCTATTCAACCTTTAACTGCCTATTAAATGTAACAAACTGCAACTGGACTTTCTAGAGATCTAAATCAAATAGGAGTCTAACTCCATATTATGCTAATAATAGCCTTAATTACAATCATTCTCATTCTTTGACATGTGGTCCCTTTTTAGTTTGGCTGTGGTGGATGTTCAAAGCTCCATATTGGTCTTCAATGTCACATCTTCTCCATTGTCCCTGAAAGATAGAAAATTGTCCCTATTTATCGGCCTTTGGTTTTCTTCAAAGATGTTCGAATCCAATGAACTATGCCCTTCATCTTTGATTATACAAAACATCTCAGAATGCCAACTCCTTGATGTGTTGTTAGCCTTTTCCATGTGTGAAGACAAAAGCTCCTCCAAGCTATCTGACATATCTTGGAATGTAGTAAATGAGATCACTTTATCACAAAAAGTTTAGAGTTGGATTCGAATATATATGTTTCTTCCACCTGTCTTGACCTTGTTGAGAGTTGATAGCTTTAAAGGATCCCATGAAGATATTCCCTTTTCAAAATTTCCGCTTTTATTTCAAAATCGGTTGACTATAATTAGATTGTGTAGGCTCAGCAGTTTCGTAGCGCGCTACGAAACTGCTGTGCATTAGTCATCATCTTCAGCAGTTTCGTAGCGTGCTACGAAACTGTTGTGTAATCACCAAAACATAGCTTAAGACCAAAAGTTTGCTATCTTGGGCTTCCTTATATTTAAATATTCTTTTCAGCTACTCCAAAGTATCCTTTTCCATGGCTTCCTCCAGTGGATATCTTCAGAAAGCAGGCTCAAAACGAATTTTACAAAACCTGTGAAACCAAATTGTCAACACTGGAAGGGCTAAAAGTATAGGCGTGGAGTCAACTGCTTTTTTAGTGCTTAATAGACCAAGTAGTGGTAGCTATGATATTACTAATGCAACAACTATACGACTATGAACATGAGGCCAAAATGATGCTACACTCTCACACTCCTGATTATACACATTGATAACTTGATGTCGATACACAAAGTATGCAAATCCAAAAAGATGACTATGAAAGGCAGAAGTATTGGTGTGACCACTACATACACAAGTCCAATCATAAAGTATAGTTGAAGTTGAGGAAGTGCTTATGGGAAACCGACACTGCCAGGATCCATGGCATTCTCCCTATCCTTCTCAGTCTTCACCAAAAACATGTTCTTTAAATGAAAAATGATTAATGGCTTCAATCGGAAAATTTCACCAGCAATGCAAGCCCATCCATCAACCATGATACAAGTGATGAAAAAGGTAGCTTTCATTGGTATTGAAACTCCAATAGTCTTTGGTATCTAGGTTGGAAATTTATGTAAAAAATCTCTGTAATTAAGCTTATGTAAAGACTCTGTTTCTTTTGGTAATACAATACTGGCTTCTGCTGCTCAAGAATCATAGAGAGTTCAATGTATGAGTTCCTTTTGTTGTCTTTTCATGTTGTCTACAGTATTATGAGTATTTAATTACTTAGGAATCACTTCCAGTGTTCTAATTTCCTTCATATACTCGTAAACTATCCTTTTTGTGTTTGGCGTACTCTACCTATATTGAAATCTGAATGCCTTGATTTTATTGCAAAGCCAATTCTACTATTAATGTTAAATGACATATGACTCCATAAGCCCAATGGATCTTGCTAATTTTGATTCCACCAGCTTTATTCCTATTTGTTTCACAAAGAGTTAGCCATCTTAATCATAATCAAAAAACTCTAATCCTTTGATAGAGCCCTCTCAGGCTAAGGAGGCTAAGCCTTAGCTAAAAGATTGGTTTGAAACAGTTACTTGAAGTCTTCCTGGTCTGCAGCCTTCTAGGGCCTGATTTTGAGATAACACATATGCTCAGAGGAATTTATTCTCTCTATGGCCTAATTTCCCATTGATTCAGCCATTAGTTTCCCATTAGGATTACAATGTTTTAAATAACATATACACACAAAATATTTTTTCGTAGATCCATATATCCATCCACAAATCACTCATTCTTTTCAAGGCAGACTCGCTTTTTCCTTATTGAAAAAACATTTCCTATTGATAGTTTTTTTAAATCATAAAATCACTCCAATAGTTCCTAATATTTATAAACTTTCTCCTATCCTAACAAATTGCTAATTGTTTCCAAGATTTTTTATTCCTACAACCTCTTATGCCTTAAAAGAAATTTTCTTCTTAAAAATATTATCTACTCAATCTGATCTCTATCCATAGTTATTTTAGAAATAAATAAATTAAAATTATTTACAATAAGGAAATAAAATTCATTTTCCACATTGAAACGTCGTTTGGATCTTTGTCTCCAAAAAAATTGATGACTTGGAAGTTATAATTCTCTTGCATTAGACTCCCAAGGTAGAAATATTCATGACCTCCTGGTCATGTGTCATTAATTTTTGAATGCTTCAGGATCCCAAACTTTGTGCTGTAGATGATCATCCATCTCATCATATTATTTTCCTTCTGCAATTGGTTCTCCAAATCCGCCATAATTCCACTCCCTCTTTTCTAATTGCAAGACATTTATCGTCACCATGCTTATATTCACCATTTCAAGTGAAACTTTTCTAGCCAAGAAAGTGATAAAAAAAAGTATACGACCAAACACATATAATTTTAACCTCATCACATGATTGTAAAGTTGCTTCCCGAATTATCTTCCCTACTTCAATATGTTGATTGAGCTTTGTATTGATGCTTCCAACAAACTCTTCCTCTATTGACTTTGTTTCATCCTTGTTCACAAAAAATTTTGTAGGTTCTTCACCCTCGGTTTCTGTTCCACTTGCATCAGTTTGAAAACTGATAATCACTTCTACTGCACCTACATGTACACAATCAATGTGAAGATCGAAAGTTGTATTTACCTTTGGATCATAATTAATTATGAGCATTCCATTTAAGTATTACTCCTTCTCTTTGTTGAGAATAATATTTGAACTATGTTCTACTCTATTTTCCTCTTTCTTCATGACAGTTTCAAAAGAATATCCATCATCTACAATAATAACTACAACCACAAATGCATCATAAAAAAAAAAAGAATAAGGCTCTAGAGCCTCATTTGAGGTCTCAAACATAAAATTTATACCAACATTGTCACCATCCTCTCTAAGTATTTCTTCTTGTTCAGGTTCACCCCTATGAATTATTTCCTTAGACTCAATTGCCTTGAATTATTCCTTTAACCTGTGTTTCAAATTATATATCTACTTCCTTGAAAATAATTTCTTAATAGGACATTGGACCCTTTTCCTCATATTCCACCCACTTCTTTAGTTCTCATCATTTCATTGTATCAGATATGTAAACACATTCAACTGTTCCTCCACTTCAATGAGTTACTTATCAAACTCTTCATCACTCATCTTCCTCATGCCAGATGTTGTGGCATCTCTGTGGCTTCCCTATAAATTCTTCAAATGAATTCCCAATGTCATCTTCATCTTCCCCTTTTGTGAGTTTCTTGCAAATCACCTCTATAGTAGCAGATCTCTTTCTTGCTACGTATGCCTCACCAATCTTATCCTTTGATCTCAGACTATTGGAACTCTTGATCCCTTCCCCCAGAACCCCTTTCGTGCACTCCATGCTCTTCATGTTTCTGCAATCACTCTTTTCCATCCATCAAAGTTGCGCTAGGTATCAGAATTTTCACCACATCCTCCTTCTCAATTGCTACTACTTGCCATGAATATCCACAAATTAAAAAAAAAACCATAATCAATTTACATCTTGTTCTAATTTTCCTCCATATTGTTGCGCAAAAAATATTCCATTCTCTGATACCACTTGATGCAGGAAAATTGACTTTTCCCACTATGTTCACTTCCACGAAACTACAATCTTAAGAATAAGAAACAATTACATCTTTTCTAGCAGTCACAAAACTAATACTCCACAATTTTGGGCTAATTCAATGATCAAAGTTTATTGGATTGGATTGATATATCAATCACAACAAGTTTCCGTGCTTACTTTGAAATCAAATAATCATATCACACTTCACATTGAATTATTATATTCACAATTGTGCATGAACTCTCATTCATTAAAATAGCTTTGTACGTACATATGCTTAGAGGCATTCATTGTCTCTATGGTCTGATTTACCATTGATTTATCAATTAGTTTCCCATTAGGATTACAATGTTTTAAATAACATATACAAAAAAATTAAATTTTCCTAGATCCGTAAATTAATCCAAAAATCACTCATGCTTTTCAAGGAAGACTCGCTTTTGCCTTATTGAAAAAATATTCCCTGTCGATATATTTTCTAAATCATAAAATCACTCCAATAGTTCCTAAGATTTCTAAACTTTTTCCTATTCTAACAAATTGCTAATTGTTGCCAAGTTTTTTTCCCCTACAAACTCTCATGCCTTAAAATCATATTTTCTTCTTAAGACTCTTATCTAGTCAATCTGATTTCTATCCATAATTCTTTTAGAAATAAAGAAATTAAAATTATTTTCAATAAGGAACTAAAATTCATTTTAGATATTAGGCTTTTGTGATCCATGTAAGCATGTATTTCAGATTAATTAGATCAATATTATTTGGTCGACGTTTCGAACCATTTAATGTGGTTCATCCTCAAGACAAAGGTGAAAAAATCCATAGATCCTAATGAATAAATAGAAAAGATGAATCCGAGTCTAGAATTAGCTGTTAGGAATTAGTTATTTAATTAATAAAATCATATTTATTAAATTTTAAATTCTAATTAAATACTAGATGTTATAAATTAGTTGTTAATTGTTAATTTTGCCCTCGCCCCTAATAAGATTCCCATTAATGACATTATTTGTAACATTGAATTTGGTATTTAGGACCTTCATGATAATGTTAAGGGGGTTATAAGGCAAGACTGTGCTATCATTCTTAGGAAGGCTAAGCCTCCAAAAAGAAACATTAGCAAAGATGATTTTATTTCCCTTAAAGCTTTAAAGGATAACCTCAACATTGTCATCCTTAAAGATGACAAAGGCAGAGCCATCATCATTCTTGATAAATCAGACTATATGAAAAAAATGATTGGCCATATCTATAATAGTGGTAGTTACATCAAGCTTAATAAGAATCCTATTAAAATATTTAACAAAGAAATATTAACTGCCATTAATTCCCTTAAACCTCTTTTTAAGAAGCTTATTGAAAGCAATCCCCTTAACCCCACAATTTATGACCTTCCCAAGATTCATAAGGTTGGGGTCCCCTTGAGACCTATTGTTAACACAATAGGTGGGCCTACGTATCTTCTTGCTAAATTCTTAGCTCAAAGGCTCAAACCTCTTATTGGTTGCATTGATTCCTTTATTAAGGACTCTACTTCCTTTGTTAAAGAATTGAAGCATATTAGGTTGGAACTTGGTGATTTTTTGGTGAGTTTTGATGTTGTTTCCCTTTATACTAGTATTCCTATTCAAGAGGCCATTGATTTCATAAATCAGATCACTAACAATGACACTGCCAAATTAGTTGGCCTCTGCCTCACCTCTACCTTCTTCAATTTTCAAGGTGAGTTCTTTCAACAAACCTGTGGGGTAGCAATGGGTTCTCCACTTTCCCCTATAGTTGATAACTTATTCATGGAAGATTGTGAGACTAAGGCCTTAGCCTCAACTCAATTTCTCCCTACAAAATGGAAGAGGTTTGTTGATGATACTTGTTTCGTTTTGCCTCATGGTCACGAAAAACTAGATTTGTTTCTTAACCATCTTAATTCTCAATCAAACTCCATCAAATTCACAATGGAGGTCAAGGTGAATGCGTGTCTTCCTTTCCTAGACATCCTTGTCTATATAGTGAATGATGGTTTTGTTTCTCACTAAGTTTTTCGCAAGAAAACTCACACAGAACAATATCTTCATTCCAATTCTCATCATTTTCTAGCACAAAAAATCGGGGTTCTTAGTACTCTAGCCACCCGTGCTTTCATAATTTCGAATGAGATGCACTTAGAAGAGGAAAAATCTCATCTTCTTAAAGTTTTTGAAAATAATGGCTATAACAGATCTTAAGGCCTCAAGGCTTTCCAAAGAGCCCATAAAGAATTGATGGTTAAGCCTCCTCATGATGGTCCAATCTCTGTTGGCATTATGGCATAGGTTTGGAGCTATGGCACAGGTGTTGTCCTTGATGGAAACTCTCTTTGGTAACAGATCTTAGTTCAGGCTTTCAGAATGAAAGAAAAGACATATACGCAGGTTCATCTAGGCGAAGTCGCGTATACACGCGGGGTATACGTTTCAAAGGTGTGTGTGCGTATACACGCACTTTCATGCAAGGAAAAGCATGTATATGTTGGAGAAATTACCTTTGGTCCATGGTAGTTAGTCCTTGTTACTTGAACCTATGATTTTGGACCATGATACCTCGTGAGACGTGTTGATCCCAGGTATTGGGTCCTTGGTATTGGCTTATTATGGTTTTGGACCGTGGTATTGTGGAAGGCCTCAAACTATAAAAGGGGAAGGAGATCATGTGGCAAAGGACCATCTAATTTATTGAATATCTGATATTGTGCTAGATCTGGAATACTGGTGATTGGGTTATGGTGCAGATCTAGAACTGAATGAAGGAGGAATTTGAGCGCAAGAAGGATAAGGTCTATTGATGGATCAAAATCTCAAGGCTTGAACATTGATATTTCTGTATGATTTTGATTTGTTATATGTGGTGCACTCTTGATCTATAAATCTGATAATCTGGGTTAACTAATGACTGAATGTTTAAAAGAATGAATTATCGTTTATAGATCTGTACGCAGGTTTAGTGAAGTGCAGGTGCGTATACACGCTTTTTATGTGAATGAAAGAGGCGTATACGCAGGTTGGTTGTGGTACAGAAGCGTATACATGCAGGTTGTTGAATAGTGAAGTAGCGTACATATCTTGATTTATGTTCTAGTTGCTTCTGTTTTATTGCTACAGTGTTCTGGGTTCAAAATTGGTGTTTGATTACAGTTACTGTGTTCTGGGTACAGCAGACAGAGAAGTGTTTATTTGATTCAGTTTTTGATTGGTGAAAAGGAGTTTGGTTGATGCAGAAATTCTTAATGTTTGATTGATGCTATCTGTGGATCCAGTCTGAAAATTAATGAAACAAGGTCCCTGAAAGCAAAGAGAAGGTTGCAGCCTTCTGCAGGTAGAAGCTTCTCTACTAGTATCTCAAGCTAGTACAAGAACTAAGGGGGTTAGAGCTCTCTTCCAGGAAAGCTGGAGAACGAGAGAAAGTTGTAGCTCTCTGCAGGTTGTAGCCTGCTTACTGGTAAAGGCTGCACCAGTACAAAACATTGTAATGAGAAGTTTCTAATTAAAAAGAAGATAGAGACGAATTGCAGCAGGGGTTTTCACCCACATTGGGTTTCCTCCTTATATCTTGTGTTCTTATGTGTGACTGTCTTCTGCTCTATTTCATTGTTTCTGGTACTGTTTATTTACTTCTGATTCATAGATTAATAACTAAAATCTGAAAGATAAATCTATTTATAAGTCTGCTCTATATATGCGGGTTTCTTTATCTGTAGTTGCGTATATACGCGGTTTTTTTAACTGAAGTAGCGTATATTATCTGGATTTTAAAAAGGAAATATTTGACTTGATAATACTAATTCACCCCCCCTCTCAGTATTATTTCCAACAATTGGTATTAGAGCAGGTCCTTTAGAAGAAGCTTGATCGCTTGAAGGAAGATCGTTCATCATGAGCAACTACGAGAGGGAAGCATCAATCAAGCCACCAATTTTTGATGGGACAAACTTCGTTTATTGGAAGGTAAGAATTACTGCCTATCTTCAATCTCTTGGTATAGAAGTCTCAGATATCATAGATATAGGGTATACTTTTCCATCAGCAACTCCTACAGATTCGGCTGAGAAGAAGAAATATGAAACAAATGCAAAGGTGGTCAATACTCTATTAGGATGTCTATCTCAATCAGAATTTGTCAAGGTAATGCAGTTTAAATCCGCAAAAGAGATATGGGACAAGATTGTTCTGAGCTATGAAGGAGATGATCAGGTAAAACGAGCAAAACTTCAAACTCTCAGGATTCAGTATGAAAATCTCAGGATGTATAATGATGAAAGTGTGGCTAACTATTTTCTTTGTGTAGATGATATTGTTAATTGTATGAAAATTTTGGGTGAAGAAATAAAAGAGGTTGTTGTGGTTGAAAAAGTTCTAAGATCTTTGTCCCCTAGGTTTGAATCTAAAGTTTCTGCAATAGAAGAAAAAGAGAATCTACAAAGCCTTAAAATGTCACAGTTGCACGGAATTCTAACTGCTTATGAAATGAGGAAAGGAGGTCCATCAGACAGGAGAGAAGTTGCCTTCAAGGCTTCACGCAAAGGCGAGTACTACGAGTTAGGACACGTGTCAGAAGAAGAAGAAGAATCAAATTTTGTCAGAAATCTTCAACAGGGTACTGGACGATTCTGAGGTAAGTTACCTTTCAAATGCTTTGCCTGTGGAAGAGTCGGTCACTATGCTACCCAATGTCCTCACAAGGATAAGATTGACAAAGGGAAGGAACCTGTTAGATGGAACAAGAAACAAAATGCAAATAAGAAAAGCTATTACACTCATGAAGATAGTGATGGACTTTCAAATAGTGACGAAGATGAACGAGGTAATGAATATAAACTTTTAATGGCTTTTGAAGATGATGACTACATGGATGCTATAGATGTAGAAGGTTTTTATAAAGAGATGTCTAATCTCAAAATTTTCTTAGAAGATAAAAATGCGATTATTGATTCTCTACAATGTCAACTGGCTGAAAGGGAAAAACATCTTGAAAAATTGGAATGTGAAATTGTTGGTCTTAGAAAGGAGATTGAGAAAACAAAAGCTATTAATCTTAAATTTGTTAAAGGATTTGAAACTCTGAATGAGATTATCAATGTGCAGCGTTCTCCACTAATCAAGACAGGTCTGGGATATAATGAAGAAACATCTCAAGCATCCACCTCCAAAAGTTATCTTGATGCAGCAAGGAGGAGCGAGCAAAGGCCTAATAGAAATCATCAGGTATATTAGGGATAGTTTACCTCAAGAACGAACAAAGGCTATCAAGAAAATCGGGGGCAAGCTACCTTAAGGACAAATAGACGCTACAATCAGTCACAGGTAAAATCTTCCCAATTTGCCTCAAGAATGGATGTCAGTAGAAACTACAATCGGTTGGATGATAGATTTGATAATCACAAGAGTTTCTTCAATGGCCAATGCTTCTCTTTCCATAAATTTGGTCACAAAGTAGCCCAATGTGTTGCCTATAAGACAATCATGACTAGAGAAGCTCAAAAACAAAGGAATATGACTGGGATCACGAAAAGGACTTATAACAACTTTTCAGCCCTTGAAAATGAAGTTTAATGTTCTATTTGTAATAACTTTGGTCATGAAGATTTTGAATGCAGGAGCAAGTTTTGGAAGACAACTCATAAGGAACAAAACTCAAGTGCCAGAACATGGAGAATGAAGGAACCACAACCAGAAAGATGTGGGATATCCTTTTATGTAGAAGGACACGAAAATCTATGGTATATCGACAACGGATGTTCGAAGCATATGACAGGTGATAAAGAAAAACTTGAATCATATACTGCATTAGAAAAGGGAAAGAAGATTTCTTTTGGAAATGATACCCCTGCAGCCATAAAAGGAAAAGGCACTGCTCAGTTGAAAGAAAAGGTCAAGGCTGGAAATGTTTTGTATGTTGATGGCTTGAAGCATAATCTACTGAGTGTTAGTCAGATGTGCGATCAAGGAACAGAGGTAATATTTCGATCAAATGGATGTAGTGTTCGTGATCTTGATATAAGAAAAACAGTGATCAAAGGCAGAAGAACTCCAAATAATCTATACATATTTGAAGAAGGACAAAAACAATGCTATTTGAGCAAGGATGATGAACACTGGTTATGGCACTGGAGGTTGGGGCATCTAAGCTTTTCACAAATAAGGAAAGCATGCAAATACCAGGCAGTTCGTGGTCTTCCAGATATCAAAATTCCAGACAACACCATATGCAAATTATGTCAGTTTGGTAAGCAAACCAGAACTAACTTTCCTAAGAAGGAAGGATCAGCTAGCAGGCCTCTTGAGCTAGTCCATACAGATGTATGTGGTCCATTTAGGACAAGGTCACCTCGAGGAGAAGAATACCTTATATTATTCATTGACGACTTCTCCAGGTTTGTTTGGTTAGGACTTATGAAGCACAAAGATGAAGCATTCGAAAAATTCAAATCCTTCAAAGCCTTGGTTGAAAATGAATCAGATTACAAAATTAAGTGCCTCAAGTCCAACAGAGGTGGGGAGTTTACCTCAAATGAATTTTTCGATTTCTGTGAAGAACATGGAATAATAAGGGAATTCTCTACAGCTAGGACTCCTCAACAAAATGGAGTGGTGGAAAGGATGAACAGAACAGTCCAACAAATGGCTCGTGCTATGCTTGATGAGTCTGGAACTCCCGCAACCTTCTGGGGTGAAGCTACATATGCTGCAGTTGTTATTCTCAACAAAACAAATGTCCGAGTGAACAACACTCAAACTCCTCATGAGCTCTGGTATGGTGAGACTCCTTCGGTAAAGCATTTCAAAATTTTTGGGAGCAAATGCTATATTAAGAATACTGATGAGCAGCTTGGCAAACTTGAACCTAGAGAAGATGAAGGCATTCTCCTTGGTTATTCTCCACACAGCAAAGCATATAAGTGTTACAATAAAAGACGTGGAAGAATTGTTGACAACATTGATGTAGTGGTTGATGAAAAAGGATACATCCCTAAGCAAGTAAATCATGAAAATATTGATGAGGATGAAAACTACTCTCCAAATCAGACAAATGATGAAGAAGAACCTCAAGAGGCACCAGAGGGACAGACAAGGATAGAAGAGAAGACTCCATCCAGGTATGTTCAGAAGAATCATCCAGAATCTCAGATTTTGGGGCAGAAAGAAGCAGGTGTACAAACTAGAAGAACAATTGCAGAAGCCTCAAGCTATTTGGCATTGCTCTCCTCCACTGAACCACAAAATGTAAAAGAGGCGTGCAAAGATGAATGTTGGGTCAAGGCAATGGATGAAGAACTTGAGCAGATCCAAAAGAACGACACTTGGGAGTTGGTTCCTAGACCAAAAGATAAGAATGTCATAGGAACAAAATGGATCTTCAAGAACAAGTTGAATGAAAATGGGGAAGTTATTAGAAACAAGGCCAGGCTTGTTTGTAAAGGGTATGCTCAACAAGAAGGAATAGACTTTGAAGAAACTTTTTCTCCCGTTGCTAGACTTGAAGCCATCCGAATGTTCCTTGCTCTCTCAAGCTTTCAGAAGTTCAAAGTATTTCAAATGGACGTGAAGTCAGCCTTTCTGAATGGAGACTTAGAAGAAGAAGTATACATCGAGCAACCAGATGGTTTCATCCTTGGGAATGATCCAAATCTTGTATGCAGACTTAAAAAGGATCTCTATGAGCTTAAACAAGCTCCAAGGGCTTGGTACTATCGTTTGGATAAATACCTTCATCAACAAGGTTTTTCAAAAGGATCAGCAGATAGCAATCTCTATATAAAAATTGAAAATAACAAATTGCTAATACTTGTTGTGTATGTAGATGATATTATCTTTGGAAGCAATGAAGAAGCTATGAGTCAAAGCTTTGCCTTGGTGATGCAAAAAGAATTCGAAATGCCCTTGCTTGGAGAACTGCCATACTTTCTTGGATTGCAAATCCAACAAAATGAAGGCGGAATCTTCTTGTCTGAAACCAAGTACCTCAAGCAGATTCTGAAGAAGTATGGCATGGAAGATTCAAAACCAGTATGTACCCCCATGGTTACAGGATGCAGCCTCAGTGAAAATGATGAATCAACAGCAGTGCATCAACCAACCTATAGATCTATGATTGGAAGTCTACTTTATTTGACAGGTACCCGACCAGACATCATGCATGCAGTGGGAATAGTTGGAAGATTTTAGGAAAATCCAAAGGAAACGCATCTTCAGGCAGTCAAGAGAATCTTCAAGTACCTTCAAGGAACTCAAAACTATGGCTTATGGTATCCTAGAGATACAGATCTCACACTTCATGCTTACACAGATGCTGATTGGGCCGGAAGCGTGGATGATAGGAAGAGCACAAGTGGTGGTGCATTCTTTATGGGTTCCAGATTAGTATCTTGGTTTAGCAAGAAACAGAGTTCGATTGCTTTATCTACAGCTAAAGTGGAATATGTGGCTGTTGCATCTTGTTGCACTCAACTTCTTTGGATGATGCAAACCTTGCAAGATTTTCAAATCACTTGTACTCCACCTGTATCTATCTTATGTGATAATATGATTGCAATAAGCATTTCAAAGAATCCTGTCATGCATTCAAAGACCAAGCGCATACCTATCAAATATCACTTTCTTGGGGAACAAGTGCTTGAGAAAAAAGTCAAGTTGGAGTATGTTCCTTCTAAGGAACAAGTTGCTGATATACTCACCAAACCACTGCCCAGGGAAACTTTTGAATATCTCAAACAGAAGCTGGGAGTAGTTGATGCTTCATCCTGTTGTTGAAGCTTGTCTGTTTCAGAGAAAATATGGTGTACGTGAGTTGGATGAGGGGAATCCGCGTACATACGCCGATTTATGCAGGTGCAGTCGCGTATATGGAGTTCTGAAGAAAATCAGCAAGGACAGACTCTGGTTGAAGAGAGTCTAATATGGGTCTGACAGAGACCATTTGGCACAGGTTCAGGGGGAGCAGATAATCTTCTAATAATGCATTGTTGGCATTACCTTAGAAGATCTTGGTTCAAGTACTCAAGCTGTTGTTGGCTTTATGTGGAACAGAGGCAGCGGGTGAACAGAAGGAAATCTTGGTTGCTGATCTGAATAATGATGGACAAATGCTGCTGCATGTGACTTTCATCAGTCTTGTTCTAGATAATTCGTCTCTATGTCATGTATCTTTTTTTGTGGTATCTCCTTTATGGTGTCAAGGTCATGTAACGACCTATTTTGGTTTCCCCACTATGCCTGGGATGAACATGTAATGAACTTCGTTGTCATATGTAAATTTCTTATGTATCCCCACTTGGTTGGGTGGATGATCCCCACTTGGTTGGGTGATGGATGTATGTATTAAGTATTTTGGTGATAGGAAGGTATTTCATAATGTATATGTCTTGGTTCTTCTTGAAGAACATCTTTTGCAGATCTTGCCTACAGTCAGGGGGAGCATGGTCAGCACAGCAAGGTAGAACTTTCAGCATGTACTCAGGGGGAGCACAACCCTGAGCCCTTGATGACAAAGGGGGAGATTGACTTTGAGGATGTTGGGTTGCCATCAAGTCCAAAGGGGGAGATTGTTGGCATTATGGCACAGGTTTGGAGCTATGGCACAGGTGTTGTCCTTGATGGCAACTCTCTTTTGTAACAGATCTCAATTCAGGCTTTCAGAATGAAGGAAAAGACATATACACAGGTTCATCTAGGCGAAGTCACGTATACACGTAGGTTATACGTTTCAAAGGCGCGTGTGCTTATACACGCACTTTCATGCAAGGAAAAGCGCGTATATGTTGGAGAACTTACCTTTGGTCCGTGGTAGTTAGTCCTTGGTACTTGAACCTATGATTTTGGACCATGATACCTCGTCACATGTGTTGATCCTAGGTATTGGGTCCTTGGTATTGGCTTATTATGGTTTTGGACCGTGGTATTGTGGAAGGCCTCAAACTATAAAAGGGGAAGGAGATCATGTGGCAAAGGACCATCTGATTTATTGAATATCTGATATTGTGCTAGATCTGGAATACTGGTGATTGGGTTATGGTGCAAATCTAGATCTGAATGAAGGAGGAATCTGAGCGCAAGAAGGATAAGGTCTATTGATGGATCAAAATCTCAAGGCTTGAACATTGATATTTCTGTATGATTTTGATCTGTTATATGTGGCGCACTCTTGATCTATAAATCTGATAATCTGGTTTAACTAATGACTGAATGTTTAAAAGAATGAATTATCCTTTATAGATTTGTACTCAGGTTCAGTGAAGTGTAGGTGCGTATACACACTTTTTCTGTGAATGAAGGAGGCGTATACGCAGGTTGGTTGTGGTACAGAAGTGTATACACGCAGGTTGCTGAATAGTGAAGTAGCGTACATATCTTGATTTATTTATAGTTGCTTCTGTTTTATTGCTGCAATGTTCTGGGTTCAGAATTGGTGTTTGATTACAGTTACTGTGTTCTGGGTACAGCGGACAAAGAAGTGTTTATTTGATTCAGTTTTTGATTGGTGAAAAGGAGTTTGGTTGATGCAGAAATTATTGATGTTTGATTGATGCTATCTGTGGATCCAGTCTGAAAATTAATGAAACGAGGTCCCTGAAAGCAAAGAGAAGGTTGCAGCCTTCTGCAGGTAGAAGCCTCTGTACTAGTATCTCAAGCTAGTACAAGACCTAAGGGGGTTGGATCTCCCTTCCAGGAAAGCTGGAGAACGAGAGAAAGTTGTAGCTCTCTGCAGGTTTCAGCCTGCGTACTGGTAAAGACTGTACCAGTACAAAACATTGTAAAGAGAAGTTTCTAATTAAAAAGAAGATAGAGATGAATTGCAGCAGGGGGTTTTCACCCACATTGGGTTTCCTCCTTATATCTTGTGTTCTTATGTGTGACTGTCTTCTGCTCTGTTTCACTGTTTCTGGTACTGTTTATTTACTTCTGATTCACAGATTAATAACTAACATCTGAAAGATAAATCTAATTATAAGTTTTCTCTATATACGTGGGTTTCTTTATCTGTAGTTGCATAGATACGCGGTTTTTATTAACTGAAGTAGCGTATATTATCTGGAGTTGAAAAAGGAAATATTTGACTTGATAATATTGATTCACCCCCCTCTCAGTATTATTTCCAACAATCTCTAAGGTGTAGCTCCCATTTATCCATGGGACCACTAACAAGATTTCCTATATTCTTAAAAAGAATAATGTTTCCTCTACTTTCAGGCCCCTTAATACCATTACAGATTCTCTTAGATCCGTTAAAGACCCTATTGACCCCAACGAAATGAAAGAAGTCTACTCAATCCCATGTTCCTGTGGGGTTCCCGACATTAGGGAGATTGGTTGATCTATTAAACAGAGAATCCAAGAGCATGCAGTAGACATCAGGCACGACTGATCTCGCCCATTAGCTCTTGCTAAGCATGCAGAGAAATATAAGCACCATGTTTGCATTGAGAATGTCAAGGTCATTTCCAAGGTTGATCACTTCCCCCATAGGAAGCTAAGAGAGGCTATTGAGATTAAGAAACATGTTATCAATCATAATAGGGATGATGCGTGGAAATTGAGTAAGAGCTGGATTCTGGCTCTTTCATCTTGATTTTTCCCTCTCTTTTTTTATTTTTATTTTTTTTAAGAAGTTGTGACCCCTTCTGATTTTATTATGTGATTTTAATTTATTTTATATATAATAATAGATAATATATAAATAATAGTATTATTACTAATGAATAATTTCATAAACAATTAGTAAATATTATATTATATTTATATTATTCTATTATTTATTTATGAGATAGAAATAGGGTTAGTTTGTATTATTAATATGTTTTTATTTGACTTTGGTCCTTTTATAAATAAATTTGGTTATTATAATCAATAATATATATATATATATATATATATATATATATATATATATATATATATATATATATATATATATATATATATAATAATAATTTAGTATTATTAATAAATAATTACATATTTATATAAACAATTAACAATTAATTTATAACAACTAGTCTTTAATTAGAATTTAAAAATTAATAAATATTATTTTATTAATTAAATAACTAATTCCTAACGGCTAGTTTCTAACGGTTAATTCTAGACTCTGATGCATCCTTGCTATTTATTCATTAAGATCTGTGGATTTTTTCACCTTTGTCCTAAGGATGAACCACATTAGTTGGTTCGAAATGTCGACCAAATGAAATTGATGTGATTAATCTGAAAGACATGCTTATTATAAAATACATTTTCCATGTTGAAACCTTGTTTGGAACTTGTCTCCAAAAATCTTGATGACTTGGAAGCTCTAATGCTCTTGCATCAATATTTCTAACGTCAAATATATAGAATGGAAAAGTGGCATGATTATGTGGCATGCTTTCAAGTATAAAGTGTATGAGAAATGAAAGTCAAGTTTTGCAAGTGTGGTTAAACTTAGTAGAGCTTTGGAGATCCCGTTTCCATACTTGGACACTAGAGATCAAGCCATAATATTAGCTTCCTCCTTCTACCTTAGTGTGCACTATGGATAGTAATGGGTTATGTTTACAGGTTGTTTGAATGTTTGATTAATTGCATGATATGAGTATGTGTCTATAAGATTGCATGAAAGAATGATATTGTTTTAAGACAATTGTACTAACACAATATGTGTTGAGACAAATGATATGCATTTGAGTGCAAGTGGGTTATATTTGTAGCATTATGAATAATGATAGTGAGTTGATTATGACTTGGTTGTTAGTCTTGATAAATATTGATTTCAAATTAACATGATGTCTTGATCTTTGTAACAAGTGACTAACATATGTGAACAATTGCAGTGCAACATGCCTGGTATTATCGTGACAAGGTAACAATTGGTTTTCTTATATAAATAATAGCTGGGTGATGTGATAGCACCTAATAAGACTCAATTGCAGTAAGAAAAAGGTAAAAGAAAGGAATTGGGTGGGAATTCCTTTGTTTATGTTTGGAAAAAACAATTCCAAATGAATGAGTGTTTTGCATGAATACATGAAGTATTCTTAACCTTGATTTTGTCTGACATTATGTGGATACGTGCTATATTCGTGAACATGTATTTGATAGGTATAATAGTTGGTTTTTAGGTATGGTTAGTTTTATCACAAAATCAACCCCTGAAAGGCTGCTGATCAGGTGGACCTTGAGTAACTCTTTCAATTGGCTGAGGCTTAGCCTCCTCAACCTGATATGGCTCTCTCAAAGGGTTAATGATATTGATTTAAGATATGGATAGATGGCTAACTCTATGGTTTGGGATTTTATATGTTTATAGGTTGAAAGATGGAGACTTGCTACCATTGGGCTATGGAGTCAGTGACAGAGATAAGGATAACAAATATCTCTTCTTATAAAACTGAGGCTTGTATATACATCAATGAAAGAGTGAGACATTCAGGAAAGTCTCAATAACTTGAAGTTCATAGGAGTCAGAGCATGTGGGCATGAATTCTGGGTAATAAGTATTAAAACATTGAAGAAAAACATCCAAAGATAGGACCCAAGAACTCAATTCACCATAGCTTAACACTTAAAGGAAGTCAGAGCATGTTCCTCCATGAATTTTGAGTAATAAGCATTAAGACTATGGAAGTAAAACATATCAAAGATAAAATATAAAGCTCACTGAAGTACACTAAGAATCTCAGCCTCAGAAAAGTCCAATTGCTTCTGTATATATCAGTCCCTGCATAGCATTTACAACAGTAGTCCTTTTCTATAACCTTTTCCAACCCTTGTTACATTAGATTTAATCCAATATATAGAGTTCATTACAGGACTTAGATTCCTCTTCCAGCATGAGGGGAATTCGAATTCCTCCTAATTTGACACCTATTTACACTTAAAACAAACTATTAATTACAACTAGTTGTTAACTAGCAGTCCTAGTGACCTAATACAACTAGGAGTGTAACTCCTTATTATGACTAAACCACCTCAACTAAACATTAAATTCATTCTTTGAAAACGGTAACCTCATGAAGCCTAATTTGATGAAGCATCCAACGTTATCACCTGACTACTAATGACAAACCCTAGAAATTAGGGAACATGTTTCCTTGTTTTTAGGTTTAGGATCCTTGAAAGTTGGCACGTGGGACAGAGCCTTTATCTCCTCATCCATGATACATTTTACAAAACTGAACGAATTTTTTGTATTCCATGTTGTCTAGAAAAAAAAATTCTCTTGGTTTTTTAAAACACTTCTCCAGCTGTCCAAAATCTGTCCTTGAAAAACACGTGTAAAACAGGAAAAATTTTTCTTTGAAATTAGGGTTTCGAAGAAATCTTAGTATCTCCCAACTGAAAACACTTATGAAGAAAGTGAGATAGGTTATTGTAGATGGAGAGTTTATGAATAAAAACCTTCTTCAAAATTCCAAAATACCTTTTCTTGTGACCACAAACTGTCTTTGAATATCAGGTGCAAAATGGAAAATTCTGGTTTGTGAAAAACTGCACCTACAGTAGTTTCGTAGCGCAAGTTTAACCATAAATTCCTCCCACCTCAAAAATAATTTGAAGAAACTGAAAGCGGGTTTTGTATTTTAGTATTTTATGAAGAAAAGACACTTTCAGTTTTTGAAATTGAGTTCTCAGTTGCTCAGGAGACCTTCTGGAAGTTGACTAGTAAAAGCAGAAAACAAAGATTTTTATGCTGAAACAGGCTACTTCAGGGGTTTCGTAGCGCGCTACGAAAAATCCTAGTTCAGAATCCCTGATTTCGTAGCACAGCCAGTGAAAATTCTGGATTTTTCACTACGAAAACACCTAGAGTGGGTTTTGCACTACGAAAACCTTGACACAAGTTTGACAGATGGAATTTCAGGTGATGTGGGACCAGTGATGGGCAAGAACAGAGTGTTGACCCTATTTGACCATACCAACAAGACTCTTTTCTAAATCTTAGACACTAAAGCAACCATGGAAAGACTAGACTAAGACTAACACCAATCCTTTGGAATCTTAGTGATGTCAAAACACATGGTGAGGCTGTGAAACCTTTTTTTTTGGAAAAGAGAATGACACTTATTGAGATGAGATGACTCAAAACCTATAAGACTATGACTAGAAACAAGGGAAACTTTCCAAAGCTTAGAAACAAAAATTTTAGGGTGATAACAGTGGCTCCACTAGGGATAGTGTGCCATTGTGGTATACTAAGAACTTGTAGCTCCAGTGCCGCTATCCATCTTTTAGAATAAAACTCTGAACTTCTGCCCAATTTGCTCCTCAAACCTTTTATGATTTCTGAAAGAAGAATTCAATACACACCTACTGAAACAGATTCTCAATCAACGTACCCTGAGCTTATTTGCACATTCCTACCTATCCTATTAGTTGCAATCTCCACTTTTAGCTCAAGGAACATGAAACTTCCAATGAAGCCTGTTGTTGATCTGATCTGACACTTGAATCTCTTGACTGTGCTTGAAGCAAAAATAAACCAGATACTGAAATAACCAAGGCAGCATGAGGTGTAACTGTTCTTCAAGATGAAAATATAACTGGAAGCCTGAACAGTAAATCTTTTCCATGTAATCAGCTATAGGGTCAAAAAAGACATGATTAGTTTGATGATCATCATAACATTCTATATCTTCAGACAACTGATTCTCAGCCACACAAGATTCTTTTGATATGCTATCCAACTACTTTTCTACATGATTTCCACAAACAATGTAATTTTCCTCATTATTATAATCATTCTTTGAAGTAATCTGCTGCAAGGAATTACATAAATGATCAACCTTTTCCTCTGCCTGAGGGTTATAAAAAATTTCTTCCAGTATTTCTTCTTGGTGTTTGTAATCATTTTCATACTCTTTATGATCAAAAGACTGGCAAGTTTGTTGCATCTTCACATTAATCTCAAAGGATGTAACATGGTTTTCATAAGTAAACCCATGTTGATTTTCATGCTGCATTTCATGGGATGTTATCCTTTCTTCTAGTTGTTGAAATGTATTGTTATGAAGAGCCTCTAAAATTTCTTCATCCATAAATTCATCATCATCATAACAATCCTCCAAATATTGAATAAAACTCGCAGAATGTTTACAACAATCTTTGACCAGCAATAAGGATGGATGACATTCTTTATACATGTCATAGAATACATCATGGAAATCAGTAAGAGAATATAATGAACCATTTTCCAAGATTTTATACGAAGACCATGTTTTTCCTTCTAAAGTGGTCATAAACATCTTCATGAGACAATATTCAGGGAACTGAACCTTAAGACTGCGTACATGCATATGGAACCTAACCAAATGAAGAGCAACATTGTCTTTCTTTTCATCTTTGAATATTGGAAGATCATCTAACCAATCAACCTTTGGCATAGGATTTGGAAAACCAGGGATATGAGACTGATTCATAGGGGCAAACCTAGCATTCATTCTTGCAATGAAACTCATTTTGAAATTTCATCAAGCTATTGATATTCTAGCAGTGGAGTCACCTTCCAATTTTTTATTTGATGTGTGGAGTCGCCAAGGTAGTTTTGCAACCTCAAAAAGATGTCTGAGCTCCTGCTACCTTCAAAAGTTCAGCTTCTTGATTTCGAGAATGAATAGACTTTAGGCTCCCGGTAGACGCACCAAAATGTTATCACAAAATCAACCCCTGAAAGGCTGCTGATCAGGTGGACCTTGAGTAACTCTTTCAAACCAACTTTTGGCTGAGGCTTAGCCTTCTTAGCCTGAGAGGGCTCTCTCAAAGGGTTAATGATATTGATTTAAGATATGGATAGATGGCTAACTCTATGGTTTGGGATTTTATATGTTTATAGGTTGAAATATGGAGACTTGCTACCATTGGGATATGGATTCAGTGACAGAGATAAGGATAACAAATAGCTCTTCTTATAAAACTGAGGCTTGTATATACTTCAATGAAAGAGTGAGACATTCAAGAAAGTCTCAATAACTTGAAGTTCATAGGAGTCAGAGCATGTGGGCATGAATTCTGAGTAATGATACATCAAGGTATTCAAAAGGAAAGAAATTAAAGTGATTGATTAGAGTTTAATACCTAAAGGAAGTCAGAGCATGAGTAACCATGAATTTTGAGTAATAAGTATTAAAACATTGAAGAAAAACATCGAAAGATAGGACCCAAGAACTCAATTCAACATAGTTTAACACTTAAAGGAAGTCTGAGCATGTTCCTCCATGAATTATGAGTAATAAGCATTAAGACTATGGAAGTAAAACATACCAAAGATAAAATATAAAGCTCACTGAAGTACACTAAGAATCTCAGCCTCAGAAAAGTCCAACTGCTTCTGTATATATCAGTCCCTGCACAACATTTACAACAGTAGTCTTTTTCTATAACCTTTTCCAACCCTTGTTACATTAGATTTTCTCCAATATATAGATTTCATTACAGGACTTAGATTCCTCTTCCAGCTTTAGGGGAATTTGAATTCCTCCTAATTTGACACCTATTGACACTTAAAACAAACTATTAATTACAACTAGTTGTTAACTAGCAGTCCTAGTGACCTAATACAACTAGGAGTGTAACTCCTTATTATGACTAAACCACCTCAGATAAAAATTAAATGCATTCTTTGACAACTATAACCTCATGAAGTCGAATTTGATGAAGCATCCCATGTTATCACCTGAATGCTGATGACCAACCCTAGAAATTAGGGAACATGTTTCCTTGTTTTTAGGTTTAGGATCCTTGAAAGTTAGCACGTGGGACAGAGCCTTTATCTCCTCATCCATGGCACATTTTACAAAACTGAAGGAGGTTTTTGTATTCCATGTTGTCTAGAACAAAAACCTCTCTTTTTTTTAAAACACTTCTCCAGCTGTCCAAAATCTGTCCTTGAAAAATACGTGTAAAACAGGAAAAATCCGTTCTCTAAAATTAGGGTTTCAAAGAAATCTTAGTATCTCCCAACTGAAAACACTTATGAAGAAAGTGAGATAGGTTATTGTAGATGGAGATTTTATGAATAAAATTTCCTTCAAAATTCCAAAATACATTTTCTTGTGACCACAAACTGTCTTTGAATATCATGTGCAAACTGGAAAATTCTAGTTTGTGAAAAACTACACCTACAGCAGTTTCGTAGCGCAAGTTTAACCATAAATTCCTCCCACCTCAAAACTAATTTGAGGAAATGGAAATAGGTTTTTGTATTTTAGTATGTTAGGAAGAAAAGCCTCTTTCAGTTTTTGAAATTTAGTTCTCAGTTGCTTAGGAGACCTTCTGGAAGTTGACTAGTAAAAGCAGAAAACAAAGATTTTTATGCTGAAACAGGCTGCTTCAGGGGTTTCGTAGCGCGCTACGAAAAATCCTAGTTCAGAATCCCCGATTTCATAGCATATCTAGTACAAATTCTGCGTTTTGTGCTATGAAAACACCTAGAGTGAGTTTTGCACTACGAAAACCTTGACACAAGTTTGACACATGGAATTTTGGGTGATGTGGGACCAGTGATGGGCAAGAACAGAGTGTTGACCCTATTTCACCATACCAACAAGACTCTTTTCTAAATCTTAGACACTAAAGCGACCATGGAAAGACTAGATCAAGACTAACACCAATCCTTTGGAATCTTAGTGATGTCAAAACACATGGTGAGGCTTTTAGGACATGGAATGAGGCTGTGAAATTTATTTTTTGGAAAAGAGAATGACACTTATTAAGATGAGATGACTCAAAACCTATAAGACTATGACTAGAAACAAGGAAAACTTTCCAAAGCTTAGAAATAAAAATTTTAGGGTGATAACAGTTAGATTCATCAAGGATTTCGAGTTCCTTGAGAGATTATATATGTACATGTTCAGTTACAAGTTAGCATGCTGGGCACAACAAGGTAGGGTAATCGATATATTGTTATGTTTATTTATGCACTGATAATTGTTTATGGTAGTATGATGTAGGGGATTTCATGGAAAAAGAGACTGCCATGAAATCTTGAAGAAGCCTCAGGTTGAGATTTCCTTAGAATCATTGGGAACCCATGGGGATTGAGTCATGGTCTATGCTAGAATTTTTGGTTCTTTCAGTGCTTTCTAATTTGTTTTTGCTGATTTGTGGTTTCGTTTATTTCTGGTGCATGGGCATACCACTTTGTTTGTGGTGTTGTATTCCTATTGGTTTTTCATGGTTTTCATCTTGTTTATTTCTTGTTCTTTCCCTTTATTTTTTAAGGGTCTTGGAAATTTTTCGGGGAAAGGAAAGTTAATGGAGCTCGGGGGAGCTAAATGAAATCCAATAGCTAATGCAAGACTGGGATGAATCCTGGTGCATGTATAAGCATAGCTGAAGGAAATAATATGACATCCATCTAGATTTGTTTGGTCCATTGGGGTAAATATATGGTGGTAGGACAACCATGATAAAGGTAACAAGAAAGGTAAAGTGAATGGATTTGAAGTAGGCCATTTTGGGAACTGTTGTACTCAATGTTTTGCATGCATTGAATGGTTAAATAGAGTTCTCTAAACCTTGACATTATGATATCTGGTAATTATGGTGTGATCATGATTATGTTGATGTCTATATATTTATAAATGTATGTATGTATGTTTTTATCTGACAGGGTCATCTAAGATCATTCTAGTGGAGGAATGATTGTTTATGTAGGTGAATGACATGAAAAGGTTATAGGTTTTATGAGGAATCAAGTGGGAAGAGTAACCATGGTTGATCAATGAGGTTAGTAGCATGTGGATATGATTTGATATTATGTTCTTATAACTATTCCTATGTTATGGACAAGCTATGTTGAGGGATACATAATATGAATGAAAGCAATGTGATATGTGACATGTTAGGACAAGCATGGATAAGTAGAAAGAAAAAAAGACTTGAGATTCGGGTTGTGGATGCACACATTAAGGCATGGGAAAGACACTGGAAGAAAGGTTTCTTGGTAGAGATAGTGTGGTCTCTGGATGTGAAGCACTATTGTTGTGTACATGTTGTACATGTGGTGTTGCACACATGTTTTGCATATAGTTCTGTGTACGTGTGGTTTTATGTACATGTTGTAGATGTGGTGTTGTGTACATGTGGTGCTATGTACATGTTGTGCAGGTGGTGTTGTTTACATGCGGTATTGTGTATATGTTGTACATGTTGTGTTATGTACATATGGCATTGTGTTATGTGTATTGTGTAGACGTTGTATCGTGCCATGTGTATTTGTGTTGTTGTACTCTATGTATGTATATGTATTGTGTGGTGTTGTACACCAAGTGCAAGTGTATGTTTTTTTTTGTACATCCAGGTGTAGGTGTATGTATTGTGGGGTGTTTTACGCCATGTGGGTGTATGTGTTATGATGTACACTATGTGTACATGATTGAAGAGAAGAGAAGGCATTGGGTGCTTTCCGGGTATGGCAACCAATTTTTTGTGTGTATGGAAAGGACAAAGAACAAAGGCATGAGCAAAGAACCATTTGAAAAATAAGTATAAGTATTTTATCTCAGTTTTAAGTTATGCATTTGGTCTATGATTCTAATTTATGATGGTTGTGTTTTATGTTAACCTGATGTGATATGTTTATATGTGATGATTTGGTCAAAGAGATAGTTTGAATTGTTATGACAAGTAGTAAATATAATTGTAAATGTACCTTATTGACAGACCACCAATGAGGTACGATTTGAATCAATTTCAATTCCTTTTTAGTCTAATCGAAATTATTTTCTTGGTATAGAAAAGCAGGGAAATGCCCAATTTGGGTGGTTGAAACTGACTACAAGAATTAGCAACAGTAATAAAAAGGAATTGGAACAGGCAACAGTATGTTGGTAAAGCATTCAGGATCAGGGCCATTATGGACACTGGTACCCAATAGTGTCTATTTATTGCCATGGGAATGCTATGATTGATATGATGGTTTTGAGGCATGGACATGCCTTGGTTTTTTTACATTTCGATGTGAGGAAGCCTTGCTAAGGGATGGATCACCCGAGGGGCTATGTAGTAGAGAAGAGGATGTTGAGGAACTTGGAAGGTGAGTGACTGCACAAAAGGGGGTGACAAGATGTCCCGAGGGACTATGTAATTAAGAAGGGAAGCTCTGGGAATGATTTTTTTTTGTCATTAACATTTCTAGATGGAATTTGAAACACATTGGGTGTGTGCCCTAAAAACATGAGCTGGTAATTGTTCACTGGGGGAACATGTAGTGCAAGGATGTTACCGCTCGGTATTGGATGCAGGTTTGACTTTGGCAATGGATTCTAGACTTCCTGGGAAGGAGGTGAATCCTGTTATTACTTTGAGGGTGGAGGCGTGATCCTCTGGATTCCCTTGTTGACTAATGTGGGCATCGTCTCCTTTTATTTGTTGGTTAGATAAAATGTGCATACTGTATCGAGTTATCATTATAAAGCTCCATAAACAATATGATTATTTGTTGGTTGAAGTAAATTGACGCAGAGAGAATTTGGGGGTTAACCAAAATCCCTTTGCTTTACAAAAATCGATCTTGAGGCCGATGGGTTATGGGCCCACAAATCCTATTGGAAGCGTTTTTAGGCTATAAGCCTTTAAAATCATGGACTTAACACTTTATCGGATTTGTTTATAAAAATTGGGACCATAATGTTCATCGAAATACACGAGAACAAGGGAATGCACAAGGAAACCCTACCGGAACAGAAAAGTTGAAGTTCAAATTCATTAAACCTGCGTCTAGAATTATCGTCGGGTTCGCAACTTCACAGCACTGTACGGTCCCTTCGCCGATCTCTGAACTCTAATTATCAGCTATCGGTGATATCGGAGTTTCAACATATCGCATAATCGGAGGTCAGAGTATCCATCGCACTGCCGCTATCTGTTGAACTCCGATCACCCCGACTTCCGATCGTCAATCGGTACTTCGCTATCGGTGTATCAGCGTTCCTCCATTCCACTGTTGTTGGTCCTTTGACTTTCCATATTGCAATTAGTGATTTGATCGCAACCATCGACCATGGATCTGATCCGACAGTTTTCGTTCAATTGCAACTCGCTATGGCATCATCATTCCGCTCCGTTTTGATAATGATTCCACTGATGCGATATGAGATCTCCACTACTTTGTGATTGGAACTGGATCGATGATCCATAAGATCTAACGGCTCCTGTACATTCCCTCATTCATTCCTCTTCATTTGGTCTTGTTTTCCTTTGATGGAATATGTGCTTTCCGCAGGTTTCCTCTGCCATGCTCTGTCTAAACACATGATAACTCCATACATATAACAATCACTCGCTATCTTTGGATCACCATCAATCCATTCAGTGATCGATGGTCGATCAAAACCGCAACACTAACAAAGTCAAGTTATCTATGGAATACACACAGCGCATGAATTCAACACTTGAACACATTTATATATTATACACGATATGATTACAGATCTAAGGTGTTTCAGCCTTAGAACGAGTTCTCCCTCAACTACATTTTAACACTTAGGTTTACAAATCAAGTATTTACTCTCTCTATTACTCTCTCTACCCCTTTGAACACGCAGGTTCAACACATATATATATCACATTGGATCAGATCACTGAAAGGATCTAATCAATCCTCTAACAAACCACTCCATAATGCATACATGGCAGATTACATTAAATAAAGTCTTCGAGACTTTATCCATTCCATCATTTAAGCTATGTTTTAAATAGAAAGTCCTCTTATTTAGCTCGATGGTCCATGTCCGCTTTGGATTCCTTTGTTTGATTGGGGGGGTTAGATGCTCCTGCATCAGACTCCCAAGGCACAAAAATTTATGACCTCTTGGTCATATGCGTCTCCTTGTCCTTAGCAATTCTACCCACTGTTTCAGTGGAACTGCTTTTATGATATTTGTGAGCTGAAACCAACCTCTGGAGTAATAGTCTTCCTCTATTACACGATACCTCACCAAGCCCTCCTCACTTGGTCTTTTGGCATCCTTCTGGTTCTCTTCTCTGGAACGAATTGAGCACTGCTTGCTCTAGGTTTGCTGCAAGTCGTCTCACCTTCTACTGCCACTATCTGCATGACAGTAAGACCATAAAATCTCCAAATTTAAACAACTGTACCTCCTCTCCTTCTGCTTGCACTCCTTCTTCCTTCTCGCAGGAAAACTTTCCCTGCTTTGATACCACTTGATGCAGAGAGAATTTGGGGGTTAACCAAAATCCCTTTGCTTTACAAAAATTGATCTTAAGGCCTATGGGTTATGGGCCCACAAAGCCTATCAGAAGCATTTTGAGGTTATAAGCCTTTAAAATCATGGACTTAACACTTTATCAAATTTCTTTATAAAAATCAGGACCACAATGTTTATCGAAATACACGAGAACATGGGAATGCACACAGAAACCCCGCTAGAACACAAAAGTTGGACTTCAAATTCATTAAACCTATGTCTAGAATTATCGTCGGGTCTGCACCTTCCACAATGTTGTACCATCCCTTCACCAGTCTCTGAACTATGATTATTAGCTCTCGGCAATATTGGAGTTTCAACATATCACATAATCAGCCTTTGGAGTATCCATCGCACTATCGTTATATCTTGAACTCCGATCACCCCGACTTCAGATCGCCGATCGGTACTTTTCTATCAGTGTATCAGAATTTCACCATTACACTGTCATTGGTCCTTTGACTTTCCATATTGCGATTAGTGATTTTATTGCAACCGTCGATCCTAGATCTGATCCAACAGTTGTCGTTCAATCGCAACTCTTTGTCGCATCATCGTTCTGCTCCATTCTGATAATGATTCTGCCGATGCGATATGAGATCTCCACTCCTCTACGATTGGATTTGGACCGATGATCCATAAGATATAACGGCTCCTATACATTCTCTCATTCATTCCTCTTCACTTGGTCTCGTTTGCCTTTGATGGAATTTGCGCTTTCCACAGGTTTCCTCTACCATCCTTTGTCTAAACATACAATCACTCCATACATATAACAATCACTCACTATCTTTGGATCGCCATCGATCCATTCAGTGATCGATGGTCGATCAAAACTACAACACTAACACATTCAAGTTATTTATGGAATACACACAGCACACAAATTCAACACTTGAACACATTTATATATTATACACGATATGATTACATATCTAAGGCATTTCAACCTTAGAATGAGTACTCCCTTGACTACATTTTAACACTCAGGTTTACAAATCAAGTATATTAATCTCTCTACCCCTTTGAACACACAGGTTCAACACAAACACACACACACACACACACACACATATATATATATATCACATTGGATCGGATCACTGAAAGGATTCGATCAATCCTCTAACAAACCACTCCATAATGCATACATGGCAGATTACATTAAATAAAGTCTTTGAGAGACATTATCCCTTCCGTCATTTAAGCTCTATTTTAAATAGAAAGTCCCCTTGTTTAGCTCGATGGTCCACATCCACTTTGGATTCCTTTGTTTGATTAGGGGGGGTTAGATGCTCCTACATCATAAATGTGCATGAGTATATATGTGGTTGTTATTGTAAATATATTAATGAGTTGTTATAAAGCTCTAATAAATGTTATGAATGTCATGTTTTTAATAGTGGTCATTGTGAATACTACAACGAGATGGGTTATAAAGCTCCATAAGTTGTAAGTTTTTATTTTCAACAATTTTCTGGTCATAGGTGTCATAGAACACCGAGTATGATGTTCCCCCAAAAGGGAGAGGTTTGTAACATCCCCTAGTTGATTTTCCATGTAAAAAATATAAGACCAACGTCATGGGACTGGTATTCCAAGTTGAATGGTGGGAAAAACATCCTAGTGGGTGTCAATTTTTGTTTATTAATGGCTAAGGAAATTGGCAAAGGGATTCGCAAAGGAAAAGAAGCAATAATTGGCACTTATTTATGAAAATAAAGTAAAAAAGAAGAAAATAAGGTGAAGGGACACAAATTTTCATGAGAGGGAAATAAGAGGAAAAATAAAGGAAAATGAAGAAAATATAGGCCTTAATGATTAAAAGGATTCAGAGAATCCATTCATAGTTTTTGTTAGTTGAGGATTTGTCAGTTTGGTTTTGGAATTAGCTTGAGAGAGAGAGAGCACCAAGATGAGAAAGCAATCAAGCAAACCAAGAAGAGAAATAAATAAAGGAAGCAAAGGAAGGAAAAAGGAAATAAAGGAAAGCAAGGCGAAGGTTGGATCAGTAGCTTCAGGAGGAATATTTATTAGGTAGCAGGTTGCATGTATTATTTCTTAGCTGAGGTGTGAATGCATGGTACATGAATTTGTGTATTTGGTTCATTTGTTTTCATTGGAATGGGTTTTTCTAGGTTTGACAATGGTTTCAGCATTTCCTTTCCATTTCTTGGATAACCTTGATGTGATGGGATTTATTTCTAGGTTAATATTTGCATTACCAGAATTTTTTCGAACCAAGTGAGGTGGTCTCAAGAAAATTCCCAAGCGTTTGGGGTGGATATGGTTTTCTCTTGGAGTCGCCTTCTAGGTGGGTGGAGATAGAAAAATGTCTAAATATATGGTGAAGAAATTATTAGGCATCCAAGATTGTTTTGGTTTTGTGATCTCTTGACCGGTTTTGATGATATCATTGTAGTTTGATGGTGGAGGTGGTTTAACCTCTAGATTCCTTTGGTTGATTATGTGTTGGTTTATTTGGACATGAGATCCCACATTTCATGCTTGGAATATGGCATGGGGATGATTGGTTGGAAGAAATATTTGGTTCAGCTCAATCTTTGGTCAAGCGGTACGTGGAAGTCCTTGACTTGGTTGGATTTTGCATAAGTTAATAAGAGTTATTTTCCTATTGTGATTTATGAGCATTTGTGCTTGTTATTGTGTTTCTTTTATGGTTGTTCTATCATGGCTAATATTTTGGTTATATGTTGGTTATAAGCATGGTTCTATAACATGTTCTAGCTATGTCTCTTGATATGCTTTGATTATCTGATGAATGGTTGATAAATGCATGGGTTAACAAGTGTTGTTGCAGCTACTTGAGAGGGAATTAGACATTCTCATTGATTTTAAGCTAATGTACATAGGTTTACACTCAGATATGCATTCATGACCTTTAACTTACATTTTTACCATGCATTTGACGAAATGCCTAATATGTTCTAGTCATCCTAGGTCAAGTTTCCAACTCAAGTTTGAATGATTAGATTCATTGTTATGAGATATATGATTCTGGAAAGTTACATGAAGTTCTAGGTAGTGGTCTGGAGACTAGCCTAGAAAAGTGGCTCAGATATCAGGACCACAAGCAATATGACATCTTTGTTTACGCAGGGTCTAGATGATTACATGCTCATGCGCCATCCAAAATAATGAACAAAGAACCATGTACTATAATTTGTGAAAAAATGGCAAGAAAATAACCCCCATTCTATATGTAATTAATGGAAGCACCATACTTTTTCACTATAGGATCAATAAGAGTATTCATTGACTTCAGTTCCTAGAGAGAAATAAGTGTCTTCATAAGATTGGGGATATGCATAATGACAATTATTATTTTAAGGTTACTTTTTGCAAATTATCAAATTTGATTGTTTCTTGTTTGAGGAAGATCATCTTAAAATCCTTGTTATGCCTTATTTTGTAGAAATTCATTGTTTATCTATAACTATAAGAGAACCCTTGCAATGTTACATTCAAAATTCATGGTTCAAAATCAATTTTTTTTTCTAATTGTGGGATTATCCTTGTATCCATCTTATCCATCTTCAAACCATTATATCCATGCAGTGAGTTGAATTTATGTGGTGGTAATTTTAGGCCTGTGCATCTCTTGCACCAAATTATCAACCTCCAGTTACTTTTGTGGTGGTTCAAAAACGTCACCATACCAGACTCTTTGCAAACAACCATCCAGATCGAAATGCTACAGATAAGAGTAGAAACATATTTCCAGATAAGAAGATAATTATTATGGAATACACAACTATCAGTTGTCACATATTATGTATGATAGTCCTCTATTGATCATAATTATATTGTAAGCTTCCTTTTATTCTACATAAGGGTTAGTGATTATGGTCGTTTTTTATGATATGCTAGGCACTATAGTTGACTCAAAAATTTTCCATCCAACAAAATTTGACTTTTACCTCTGCAACGATGTTGGTACTCAGGTACCATTGATATTACATTTTACATTTGGTTGGATAATAAGTTGATATATTCTAAGGTTAAGATGTTATTATGTTATCCAACTTAGCATAAATGAACATGTTGACTGGAGGATTACCAATTTCTGTCTATTATGTTTATAGGGAACTAGTAGATTTGCCCATTATCATGTTCTTTGGGATGAAAACAAATTCATAGTCGATGGATTGTAGTCCTTAACCAACAATATATGTTACACGTAGATCTCTACCTCATCCTCTTTACCCCTAATGCATTGTGTATATTAGATAACCTATTTTCAAAATATTATAATTCATTTTTACTGTGTTTCTTATCAGTTTGGACTTTTACTTTTCTTATTGGTTTTTGAGTTGTATATTGAAAATTTTATAGTTTCAAGTTGCAAAATTCATGTTTAAGCAATAGGATAAGAGTTGGAAGTTATAGATGGAAAATATAAATAGATATTTAGTTGTAGTTGGTTTTAAGGTAAATCTTAATTAATGTTTGAAATAATGTTAGTTCTTGAGCAATGATTGTTTTTCAGTTTTGAAAAAATTATTTTTGTGCTCATCTAGTTGAAAATTGGGAGTTGGTTTTTGTTCTTAAATTGAAAAACAACTAGAAAAAAATTAATGCCTTGTATATTTTATTGAGCTCATATTCACTTGTATCGATTGGTTTCTGGAAGATATGCGATATGTACATGCTTAATTTCTATAGGTATGTCTCCAATGCTAAATCATAAATATATATTTGGTTCATATATTTGGTGATTGTCCTTGACATATATTTTATTTGTTATTATGTACAAGTACCCCAAGCGTACTATGCCTATCTAGCTACATTTCAGACTTAGTTTATATGGAGTCATAAACATCAAACAATGGTTCCTTACCTAGTGGTGTTCCTAGTAGTCACATGACTGCAACTAGTTCAAGCTCTCATAGCACTCATGTACCTACAGGAAAAAGTGTTTGACCCTTACCAAATTTGAAAGAAAATGTCAAGAGATTTATGCTTTAATGTTAGATTTGGTACACAAATGTTTGACATTTTTAAGTTCTATATATCCCATCCCTTTGTTGGGTTAAGTAGGAAATTGAGTGACAGGCTAGGTGCATCATTGTGATGCTTTCAAATTGTAAAGTTCTAGATTTCAAAAACTCAAGATCATGCTTAGTCACTTGCTTTTCATGTCGTGTACTATTTCACATTTTTTAATTGGTTGTGGCCATTTTAATTAAAGAGATAATTAAACTTTAGTGTGAAAATTTGTGTTATGTGTTTTCATATTATATGGGCATGAATATTGTATGATATATTTTTAATATAGTCACAAAATCATACTAATTCATTTATGTTAATTAATAATGAACACATAAAATGAATGTAAAACTACTGAATTAGTTGCTTATATTGATTAATAATGAATATAGATAAAATTAACATACAATGACTAAATTAGTCCTTTATAATGATTATTAATGAATGTAAATGAAATGAATATAAACAACTAAATCAGTCATTTATATAAATAATATGAATTTACCAAAAAAAGATAAATGAATATCGTAAATGATAAATTTGTGAGTAGAAATGACGACAAAAGTTTGCATATATACTACTATTAGTAGATAATTTACAGTATCTTATAACAAGACCAAAATTTAGTCATATTTCTTTGGTCATTAATTAGTTTCATATGATGACTAAAATTTTCATATATATGACTATTAGTAGCTATTTTACAGTATGTTATAATGCGACTAACATTTTGGTCATATTTCTTTGGTCATTAATTGGTTTTCTTGGGTGATCATATAGTAGTATATTTTGTTGTGTATCTAGTCATTAATTGTGGCCATTAATGACTAAATATACTACTAGATGATAAAATTGAGACAACCAATTAATGACTAAGCTAAAAATGACTAAAAGTTGGTTGCGTTATAAGATACTGTAAATTAGCTTCTATTGGTCACCGACATAAAATTGGTCGTTGATATGCAAAATTTAGTCATTCTTTTAGTAACTAATTAGCCATTTTGTACTAGTGGTTTTCCATGCATACATGTCAGTTGCATATATGTTACTTATGCTTGTAGTCCATGTGCTCGTTGAATTTTTAGGGTGTTGATCATGGTTGCAGTGATGTCGCCATGTGAAGGTTGATGGTGTTGTTGTGGGATGTGTCATCATGAGTGTCTAGTTGTATATGCATTTGTTACGAATGTCAGTGTCTATATGTTGTCATGCATGCATTTTCATGGTGAAGGTCGTTGTGCATGAGGTCATTTTATGAAATTATGTCATCATGATGCTATTGGTATGTTATGATGCTAATGAGTTGGCTGAGATAGTGCAGAAGATGCATATCATTAAAGTGAAGTTGTGGCATCAGACCTCGAGTTAAGAGCATGTCGTCATATTGGTGTGTATGTTGGGTGTTCATGTATGTAGGTTAATGATTGTTATATGCATTAGGGTTATATACATTAGGTTTATGTACATGTCTATTGATGTTACATACATGATAGATGTTATTTTTTTAGTGTAGTCATATGCACATATGTTGGATAGTCATGCATGATAGTAATATGTGGCGGTATGTATTTCCATTGTTGTTTTATGTTAGATAACTTGATGATTATGTTATATGTTGTTGATGAGTATGTTGTAGGTTAACTTGTTATGATCATTTTATATGTTATATGTTGTTGTTGAGTATGTTATAGGTTGATTTTTTGTTGTTATATGATAGTTAGCTTGATGATTAGGTTACATATTTTTCATGAGTAAGGTGTAGGTTAACTTGTTGTGATCATGTTATATGTTATATGTTGTTGAGTATGTTATAGGTTGATTTTTTTTTGTTATATGATAGTTATCTTGATTATTAGGTTATATTTTGTTAATGAGCATGATATACAACTTCTTGTGGTTTTATGCTAGTAACCTGATGATTAGGCTTATTACATTAAGATATTGATGTTCTATGTGTCATGCTAAATTGGATTGGCCTATGTAGATGGTTAGGGTTATGTCATTTAGGTATGATTCGACTTATTTGTGACATTTTGTTGTACTGAACTAGATTGATCATACATATGTGATTGTTATGCATAAATGACAAATGTTTATGAGTTTATGATGTGAACATGTTAACTAGTGACTATTATGGATATCATGACCTTATTTATTTTTGAGTTGATATTTCATGAAGTTATATTGTGCTAATCTAGATTTATTGTGCAGACAAGATATCCTCCCCTGAGATACTTCAAGGTATGCGCTTTCTTATGTCATCTACTTTATGCTTGAATGTTCGATTATGTCATTTAATTGGTGTTTGAGTGTTGGTGTCTATTATGTCGCATATCTGTTGTCTGAATTTTTGATTCCTCGCATGATATGAGTATGTGTCTATAAGATTGCATCAAGAAAAGATCTTGTTTTAAGTTGGTTTTACTTACACATGTATTGAGACAGTTGAAATGTACTTTAGTGTAATAGGTAAAATTTGTAGCATTATGTCTAATGACTATGAGTTGATTATGGATTATGACATGATTGTTAGTCTTGGTAAAGGTTGATTTCAAATTGATACATATGATTGTCTTGATGTTTGGAACATGTGGTTGACATGTGTGAGCATTTGCAGGGTAACATGCTTAGTATTAGCATGACAAGGTAATAGTCTATGTGTTTATATAACTAATAGTTGGGTGATGTGATAGTACATAGTAAGCCTTGATTGCAACAAGGTAAAATAATGGAATTGGGCAAGAATTCCTTTGGTTATGATTGGAAACCCTAATTCCAAATGAATGATTGATTTGCATATAGGAAGTCTTCTTAACCCTAATATTTCTTGAACTTATGCACTAACAGTTATGTGTTTATGATACAGGGAGTTGCATGGCAAGAGAGGTTTCCATGAAATCATGAAGAAGGATGTGGTTGAGCTTTCCTTGGGAACCATGGGGATTGAGTCATGGTGTCTATTTCCAGTATTCTACTTTTGGTCTTTTTTGAATTGGTGAGCTTGATTTGTGGTTTTGTTTATGTCTGGTGCAAGTCCTTGCCACTCTGTTGTGGTGTCGTGTTTGGTTTTCATTATTTTCTTCTTGTCTTGCCTTTTATGTTTTGAGTCTTGGGAATTGGTTTGGGAAAGAGGAAATTTAATGGAGTCCGGGGAGAGATGTGTGGTACCCAACAGGTAATGTAAGACACAGATGAAACTCAATGCATGAGTACATGCAATGGAAGGTAAGAATATGACAATTGTTTAGATTGGTTCGGTCCATTGGTGTCAATGGACAATGGCAATATAGTCATGAGAAAGGTAACATGAAAGGTGAAGTAAATGGATTTGAGGTGTCATATGCCCTGACTATGTTGGGAATTGTTGTTCTCGATGTTGTAGATGTGTTGCACGCATATAGGGAGTTTTCGTGACCTTGACCTTGAGATCTATTATTTACTTGTGATCATGATTCCTTTATGTTAATGTTTATATGAATATATGTATGTATGTACATTGTTATCTGATAGGGATCATGATTTTTGATGTTTATATGTCCATATGTATGTATGTATATCATTGTCTGGCTAGATCATTATTGTTTTATGTTGATGTTTATATGTATATATGTGTATGTATGCATATTTTTGTCTGGCAAGATCATGATTGTTTATGATAATGTTCCTATATGTGTGTGTGTGTGTGTGTCACTATCCGATAGGGTCACCAGGGATCATTCTTGTGGAGGAATGATAGCTTATATAGGTGAATGACATGAATAGGTTCATGTCTATGAGGAATCAAGTGGGAAGAGTAGTCATGACAAATATATGAGGTCAATATCATGTGGATATGAATTGATATTGTATGTTTGTATTATTCCTTTGATTATGTTATGACAGGTAATGCCGAAGGATACCTCAGCGGAATGAAAATAGAGTGATCTGCGACATGCTAGGATAAGCATAAATGACAGAGTGACAATGGAAGCAAAGTTTCTTGATAGAGACAGTGTGGTTTTGGATGTTTGGTACTACTGTTGTGGATATGTTGTACATGTTGCATCTATGATATTGTGTGCATGCGTGTTGTGTATATATAGTGTGTGTGCATGTCGTTTATGCAATGTTATGTACATGGTGGGCTAGATAGTGTTGTGTGAATGTTGCATATGCATTGCTCAGTATATATGGTGCTATGTACATGTTGGATATGTGGTTTTGTGTACATATTGTACTATGGCATGATGGATATGAAGTGTTGTGTGCATATGATGTTGTGCACATGATGGATATGCAGTGTTGTGTACATATATTGTTATGTACATGTTGTATATGCAATGTTATGTACATACGATGTTGTGTGCATGTTGTACATATGGTGTTGTGTGCATGATTGTACATGTGGTGTTGTGAGAATGTGGTGTCGTGTACATGTTGTACATGTGGTATTATGTGCATGTGGTGTTGTGTTCATGTCGTGCATGTGATGTTGTGTACATGTGGTTTTGTGTACGTGTTGTGCATGTGCTACTGTGTACATGTTGTATAGGTGGTGCAGTGTACATGTGACGTTGTGTACAAATTGTGCAGGTGGTGTTGTGCACATGTGATGTTGTGCACACATTGTGCAGGTGGTGTGGTGTATCGCTGGTACTGTTTACACATTGTACATGTGGTATTGGTGTACGTGTGGTATTGTGTGCATGTCATACATGTTGTGTTGAGGGCATGCGGTACTATGTATGCACATTGTGTAGTCAGGGTATTGTGACATGTGTACTCGTTATGTTGTTCTTTGTGTACGTATATGTATTGTGTTGAACATTGGGTGTAGGTGTATGTATTATGTTGTGGTGTACACCAAATGTAGGCATATTTAGGCGTATGTATTGTGTTATGTTGTACACTGGGTGTAGGTGTATGTGTTGTATGTCAAGTGTAGGTGCATTTATTGCATGGTGTTGTATGCCATGTGTGGTTGTATGTGTGTGATGCACACTGTGTATGTGTACATAGATGAAGAGAAGGCACTAGGTGTTTTTTGGGTGTGGAAATTGATCCAATGTGCATATGGAATAAGGAAAAAGGTAGAAGATAAGGATTGATTAAAGGATAAGTATCAATTTTCTATTTCAATTTTATTTTGCATGTGATTTATGATTCTGATCTATGATGATTACATGTGATATATGATTATGGTTTATGATGGTTACATGTGATTTATGATTTTGAGCTATGATGGTTGTGTTTCGATTTAACCTGATGTGATATATTTATACATGATGATTTTGTCAAAGATGCTAGTTTGACTTGTTGTGACAGGAAGTAAACATGATTGCGAGTGTACCTTATTGACAAGCTACTGATGAGGTATGATGTGAATTTATTTCAATTTATTTTAAATCTAATGGAAATTATGTGCTTGGTATAGGAATTCATGAACATGCCCGGTTGGGTGGTTGAATTTCACTGTAAGAATTTGCAACAACAAAAGAAATTGGAACATAAAATAGTATGTTGGTAAAGCACTTCAGGAGCAGGGCCATTGTGGGACACTGGTACCCAATAGTGTCTATTGATTTCCATGAGCATTCTATCACTGGTATGATGGTTTGAGGTAGGTATAAGCCTTGGTTGTTTGAATTTCTGATGCGAGGAAGCCTTGCCAAGGGATCGATCGCCTAGGATAGTGGATGTCGAGGAACTTGGAAGGTGAGTTACTGCACGGAAGGGGGTGACCAGATTGCCTGAGGGATTATGTAGCAGAGAAGGGAAGGTCGGGGATATATTTGTTTTGGTCGTGAGCATTGCCAGATGGAATCAGATGTACATTGGGAGTTCACCCTAGAACAATGAGCCGGTAACTATTCACTGAGAGGGCAAGTGGCGCAAGATTATAGCGCTGGACATTGGATGTAGCTTTGATTGTGAAAGTGGATTCTGGACTTCCCGGAAGGAGTTAAATCCTGTTATTACTTTGAGGATGGAGGTGTGAGCCTATAGATTCCCTTGTTGATTGATACAGGCATCGTATCCTTTTAATTGTTGGTTTAGAAAATGGGCATATGTGTCTATGTGGTTATTGTAAATATCGTAATGAGTTGTGTTATAAAGCTCCTTTATGCGGTATGTTGTCATGTTGTCATGAGGTTTCGTTTCTGTATAGTTCATTCATTGTAAATACTGTAATGAGCTAAGTTATAAAGCTACCTGGGTAGTATGTTTTCTTTTCAAAGTTTTGTTGAGGTATAGGTGTGGTTGAACATTGAGGACGGTGTCCCCCAAGGGGGAGGGTTTTGTAAAATCCCTGGTGAAAATGGTAATAAAAGTTAATAAAGGAAAAATAATACCACGGTTAAGGGACACATATTCCAAGCTAAATTTGGGTAAGAAATCCTAGTCTAGAAGTTCATTTGGGTTTATTATGGCTAAGGAGATTGACAAAGGCAATGGCAAAGGTATTTTTGGCAAATTTATTTATGCAAATAAAGGAAATTAGGAGAAAAGTAAAGTGAAAGGTCACAAGTTGCATGTGAGGAGGTAATTGAAGGAAAATGATGGAAATTGAAGAAAATAGATGCCTCATTAATGAAAATGCTTTTGAGGATCAGTTAGGAGTTCTTGCCTCAAGTTTTTGCTTACGTTTTTATTTGGAGCAAGGAAAGGAAAAGCAAGTAAAGGAAGGACAAGGAAAGCAAAGATCAAGCAAGGAATAGTAGGATCAAGTAGCTTTAGTAGGAATTCTTGCAGGTAACATATTGCATGTGTGATTTCCTAGCTAGTTTTGCATGCATGGCTTTGCATGTTGGTGTATGGTTCTCTTGTTGTCAGTGGCATGGTTTTATCAGGTTACGACTATGGTTTTTAGCCTAATATTTCCTTTTTATGGATGCCATGGTATGTTTGTATGTTTATCTCATTTTTGACCTTTGGTTTGTTGGATGGATTTCAGAATTTGGGGCAGAGGTATGTTGTATAGGTGTAAGCTCTTAAGTCAAGTCAAACAAGGGTGCAGCCTTGGAGTTATTTGCTTATATAATGGTTTTTTATGGATGGGACGGGATCAGGGAAAAGCCTTGGAACTCGTTATGTTCTTCTTCAATGCATCTATTTATCAATTGGTTGTACCAGGGAAAGGACTTGAGGAATTACACCCTTTGATTAATTTTTTTATTATTTTTTTCTTGTGGATATTTTGAAAGCTTGAACAGTGGAGTAGCTAAATGACCTAAAGTCAAGAGGTGGACCCCAACCTGAAATTGTTCATGGGGTCGGGAGTTCTAGGGTCCAATGGGATTTTGAGGGGGAGTTATGTTGTCATCCTAAATCCCCCAAAATATAACCTTATAACATGAAATTGGTTAAAAAATAAGCTAAACATCGTTCTAGTGGGGTCGATTAAGGAGATGATGTGGTGCATGGGGGATGTGTCACGTGGTAGATGTTAGAAGTTCTTCTGGAGGGATAAGTGGCCTAAATTTGAGTGACATGTGGCACTCTTGGAGAAGGCCACATGGCTAGTATGACATTAGCATGATGCTAACATCAGGTCACCTTGGGACCTTGGACCTCGGAAGGAAAAATTGGTGTGTCATAATATGAGGCCGTGAATAATGGGTCTAGGGAAAGAGAAATTTATCTAGCACTTGATAGACATATTCATGCGTTTAGAACTCAAGACCTCGAACCTCATGGTTCTATGTTAAGGAAATGTTGATGGTGGAGGAGGGAAAGGTTGATGAAGGCTGAGGGATGGGAATTCCTCTTGTTTATTAACAAAACCAAATTTCCATAATTCCCCAGAGGTTTGGTAGAGAAGCCAAGGTTTTTAATGAAAAGGGAAGAGTGTGGGGCATGATGTTGTGGCAGGGCTTGGGATGAAGTGGCTTGTCATGTGGCCTTCGCTTCTAACAAGGCAAGCCATATGGGCCACACAGTGAGCACCACATGGAATTTGTGCTAAAATGGTAGGGTTATTAAAGGGCCTACCTTTGAATAGCCATAAATTTTGATCTAGAAGTTGGATCAAAATAAAATTTATATCATTAATTTTTTTCAATGAGGCCATCACATTGGTGCCATTAGCTTTTAGTCTTTAAGGAAGTTGAAAGTCTTAAGGAAATGTTGTAACCATTTCCATTTCGAGACCTTGGATATCGGGTTATCTTGATGTAATACCTTCCATAACCCAAGAATGCTTCAAGTTGGTGGGAGGGTGTGTTACAAAGAGGTATCAGAGCATGGTTTATGCACTGGAACTAGAGAGGCTCACATGCACAAGTTGGATGAATGTTGATCTGCCAAATTCCCTTTCTATTGACATATGTGTATTGATACTAAAATTACAAGCTGATGTAATGTTTATCTTGATAGGATTGTTGATTCAATATGTATCTATGTGTAGACTAAGGTCTAATGTTTCAGATAATTTCACATCAAGATAAACCAAGGTAACAGGTAATTGTCTTATTTGCATTTATTTTTGGTTGGATAACATCTGTGTGTGTAAATACACATAGGAATACATCAAGGTACATCAAGAAAGAGAAAATATGAGAAACATATTTGAACAGTATGGAATAGTATGGAACAAATAGATCTCAATAGGGTCTCAAAGAATAATCAGTTGAAAATATAAAAGAGGACACTCCTGAACTAATGGACACTCTTAGAATTCTAAGAGATGAAATAAGAATTTGCAAGGTAGATAATGAAACTATTGTCAGAGAAAAAGTAGAAGTGAATGTTATGTTATCATAGAGTATCATATCTACAAAGACAAAGATAATAGGAGTTTGGTACCAACCATCATGATAGATACTCCATTTGAAATTCAAAATCACAAGCTAGATGGAGCACAAGTGTTGCATTTAATTATGCAAGGAGCTATTGTGCCATGAACTCATGCTCGATTGAGATCACCAGATAGAAAAAGAGAATGGATAATACAATCTAATAACAATCCCCAATCTAGATGGCCATGCATGCAGTTTTGATGTGATTTATTATGCTATAAAGTATGAGAAAGTACCTTGCCTCCTCGCAGGTTGGTGAAGGGTTTTTGGCCTAATGCAGAATCCTTGCACTCCAATCATGCGATATATTTCATCCACTCTTCATCCAAATCCTTCACACAAACAGAACCAAACAAATACGACAAGTTATCTTTTGAAGAAGATCGTTAGCTCGAAACATCTAAAAATCACACATATAAATTACTGCAAAACTAATATAAAAGGGAAGGAACATAGATTTTTATTAACCATATAAGTGAAAGTACATCAATATACCTTCAAAAAATAATATCCTCTCCTCCATCTTGTAGTATGGTCTCCTCTCCCAATATAGCAGAGCTCTTGCACTATAGTTTGGATACTCTCCTCTTATCCCCTTTTCCTCTTGGTGAGATTATATAGGCTCATTCTATCCTCCAGGAGAATGTATCTAGACACCTAGGGGCTTGATAATTTAGGAAAATTATACAATAATGGACCCCTAGCCAACTCATACACAAGTGGGTCAAGTTCATCTCCTTGGGAATGGAAAGCTCTAGAAACCTTTTTCACAATTATGAGTTTTTTCTCAATTATGTCAATTCTGAAATAAATATGATCTCATAATTATAATATTTTGGAAAAATAATTATGATAAATTTCTCAATTATGTAATTTCACCATTTTATCATGGGATAAATCTCACATAAGTAAAAGAAAAGGTGAAAAGGGATGCATTTTAGCCAAAAAACTGAGGTAAGTTGATATTGGGTTTGTCTCACTATAATGGAGTGGAAAATAGGGTTATAACAGATGCCCCCTAATACGTGAGGTCAGAAGAGAAACTAATGGCCAAAAATCATTATAATAATACTCAAAGCTCAAAATGGGAGGAAGAAGCCAAGACTACGAAGTTGGATCGAAGGAACTCAAGTGATGAAGTTTCGACTATGTTGATAACATCCCTGAGGCGGGCATGCCTATGCTCGGTCATAAAGAAATACTGAACATGGCCGCCAAAACATACACTGCAGATCCATGACATAAAAGTCTAGAACATGGCCACAAAAGACATACGCAATGGATCCATCTGACTCAGGAAAATGAACATAGGTACTAACAAATAAAATCATAGATCTATGTCATGGTATACATCAGTATGACTATGGAAACATGATAGAAAGATAAGTGTCTGAAGATATCCCTCAAAGTATATAAATGATACATAACTCCCACGTAGCCTGGGAAGGATGCCATATAAGGGTGACATGTCCCTTACCCAGGGTCTTCGACATAATCCCGATGGTATGAATCTACACATTCGAATAGATGAGCTGATGTCAAGTATGGTAGAAACCACCTAATTACCAAATAATGAGGTAAACTAGTAACAGACGCGAGGAAATCCACCAATGAGGAAAATGGAACCCAAAGTACCTATTATAGTCCACTAACTATGAATAAATGAGTTGACATTGAACACCAGTGAACTTGACTAATCAAGAGCCAATGATGTAAACCCACTGTCAATCGTGAGGAACCCTGCCATTGAGGTCTGCAAGCTCGAAGGTAGTAACGGTTCCTAGATAAAACTCCTGGATAATGAAATCAAGTAAAAAAGATAATATCCATTGAAGGAGAACCTTAATTTATCCCCCATCAACCGATATGGAACATACAAAGATGATGTGATGAATAGATGAATTCATGAAGTGATGAAATACAACTAACACAAGAATGACCAACTCAAAAAGATCAATAGGCTACTATAGATGGCTGAAACATGCTAGGACTTCCCTTGAACACATAGAAGCATGACACATGAGTGACATGGAAGCATGAAGAATGAGCACCATGTGATATGATGCTATGACGCAGGAGGCGACGAAGCACGGTCCATATGACTGGAAGAGTAACCAACTAGGGGAGTAAAGAGACTCATATGGATGGTACGACTCCTAGGCAAGCTAAAACCAAACTATGAGATAATGAAATAGACAAGAGAAATGTTCAAGGGTGACACAACTAATGCTACCATTTCGATGACTAATAGAAAAATATGTTCCCTCCCTTCTCTTTTTATAAGTTCCTTTTTTGTAAAGTTGTCCCCCAAGCTTGAAAAAGAGATAAAAGTATACAAGGGAAAACCTCCTAGCCACAATAGACTAGGGTATTCCTTTTTCATAACTATTATACCCTAGTTCATAAAAGGGTTAAACTTATATTAGGTAGATGACACTTCAAGTACTTTAATGAGCATGAAGTAGACAAGTTAACTTGGTAATATTTTCTAAATTGAGGAGCCTGAAAAGAGATTAAAGGAAACTCCTCTTGGAGGAACGAGTGGTGTAGAACGTAGAAACTAGTTCCAGTAGTGTTGGAAGTACTCTTGACATAATGAGGACAAGAGGTTGGCTAATAGGACCACTCATCATAGTGGTTCCTTCGAGAAAGGGTAAAACACCAAGTGAAAGTGGATGGTAGACCAAGAAAATGATGACGATGGAAGAGAGAAACCAAGGCTCATAATGCAGAAGTAGGCTAATAAAAAATGGCAATCAAAAGGGATAAAAATGGTGGAATCCTCCTGGGGTATAGCCAAAAAAGAGATGAAGCCTGAGGACATGTGGCTCAGATTCTAGGTCATGGTGGGTCAGAAGGAGGAATTCTGAAAAAGAGTTAAAAATGACTACATGGACACCAACTCAGCAAAATGGTGCTAACTAGGGTATCCATGAGCTGGTAATATCTACTGCCAAGCTACGACATGCATAAAGGAAGTGGCAAAAGTCACAACTTAATGGGGTCAGACCTAAGGCATAATGATGGCACAGACAGTCAAAATGCATTGAGGATGGTGAAAATGACCTACCCCTATATGCCGAGTTCAAGATAAACACATCTAAGGTCCAATGGATGCCACAATAGAAACACCACCCTATCCTATAAAAACCATCCAAAAAGACTAGACCCATGGTTAAATCACATAATGAAAGAAATAAACACGGATGAGGTAAAAACAAGACCATATAGTTTTATTGAGATTGTGGATTTTATCATTTTATTTTTGGATTTTTGGCATAAATAAGGCATGACAAATGCTCATATCACACACCAAACCAAAAAAGAGACAAATCATCACAATTCTATGTGCAATATGTACAAGTGAAACGCAGTCCAGTAGGTCATGCTAATGTGTGCTCACAGTCGGGCACAGGCCAAGGGTTTCTATATGCGAACTCATGGTGGGTAAAGGTACCATACAACTCACCAATGTGGGGCCATGCCAAAGGAATTCAAACTGCCCAATCTAGAAAGGGTGACCATGCCAGGGACATGCTAACATAGTATTTCTCTCAAAAGTAACCTAAGGACATAAGGGAGGATCAAGACATAAAGGGGGTATAAGATGCACATCAACAGGTGATAAGGAAGTGGAAAATTCGTTAGCAAGTTCGACAGTAGAATCCCAATACTTGACTTGGTCCATGGGTGGAATTTCCAAGGAACACAGAGGAGTTTCCCTAGGTTGATTCAATATTTAAGTTTCCAAGCTCTACATGTTCCAAATAGAGGAGACTAGAGGTAGAAAGAGGCATAACCTCCCTATGATTATTAGCGGATAGATCCATGACCTCTAAATTTACTAACCATGGAGGCTTGTCATCGAGGGAGTCGTGTGGAACAAGCGGAGGGGTAGCCTATGTGGGCAAAAGAACCTAACCATATGCCATATTAGGATGGATTTTCTGACCAGCATTAGGAGGTATTGATGGGAGTGCCAAAGAGGAAATCTCTTCCACAACAGGTGGAAAAGGATGCTCACTTGTTAGATCCACTTCTATAGGATTAGGTGACACCACCCAAGGATTAGGAGGTATATGGGGTCTGTAGGTGCCAGAATATATCATATTCATATACGTTTTGGAAGATGTAGAAGGAGTGTTAGGTAGAAGGAGTTGAGGAAAACCCCCTATAAGAGTGGAAATTATAAAGAGACTAGCTCCAACACTCTGAAATTGACTGGGGTGATCTCTGACGAGTGGTACAGAATTCCAAGTGGTGAAAATCTGGGTTGATGACATGTAGAAGTCAAGTTGATCAATGGTGAAAATTTTTACTTCATGAGGAAAGAAAAGTAAATTGAAAATAGACAAGATAACTATGGCCATCACATCAAACCAACTACGGCCAAGAAGTAGGTTGTAATCTAATGTGGCATAGACAACTTTTACATCAACATATATATTCCCCCCCCCAACTTAATGGAAAAATTTGGAAGAACATGTTTAGGTACAAATTTATGTCCATCAAAGTCTTGGAGAGTGTTGTTAGACGTGGAAAGAACTAGAGATCCAAGATATTTCCATAAGGACACTGACATAACACGTGGAAGAGCCTTCATCCACCAAAGTGCGATGAATATTTTTGTGAAAAATTCGCACAATGATTTGAAAAGAAATCAGATGGGAAAGGCAAGGAGTGGCTTTGTCATCATTAAATTCGGTGAGATTATAGTTAGATAGATCAACTCCACCAATGGTAGACAACAAGGCCTTACACTGCTGAGGACAACTTTTCAAGACCTCCAAGGAAGACATGGCATAAGGATCCTGGGAAAGATATTCAACAATAATGTAATGTTGAGCAACCTTGGTAGAAGGATTGTGTGTCATTTTTTGGAGAACAACCTTGGGAGGAAGATAAGTAGGTTCCACAGCCTTATCCAAATTGAGAGGTCTAGTGGAAGGTGGTGGAGCTGATGAGTCCTTAGAGGGAGAAATGGACTCATGAACACCATAGGATTTGGCTTGCATAGTCACATTGACATCTTCCTTGCACATGAAGACGAATGAACTCTGAGGAGGATGGGAAGATGGCCCCTCATTACCCCCTTGTGGATGTCGAGGAGGTTGAGGACCATCTGTAGTTAAGGTTGTATAGGCAACGAATGAGTCAAAATGGCAGGTTGTTGAGTAGACGATGGTGAAAGAACCCTATGGAGTTCATCCATTCGAGGGAATTCCTGAGTAAGGTGGTCACCTTTAAAAATTTTACAGGGGAACTTCACTTTACAGTGACGTTCACTAGTGCCCTCTCCCTGACTCTGAGGTTTGGGTTGGGACTCTTGAGTAGTTTGATTCTTTTTTTTTTATCTCTCGTATTATTATTTTTACCACCCGATTGTTGGTTGTTCTTCAGTTGAGTGGACTTCACCATTAGAACATCGGTGGACTACTCATGAGGGGGTTCTTTAGTAGAGCTAGACGCACTTGTTGGGGCTTGAGATGTAACAATTAGTTTCCCAATTTGGGTAGCAAGTTGGCTCATAGAATCATAAATAGACCCAATCACACCATCAACAAGAGGGTCAGGAATATGCTTGGGAGGGTCAACAAAGGCCTTGGGGAATTAGGAAATATTTCATAGAGTGTACCTAATTGTGAATAAATAAGATCGAACCGTTGGGCAGCTAAAATGGCTTGTTCCTTAATAACAACTCAAAACATAGATACGTCTTTGGAAATCTGAGGTCAGAGAGATCAGATAAACCATTTATGTAATATCTCATTAAGTAACTTGGTTCTCACCAACCTCTTGTGATGGCGCCAATCATGAATATGATCATAAATTAACGTGGTGTCATCTTTCTTGAAATTATACAAGAGGTCATAATCGATTTCATACCGAGTAGGTAACTAGAAGTTTGTCAAAAATGTTTGAGCTAGGGAGGCAAAGTCACCATAGGATGCAATATCTAACTCGATGTACCACTTTGTAGCATCCCCAGTCAATGTACGTTGGAATAAAAAAAAATTAATAGAATCATCCACCAAATATTTGGATGAGCACCACAAATGAAAAGTGGTAATATGTGTGGATGGATTTTCCCCAGACTTTCCTTCAAAATTGAGAATATATTATGGTAATTTGGTGGGCATGGGTGTCCACCAGGGATCATGACGGATGGGGTTATTAGTCAATTTCACTAAATCCCATAAATCAAGAGAAGATAAAAATGGATTATGAAGCTAACTAAATGGGTCATAGGTAGGAGAAGCCCTTGACCATCTGTGTGGTCCCCCCATGTAAGGAGTAGAATGATGTACCTACTGGTGAGGAAAAGGGTTCACCCTGGCATAAGACTATTGCGAGCCAACATGACTGGTAAATGGATGTTTCCCCCAAGGATAAGTACCGTCAGAGAGAAAATGACCCCCAAAAGAATGTTTTTTAATGGGGTTGTACCTAGGGATAGAAAAAGGACCACTCTTCGCAGTAGGACTAACATAAGGGGGATAACCTGTGTGAGAAACAGTACTAGCAATGGGGTTTACCCCAGGTAAACTAGCCCCTTTGGTAAAAGTAATGTTAGGTGGCTCCCCTCTGTTGATGCCTCGAAAATCGCTGCAACGACAATGGGGGATAACCAACTAGTCCGAACCTTAAAGCAGCTCCTTTTCCGTTTGGTGTGGTGGCTCCGACTGGTTTAACTAGGTCTAGTTACCTTCTCCCTATAGCTATTGGTTTATGATGTATCTTTCACTACCAATAGTTAGGGATATCAGATCACTTCTTCTTGCTGATTAGGCAAGAGAATGACCCTTAAGCTGATTTGGGTTCAGCCAAGCCACAACTAAAGTTTTGCCTCTTTGAGGAGAGGACTTAAAAGAATGTAGAAATTACTCTAAATGCAAGCTTATTCTATAATGCAAGCAAAATAAACTAAACTTAATTCTATCTTAATTAGGCAGATATAGATCTAACCCAACCAAGAGCAAAATAATTAAAGTATTAGGATTTAAATATGTCTTGTTTATAATGAATATCAAATTAATGAAGTAGTTCAATTAACTGACATTATGGATACTAAAACACATCCTATTGAGACCTTTTAACTGAAATAATAAACCAACAACACTCAGGAAGTAGTTCACAAAGATGATATTGATTATCAGATCAGTAAATCCAATAATTAAACAATAATATGTGGAAATAGTTCACAACACATTACCATTCGATAAATAAGTTTTATAAGACAGATTTCTGAGTAAATAGTTACTCAGAAATCGGAAATTAATTCATAAGAGCAGAGATACATAATAACAACATTGAGACAAATTACCCATATTGACAATAGTGCACAAGCATGAATAAAATGAGACATTCCTGTTACCATAAAAATGAAACTGATATTTGAAATAGTAGTATTAAAAATAGCAATTTATTGCATCCATTTCTCTGATCTTGGTATCCAACAGTCCTTTACATTGCTTGAACTTATGCCTTCAAAACTAGAGCCACAATAGTGCAAACTCTTCCCCTCATACATAATTCAAGATACAAAGGAAAAATCCTCAATAATCCCCAGATCTAAGACTTTCTCTCCTCTCTCTTACAACTCTAAATTCCTATTACAATAGTGCTTTTAGAAGTCCAGAATTGCAGAGGAGAGCAACCCCCTTTACATTCTGCAATCTGTTATTTATAATATTTGTAAAGGAATTCTTAAGAGGAAAGTTTGTTGAAGAGAAATCAGTCAAATCCAATTTTATTTGCTCAAAAATTCTGATGTTCAATTGCTGGAGTATTCTCATTGATTGAGATCCTTTTCTCCATATTTCTTCCACTGTTTTCCTTCAAAAAGAAATCAAAATAAATTAAGATGCAATCAAAATATCATTTCTGACAATTAAATCGAATCCAATCAGATTCTATTTATATAAATAATTGAAAATAAAATATAAGATCTCTATTGATGTTTGGGGTGGTTTAATTGGCCAAAGATATTATTAACCAATGGATATGCAATTAGAAGAGGCTTTGGACAAATGAAAATGAAGAAAATAACTCAGAAAATTGATTTCGTTTTTAAAATTTGGAGCTTGATCTTCTGCCTAATTTTTGACCCAATAAATGATTACTCTGTTAGTGAAATCTCCTAAAAAATGTTCTCCTTGATTTTCTCTTTCCAATGAGTTGTCCTGGGCCTTATTTGGCCAAGTATAACTCAATCTATGAGCCTCCAAAGTTGATGGATCAAATCTAGCATGAATCTAGAAATTCTGTTGCTGGGCTAAAAAATCAAAATTCTCATTAAAAATTAAATCCTCAATTAGAATTCTAATTAATTCTAAATTAATTGTTAATTATAAACTAAATTAATTATTTAACAAACTATTATTAATTAAAATTAATCTAACTAACTAATATAATTAATTATTTTATAAACTAATTAACATCAATCAAAATAATAGTTAAATTTTAATTTAATTTAATTAATTAAATTCTATATATTAATTAATTTATCAAATTTAAAATTTAATATATTAAATATTTAAACATTTTAAACTAAACCTATTCTCACCATACTATATTAAATATTTAAGCATTTTAAACTAACTCTATTCTCACCATTTTTTTCAGAGCAACCCTATTCTCACCATACATTAATACATAAACCATTTTAAAACCATGAATGGAGATATTAACTTGAAAGTCAAACATTGACTTATCGGATCGGAGGAAGTGTGGTGTCGGGGGCATAAGACTTGTATTTAGTGAAGACTCCCGATGTGATTCATTCAAACCAATGAATTTTAAAGTTTGGTTAATGCCTCATTGCCCTTTGGTTAATCAGCGATCGACATCGGGAGGTGTCGGGGTTTCAAAAATGTGTCATTAAAAAGTTCCAACCCGATCCCTCGATGCGATGAGAATTATTTTTTTATATTATATTTTATATTTTATTTTATATATATTTTATGTTTTAAATTTTAATTTAATTAAATTCTAATTAATTTAATTAATTTAAAATTTAATATTCAGTCATCAATTTTTTATGTTGGTTTTATTTTAATGAAGTTAGTTATTTATTATCTAAATTACAACCGAAAATAAACAAAAATAATAAAAATAGCATTTTCAGCCCAGACTAGATAAATGATGGGACTTCAAAGGAGTGCCATTTTCAAACCAGTTGACCAAATGAGGCAAAACAAGCGTCAATGAGAATCTTATAAAAAATTGATTTTAACAAAGCAATCCAAAGAAAATGAAAAATTAACAAAAGCGTAGGGCAATCAACTAAATAAAAATCCAAAAAGGTGTTTAGCCAAATTTTATAGAAAGGGTCCCCATTATTTGAAGTAAACAAGTCAAAAATGGGGGGGTTGTATTTTTACCACAACAATGGTGACACGTGGGAGAAGAACCAGTTATCTCTGTTTGATATGAATGAGATTTTCCTAAAATTAAAGTAAAAATAATTAAAGAAGAGAATATTATGTTTGAAATGCTTGACTAGGTTCATTAGTCTCAATAAAAACAAGAATCATCTAACTGTAATATTTCTCAAAATTTCTCATAAATTAAAATATTGCAAAACTCTATATCAGTCATTAATTAGTTGAACAGATAAAGCAGGGGTCACTTTACAGCTTAGTTTTTAAAATATACTCATCTGTCACAGATAGAGCCACTGCTGCCAGCGAACATCTATAGTCTCGGCAGAGTTAGCTTTTAATCATCAATGATTCAGAATCTCATCTCTTCAAGAATTATTGACCTAGAGATAAATCCATTTATATATGTTTCTTTTTTATTTTTATTTTATTTTCTATTTTTATTTTTTAAGTAAATCTTTAAAAGCCATTGTCCTAGTATGGTAGCCTGATAGTTGACAATGCCATTCACTAGTTAAAATTTGACTGAACAAGCTGTCTCGTGATGAGACCCCTTGTCTTATAATTGTTTGCAATCATAAGCCATTACCTTGGTTTGTTTAGCAGTATTGGTAATGTCAACCTATTTTTCCCCTATGATCATGGTAAGCAGGCTCATGATGAGACCTCTTATCTTTTAAATTTAAATATATTTCTGGAATATACTCTAGAAAAATAAGACTCTTTGGGACAGGGAGAATCATTGACTCCTTAAGAGTTAAGAATGACAATTTCAAAGTTAAAGGTGCTTTGCTGTAAAGTGTCTTTACTTGGTTAAAAATAACTTTTCTTGACTGATAATAGAACTTTGAAAGATCCTAATGAAATTTTGAAATCTCAAAATGATTACAATTTGATGAAAAAGAATTTTTTCAGATTTTATGATACTTTTCCAACTTCTCTTGATTGGTAATCTCTTCCTTAAATATGTCTACTTTTATAATAAGAAAATTAAACATTACTAAGAGATTTAAGAAAAAGCTAATAAGAAAAAGCTAATAGGTGACTATTAACTATATTTCTCTATGTATGTTGACCATTGTTAGGTAACAAGTAGGCCTTCCATATAAATAATGGCAAAGTCACCAAAACCAAAACTGAAAACCAAAGGAAAAGAATTCTTATGCTAAAGTGAAAAAGAAATCAACAAACAAAAATAAAGATGAAGAAATTTGAAAAATGAAGGAAAATCCAAGTTTCAAAAGATAAACTCCAACAAGAATGTTTATACCAATCTCTTCAACAATATGAAGAAAAAGAAAATAAGCATGTAATCATTCCTTCTTATGTTGAGTTTTAGAAAAATCATACCTTGCAGGGTTGTAAGTGTTTTAGGCTTTTTGGATAGCAGTGACGATAAAACTCGGTCACAATGAAAACTTTCTTTCTGATATCAATATTCTTGTTTCAAAGCATCATCTTGATCATTTTTTAAATAAAGGAATGCTTAAAGAAATAAACTAAAGGTTCAGAAACTTCCTAGTGTAGCTGTTTCCATGAAGAGTATCGTAGCTTCTTGAAATTAAGCCAGAAGAAGAGTATGGACTTCGAAAATATGATCTGGTAGAGGATTGGAAGCTTTTAAATGGAGAACTGCAAAACAGATTTATATATTAGAAAAAAAAACTGAAACTAAACTAACGAAATGGAAATTAATGAAAGTGGGTACATGAATCTTACCATTAGATAATTGCTTTTGATCTTACCTGAAAGGTATCAGTTTCTCCAAACTAGTTGACTTCTTATTTTAATTAACATTAAAAACATGAAGAAGTCAAACTAACCAAAATCCTACAACCCAAAATCATTATTTATTTTATTTACACTAAAGCAAGCAGTAAAATGTAAAGATGGAATGCTTAGTGTTCAAGGGAATTAAAATTAAAAAAAATGCATCAGAAATGAGAATGAGAATTTGCTGTAACGAATGTTTCTCAAAATATTATAAGTTTCCTATAAACTCCATGATTTTATAAATTGTCCAGAATCAAAATCAAATCCAATATAATAAAATTTAAATATGAAGATAGAGAGGTCTTGAATTCCATTTTTAATTATGGAATTATATATTTAAAACTAAAATGTATGAGAAATTAAAATGATTTATGTATGCTGCAAATTTGTCATCAATTGCTTTTTTCCCATAGTGGTTACCCAAGCTCACTTTTAAAATAACACATCGCCGTATCAGATGATTCACATAACATGTTTCTTCACCATGCTTCAAGTTTAATTTGCAAGACTTTACCTTTGTTGCTATGTCATATATCGATTAAATGTTAATGGCTCAAAGGCATGCATTGGAAGCTATTGCATCGGTGGTCGAAATATCAAATTGCAAATATGAGATCATGCAAAGAAAATGTGTGATGAGATGTGCAATCACATTATTAAAGAGCTATTATATTGCGAATCGGGGACAGTTAGGCTGTAATTCTCAGATCGCACACCGCATCTCGCGATTTGTATTTTGCACATTGCGCACTGCAGATTCAGAATAATGGTATGGCCATAAATAAAAATGTGAGGAGGCAATCGCGATATTGGCGATGCGATGAATGACATAATTAATCGGCGATCGGCAATCTTAAGCATCTGATGTAACACAATATGTTTCTTGCGATGTTGATATGCGATGAAGAGCGGACCTGATAACTTTTTATGATGGGATTTTAATAACATATCAGATCTGAGACATCGACCCTTTTAAAGTTATGCTCCTACCATTATTGCGATTAAACGGAAGCGATATTTTTTAAACTTGATTTTAATTTCATATCAGGTCCGGAATTATGTGGTCATCGCAATAGTGGTAAATTCGATTATCAAAGATCGGCGATTCACGATAATGAAAATATACTTCAACTGCAAAGCTCTGATATGCAAAATGCAATATGGCATATGAGTAAGATAATACATCGAAGGTCTTTGATGAACAATTTGTTATCAAAAGAAATGCTAATAATTACTTCCGATGAAATCTTATGATGCGAATGGTCTTATGATATTCCTTGAAATTTCAATTGGGTTTTCTAAGGGAATAAAAGCAATGTTAAAAAATGCTTAAATTCTAATGAATCAAAAGTAAAATTTCCCTAAACCTGTTGCAAATTTGAAATGGGTTTACTGTTTACTTTATGCTTTGAAAAGAAATCAAAACCTGCAAATAAAACAAAACAAAAATAAAAATGAACTAAGGTAAAGAAAAACTAATAATAGATGAGAATGAACTTGTAAATGCGTACCTGGAAGGAATTTTCCTGTAAATTTTATTTTATGAATCTTCAGATTCTTCCTTCGATTTGTCAAAATTTTGAATTTGTTCAAAATCATCTCATCGTTTATTCTAAATGTAAGTGTGCAATCAGCCTAAATAAAATCTGTTTATTCATGTTCAGGAAATATAAAATTTACTAGAAATACATATAAAAATAGGCTTCCCTTTTGAATTGAAACGACAATTTATTATCTCTGCTCATTTCGAATTAATCTTGAGAAAAGTATGTATTGTTATAGCGATTGTTCAGTAATGCCTTTAGTAAATGAATATGATGTGTATTGTAGCATCAAATAATAGAGTAAAGATCAGAATGGGATAAAGCCATTAATTGTGGAAAAATATCAAAACAGATTTGAATGTGTGCACACAACAGAATGGACATCCTTAGCAAATTTCAAGGAAGATAATATGAACTTCATATGATTACCGTGAAATGTTATACTGACTTATAATAATTTAAGTAGAATTAAGCTTATCATAGACAGTCATACATTTCATGGGATACTGGGATCATGAAGCTTTTATATCCTCAAAAACTTTATCATATAAATTTAAAAAGAAAATCTTAGAAGGAAATCCTGCAATGAAGAAAAGTGGCTTTGAGGCGATTGATTCCAAGTGCAATCTTAATTGAATTTAATCAAGACATTATTCAAAATAGGCAGAGTAGAGGTATTGCTATAAGAAACTTAAAAAGGAAAGCAAGAATTAAAATTTTCTGATAGGAAAAAATGTTTTCACTGAACATGTATGAGAATGGCTGATTGCTTTGTTTTATTTTTAATCTACAGAACTGTTGAAAATAAATTAACTATATAAAACAAACTAACTAAATTAATTCTACTCCTATTCTAACCATATACATGGAAATGACTAGGTATAGTCATATTTCCAGTGTAACCATTCTCTCATTTTTATTCCCGCATATATGTACAGTTCAAATGTTAGTAATAAAAATACAAATCTAACTAAACTAAGGAAAATAAATATGAAATGAGAATGTATAGTTATTGTTAGCAACTTAATTAAAACCTCTTTCTCTTGAAATTTCCTTTCCAATTGAGTACCAATTGGATCATATAAATATTGATGGATTTCTATTAAAAATTTGAAAATGTTCAAAGGAAGAGATAACAGGTTAGATTGTAAAGATGAATTTTTAAATTCAAAGGCTTGAAAAAAATTGTTAGTGTTATGTACAAATATCAACTTATTGACAATCTTCTTTGAGGGAAAATTTTCCAAAATTTTTCAAATGAATTAATGAAAAATGGATGGAAATCTTTCAAATGAAATGGAAAATTATTAATTAAATTGGATTGCTGGCCAAATTGTAAAAATACTTTCTTTCGTTGATATTGCCTTTGAGAAGATAGAAGCTTTTGATAAGCAATGAACATCGATTGACATTGATATGTTAACAATTTTTTATGTTCATGGTTATAACATGAAACTTCAATTTCCCAATAGGGCAATGCATCAATTGAATGTTTGATATCAAAGTGCTCAATATGCCAGTGAAAAGTGTGAAAAATTGAAAAAAAATCTGAAAAAAAATAAATTGATTTTATACAAAATAAGTGAGGTTACAAAAATAAAATGAAATCACTATTTGTACAACTAATGTTACAGCACAATTGTGATTGTTTTGAAATAATTCCATTTTCACAAGGATTGGTCAGAATTATGGAATTTGAGTAATTTCGAATTCCAACTTGTGAACTAGAAAACGAATTATGATTATGAGTAGGGATGAGAATTTGATCATGATATGAATCATAAATTGGGATGTTTTCTCGAATAATGAAATCATGAAGATAATTTGCAACTCTAAAATGAGGAATAGTTGGGATAATTCCTAAATTGAAGCGTTCCTCATTCTCAGATGTTATTTGAATTTTATCATGAGGATTTTCTTGAGAAAAATTAAAATCAACATCCTCAATTTCAGAGTAATTATCATAAATGACCTCACAAGATTCTCTAGAATTCCCTTCGATCTCATCCAATATATCAAAACAAGAAAGAACAAGAATTTCATGTTCATTAATGGTAAAAGAATGATTAGCAATTATTTCTTTATCTTGATAAAAATTTATTGGTAATTCATTTAAATCATCCTCTTTAATTTCTGAAATATCATTAATACCAAGAGGGGAAAAATTACCATCATTAAAAATATCAGGATAAAAGGAAAAGGGTGAACCTAAAACAACGCATTTAAAACTGTCTCTGTTTGAGAACTCTTGTGCATTATGCTCATTGTAAATTTCAAATTCTAAATCATTCCTTTGTGTACTCATGCTTTCTTGAAGAAGACTACTTTGCTGCTTTAATTTCGGCATTTTCTCATCATGGAAAAATTCAGAAATTTGTACAGCAGGTTGCGTGTTATTATTTACTTTGATTTTTGCTTGTACTTGTTGATTTGCGATCTGATTTTCTGAATTGACTGCAGAGTAATTTTCAGATTCCAAGGCAGCTCTTTCTCCAAAATTGCTGATGTTGTCTTCTTGCATTTGAATAGAAATATTTTCCAAGCTTTGTGAAACCACTTCATCACAATTTATTTGCACATCCATATTGGTATTCTCATTTATGTTAGAAGGGGATGAAACAAAACTTGAACTAATTTCATATGGATTGGGAATGGGAGGAAGAGAACAAATATATTCAAACCAATCTAGTGATTCTTCTTCCGTAGGTTTATCTTCATCTTTAAATCTTAAACAGTTCAAATGAAATCAAATATTAAAATCATTAACGGACTCATTTTCAAATCTTCGTAGATATTCAATTTCATCACATACCTATGATTATCGTAGCCGTCAAATTTAGAAATGAAAATTGTAACAAATTGATCCCAGCTGTAGATTGAGGCAACCGGAAGAGTTCTACACCAGCTTCTGGCCTTTGCCGCAAATGTGAGAGTAAAAATTCTGCATAAGATGCTTTCATCAATTCTTTGAAAATCATAATTTGAAACGTTTTGAATAAATTGAAGGACATGATTAAAAGCAGAATAATTTCTCTTACCATTAAACTTTGCCTGAAATAAGAGTCTTACCACTTTGGGTGGAGTATTGGAGGATGCACGTCCATGGATGCAACTCCAAATTGGAAGCTTAAGAGGAGTCATTGTAATTTAAATAAAGTGTTAAAATTGAAAAGACTCCAATAGACAAAAATCTCAGGCCCTCCTTTTATCGCCAAAATTGTTGATGCCTCGAAAATCGCTGCAACAACAACGAGGGATAACCGCCCGGTCCGGACTTTAAATCAGCTCCTTTTCCATTTGGTGTGGTGGCTCCGACTGGTTTAACTAGGTCCAGTTACCTTCTCCCGATAGCTATTGGTTTATGATGTATCTTTCACTACCAATAGTTAGGGATATCAAATCACTTCTTCTTGCTGATTACGCAAGAGAATGACCCTTAAGCTGATTTGTGTTTAGCCAAGCCACAACTAAAGTTTTGTTTCTTTGAGGAGAGGACTTAAAAGAATGTAGAAATTACTCTAAATGTAAGCTTATTCTAAAATGCAAGCAAAATAAACTAATCTTAATTCTATCTTAATTAGGCAGATATAGATCTAACCCAACCAAGAGCAAGATAATTAAAGTATTGGGATTTAAATATGTCTTGTTTATAATGAATATCAAATTAATGAAGTAGTTCAATTAACTGACATTATGGATACTAAAACACATCCTATTGAGACCTTTTAACTGAAATAATAAACCAACAACACTCAGGAAGTAGTTCACAAAGATGATATTTATTATCAGATCAGTAAATCCAATAATTAAACAATAATATGTGGAAATAGTTCACAACACATTACCATTCAATAAATCAGTTTTATAAGACAGATTTCTTAGTAAATAGTTACTCAGAAATTGGAAATTAATTCATAAGAGCAGAGATACATAATAACAACATTGAGACAAATTACCCATATTGACAATAGTGCACAAGCATGAATAAAATGAGACATTCCTGTTACCATAAAAATGAAACTGATATTTGAAACAGTAGTATTAAAAATACCAATTTATTGCATCCATTTCTCTGATCTTGGTCTCCAACAGTCCTTTACATTGCTTGAACTTCTGCCTTCAAAACTAGAGCCACAATAGTGCAAACTCTGCCCCTCATACATAATTCAAGATACAAAGGAAAAATCCTCAATAATCTCCAGATCTAAGACTTTCTCTCCTCTCTCCTACAACTCTAAATTCCTATTACATTAGTGCTTTTAGAAGTCCAGAATTACAGAGGAGAGCAGCCCCCTTTACATTCTGCAATCTACTATTTATAATATTTATAAAGGAATTCTTGAGAGGAAAGTTTGTTAAAGAGAAATCAGTCAGATCTAATTTTATTTGCTCAAAAATCCTGATCTTCAATTGCTGGAATATTCTCATTGATTGAGATCATTTTCTCCATATTTCTTCCACCGTTTTTCTTCAAAAAGAAATCAAAATAAATTAAGATGTAATCAAAATATCATTTATGGCAATTAAATCGAATCCAATCAGATTCTATTTAAATAAATAATTGAAAATAAAATGTAAGCTCTCTATTGATGTTGGGGTGGTTTAATTGGCCAAAGATATTATTAACTAATGGATCTGCAATTAGAAGAGGCTTTGGACAATTGAAAATGAAGAAAATAACTCAGAAAATTGATTTTTTTTCAAAATTCGGAGCTTGATATTCTGCCTGATTTTTGACCTAATAAATGACTAAATCTGTTAGTGAAACCTCCTCAAAAATGTTCTCCTTGATTTTCTCTTTCCAATGAGCCATCTTGGGCCTTATTTTGCCAAATATAACTCAATCTATGAGCCTCCAAAGTTGATGGATCAAATCTGGCATGAATCTAGAAATTCTGTTACTAGGCTAAAAAATCAAAATTCTCATTAAAAATTAAATCCTAATTAATTTTAAATTAATTGTTAATTATAAACTAAACTAATTACTTAACAAACTATTATTAATTAAAATTAATCTAACTAACTAATATAATTAATTATTTTATAAACTAATTAACATCAATCAAAATAATAATTTAATTTTAATTTAATTAAATTATATATATTAATTAATTTATCTAATTTAAAATTTAATATATTAAATATTTAAACATTTTAAACTAAACCTATTCTCACCATACTATATTAAATATTTAAGCATTTTAAACTAACCCTATTCTCACCATACGTTAATACATAAACCATTTTAAAACCATGAATGGAGATATTAACTTGAAAGTCAAACATTAACTTATCGGATTGGAGGAAGTGTGGTGTCGGGGGGCATAAGACTTGTATTTAATGAAGACTCCCGATGCGATTCATTCAAACCAATGAATTTTAAAGTTTGGTTAATGTCCCATTGCCCTTTGGTTGATCGGTGATCGGCATCGGGAGGTGTCGGGGGTTTGAAAAATGTGTCATTAAAAAGTTTTGACCCAATCCTTCGATGCGATGAGAATTATTTTTTTATATTATATTTTTTTATTTTATCTTATATATATTTTATGTTTTAAATTTTAATTTAATTAAATTCTAATTAATTTAATTAATTTAAAATTTAATATTCAATCATCAATTTTTTATGTTGGTTTTATTTTAATGAAGTTAGTTATTTATTATCTAAACTACAACCGAAAATAAACAAAAATAATAAAAATAGCATTTTCAGCCCAGACTAGATAAATGATGGGAATTCAAAGGAGTGCTATTTTCAAACTAGTTGACGAAATAAGGCGAAACAAGCGTCAATGGGAAGCTTATAAAATATTGATTTTAACAAAGCAATCCAAACAAGAATCTAAAGAAAATGAAGAATTAACAAAAGTGTATGGCAATCAAATAAATAAAAATTCAAAAATGTGCTTAGCCAAATTTTATAAAAAGGGTCCCCATTATTTGAAGTAAACAAGTAAAAAATGGGGGGTTGTGTTTTTACCACAACACCCTCCAAAGAGTGAACTGTACTAGGTTTGTGACATACTAGAAGTAGCGTTCCCCCAGGCTAACCAGGAACAACTAGTGATCCCCCCCACATATTACTAGAAGTAACCATGCCTAACTGAAGAACAGGAATAGTTGGTTGGGAAAAGTGCAGTGCAAAGATTCCTGAACCTACCGGACGACTAGGTTGAGGAACCATAGTTGGAATAGGAGATGGTGTGGGCATGGAAACATTCGGGAAATTTGCGGTAGTTATAGAAGAAACTGGTGGAATTCCCTAAGAATAAGTGAGAGGTGTGGACAAAGGAGTGGGTATAGTCACACTAAGAGGGGAGTGATGACATAGTAGCTGATACTGCTAATGCGGAAGGTAAGAAAGTCTCAAACTCTTCCATAGGGCAAATCACGGAAAAAGGTAGATAAGTATTGACCAGTGTAGAAGTAGCAGGGTTTAGCCACAATAACTTAGGTCCTAATGGATTGGTAAAAGGTGGATTCACAGGAGCATTAGAGGCATCTGCCAAAGTCTGAACAAAAATCAAATCACTACCAGAAGGACCAGGTATAGGCTCCAAGACTCTGCATTGGTCTAATTCTTGAGCACTAACAGGCACTTTCTATGCAAGAGTGATAAGTCCACCTTGTTCAAGAGGAAAACTGTGAAGACGATGTGATTGTTGACGAACAAATTCAGCCAGGGTGACAAATTATAAATTAAATATGATTATGCTAATACAAACACCCTAAGGCACAAACTGCTGACTCAAACGAAATAGCACACACTAGAAACATCCTAGAAGATAACACACACAAACCAGAATACAAAGAAGCTAGCGATGGAATAATTATGCTAGAGACCTGCTTCCTAGCCCTTTTAGTTGCAAACTCAGCACAAGTGCTCTCAAAAGATGTGGAACACCCCTCGAGAGGGCTAAGAGAGTATGACTATTATTTGTCCCAAGTACAAAGAAGATGACCTCGACCTTGCACCTGTGTATGAGGCCTAAGAAGATAGGCTACTATGGTCACCACCTATAATAACATGCGATGGTAGGATAGTCACAAGACAAAACCATACGCAAGGGCAGGACACTTAACTCCAAAAATGAGCTAAGACTGAAACCCCCTTGAGAGTTTCCTCCCAAGTGGTCCCTAAGTGATAATAACATCGTTTTTATATGTGTAAATTCCACTATATCGCTCCACCCGAAACTAAGTGAGATGGGTCATGTCACCTCGCCTAGCCCAAGTGTGACCTCGTGCTTGACCCTTTTCTGAGGAGGGCTTCCCATACCGCACTTTGAAAATAGACTTAACTCCCTACCACAAGCTGTTAAGTTGATTTTGTAGTCTTGGAGTAGTTGACTCACACTCCTATCTCCAAGACCCTAGCCTAAGCTAGTGTTGGTGTACTACCAATAAAAATGAAAGAAAAATCTAGTGAATTTTATTATTGCGTTGATTTTAGTGGTTGTTGTTTACACAAGTGAGATGCATCGTAAAACTAAGATGGTGTGAATGACTCTTAGTTAGTCACCCTAACGCAGCTATATGCAATTTTTTATTTTTATTTTGACGAATGCTAACTACAAGAGGGTAAGAGCCTTCTAACACACCAATTCCTAGTGTGATGCACCTCTTTACTAAATATTTTTAAATGAAAATTATCCCAAATTTGGTGAATTAATGACCCAAAACAAACCAAGAATGAAAACCAAAGAAAAAATTCCTAAGCAAGAACGCAAAACACTCCAAAAGCATCACAGTTAGGAAAACAAATCTCAATCAAGCAAACAGACTCAAAGCAATCAAATTGAAATCCAAAAGTGAAAGAAGGAAGACACTGTCAACAAGCTATGGTTGTAGCACAATGGCTCAACTAAGACCAATGTTCTACAAAGGTCAAAACCAGACCTTAGAGGTAGGAAGGCCTAGATAAGATCAAATGAGGGCAATACAAAAAAATGAAAACATACTCAAAAGAACTTTTCGAGATGACAACTACTCAACCAATTACAACACCAACAATTGTAATGAAAAAAAACTAAAGAAGAAAGAGATCACTTAGAAACAAGTAATAAAATCCAAAAAAGGGAAAATTTTAAATAAAAATCAACATTTAATTGTTACTTGGTCAACTAAACAAATCTAAAAAATTGGATCCAAAGATGAGGACAATAGCCCCAACCAAAGCACACCAAACCTCCAAGGAAAAGCTTAGAGTAGCTAATGAGCCTCGGTATTACAACAAGAACGTTGCAACTCCCAAGGCTACCGAATTTAATTATCAACCCGAGGTTTGTACAAACTTAAGAGGTATCAGCACTATATGTGCAGCATACAATGTTTCCTTCCTTTGCTGTCATGATGTAATGGAGTGCATGTACTGAAGTCAATCCTAAACTAATTGCATAAAATGAAATGCTTGAAATGGAAATCTCAACCTATTGCAAGAAAGAAAGTACAAGGAAAGAAATTATTCTAATTACATAAATTAAATATCACGAACTAAATTTCAACCATTACATTTCAAAGACTTTAGATCCATTAACAAAGTTCATTTGATGGGACAATCAATAAAATCATCACTGTATTACCCATTTCATAAATCTGTCCATTGGCCCAAATTGTTGAAATGTTCTTCATGGGTAAAGAGGCAAGTCCTAAGTGATCTTTAGTCTTCCATAATCATTTATTTAGAACCTAGGGGGTCTTTATTCAACCCTAAGGGACATAACCAATCTTCTTGAGTGGATCTGGGCAAGTATATGCATGTTGGAAGGCTACTACTGGGTTTCTTGTAGTACTCCTACAGGAATAACAAATTTTCTCTAGGGAGATATAATTCATCGAATGACCAACCAAATCAAATCCAAATTGGATGGGACAATTTTTTTTATTTACTGTGATGTCTTAGGTATCCATTGAAAATATAATCACTCAAAAGTACCTCTGTTAACCCATGCTAAAAAATGGCAGAAAATTACTAGCCTAAAATCTAGAAATTTGAGAAGTAGTGAGCTAGTAAATCTATCAAATTCCTAGCCTAATCAATTGAAAACGAAATGGAGTAATTTTTGTTATTAACTAGAATTTTTTTGTGATATAATGCAAGTGGAACCAACTCGATTGAAGCTCGTTAGCATGCTCTAAAAAATAACAGAAATGTTTTGTTATTTTCCACAAAGGAGTTCCAGAAATCTAGATTTTGGAATAAGCAAACTAATCCAAGTATCTCAATGATTACTAGCATCTTCCAAAGCTTTTCCAAGGATGAAATGATGCTTTTTATATTTCAAAAGAACTTACATCAACCATTTAACCCAATCCTACAACAAGAAATCATTAATACTAAATGCAGAAATAGAAAGAAACAAGAACAAGAGATGCATGTGAATAAGAAGTGAAAAGAAGAAAATAAAATGATACAAAGGGATCTGAGGCTTCTAGGATGGCCAAGCCCAAGGAAACTCAGATTTATATGAAAGATACCAAGATTTAGAAGCTGAAAATGTCACCAATATTCATTATTTCCATCAATACAATTACATCCCTACATAAAATGAAAGTGGAGCCGCAAAAATATGAGTTCTCTCCACAAGAAGACTAATAAAAATCAACCCCTACAGGAAAATTTGACTTTGTACTTATACAAAATTATTAGGAGTCATTCTCCATGAAAGGAGGAAGCTTTCCCTACCAAAATCCTTTGATTAGTGGATTTGGTTCCGAATACTAGAAATCAACATTAAATTACAGGGAACAAATTCCTAGATTTTCTCAATCATTGGAACTCCACAATATGTGCCATAATTCCAAAATATCGTGTTGATTTATTATTAAATATTGATCTTCTTGTAGCAGGGAGCAAGTCCCTAAATTATCTCCTCCAAATCTTCATAATCTTCCCAATATTCTCACAATATTCCATAAAAATAAATAATATTAGGCACAAATATGCAATTATCCATAAACGTTCCTAATGAACATATTAAAGTTAAAAATACATTATCTAAGGAAAAAAGAGAGGTTTAATTTGTTGAAGGATGGTCAGATGGACCTTTATTTATGTTTAATTTAGAGGCATATGCCTTAATTTATGTCTAATTTAGAGGCCCATCAGTAGCACCAAAGGAAAGATAAAAAAAAAAAAAAAAAAAAAATTATGCTAAGATCTGGTATGTTTCATAGTTGAAAGAAACAATAAGAAACAGATCCAACAAATAGTAGCAGGTTCTGAAGAAAATTGCCTGAAAAATCAAATATATAAGTTGAAAGAAAACTAGAAAATGGAAAAAAAGGGATAGAAAATAGGTTGATGTTTCAATCGGCCATATCTTCCTCATACAAACTCCATTTCAGGTGGTTTTTATAGGTAAACTTTAAAGAGGATTACAGATATACAGTTACTTTTACTTAGTTTTGTATAGAAAATAACATAAATGAATAGAAAAAATGTCGCACATGAGGCCAGAAGAAAAACAAGCTACCCAATTTTCAATTGGCTATAACTTCCTCATATGAAGTCCATTTTCAGTGGTTTTTTTTTGGGGGGTATAAATATGAGAAGAATACATATATGTGGTTATTTCAATCAAATTTTGTACGAAAAAAATCATAATTTTATTTTAAACTCAAGATCTACTATTTTCTCATAGAAAATACAAAACTAAAACTCCAAATCTAATATTGGCTCAGATCTAAAGCAAGAAAAATCAATGGAGATCAAAATGAATCCAACAAACTATATATAAATTGATCTGAATGTATAAACTTGGAGATTCTTTTTAAAACAATTTTGCAAGTGTAAATTATGTGTTTTAGGTAGAGGATCAATGTACTAAACACATAAAGATGATTTTTATCTTTGTTTTGTATAAAATAAAGAAGACATCAGTACCATAATAGCATACACAAGACAACAAATGATAAAGGAGTTCACCCCTCCTAGACTACATCTCGTAATCCAGCTTCCAATGTTGGGCCTATTCCATTATGTTCAAAATATGTGTTTACATCAAGTTATAGTGCTCATAATGTTAAAAACAAATGTCTCCAAATGCTTCAGAATAGTAAAAAACCCCCATTTTGGTTATTTATGCACCTTATTTGGCCAAAAACTGAGAAATTTATGCTTGTTTCTTCATTTTCCCAAATTCTGCAACTAACCATCCTTTAATTTGGCCTAAACCTGGCTTGAGCACCCCAATGCGGAACCTGCATGCAAATCTGGCCTACATTCTTGCTCGGTGGGTGAAATTGTAGGACAGTTAGTATAGCCATTATGTCCCCATTTCCGAAAATCATGGTCACGTGGCAGCCATAAGACCACATAGTGGGACAAAGATTTTTGGATTTGTCTAGCCGTCGACTCTGGTGCACGCTCCTGGTTCTATGATGTGATGGTGACCCTGGTTGGCTCCTGTCCATTTCCATGTCCGTAGTCACATGAGGCACCGTATGCCTTGGGGCTAGCCCCCTATGGGTTGACCCCTCTTAACTTTGTTTCACCCGTGGTTCCGTGAGGGGTCATACGACCCAGGGTTTGCCCCCTTGGGCTAACCCCTTAACATTTTTTTCTCTACTTGGTCATAGTGTTGCCTTTGGCTATGTTAATTTCTTGGGGATGTGGCCATTGGCTAGGATAAGGCTTAGCCCTTGGCCCCCCACTTGTGGTCCCATGGGTGCTGGGGTGGCTAGGGGCTAGGGCTTATCCCAACGCCTTCCCCAATGGCGCAATCATACAACTTTAAATAGAACCATTTAACGTTGTTTAAATAAGGAACAATGTGGCATGATGGTGTTGGCCTTGGTTAATATGTGTGAGGTCTCATTTTTGAACCCCATAGGGGTAACTTGACCTTATAACAAAATTTTGGTTAGCCATGAGGAGGCCACATGGCACTCCCTCATTGGGCCACCACACAAAATCATCAACCAATAGAAAACCTCTAAATAGAACCAACCACATTGTGCCAAGTGCCAATTATTCATTGGCCAATGGAGGACCAATCAACCTGCCAATTCATGGTCCAGTCAACGTACATACTACTGATTGGGCATCCCTGCAACCCAAATTTCAATTTTTTTAGTTGTTTTCCAATTTGATCACAATGCAATATAGAGAGAATCCGATATTGGTTTTGATTGAAACAAATTTTGTTGGGTTTAGATCACTGAGATCTATCCAGTCGTTCATGTTTCGAGCTCTGTCACACACTTTGAATTTTGAGCACTATTTTGATCCACCAGATTAGTCCTCCCCATTGGAAAATTTAGGACCTCCAAAATCTCTTTATCATCCAGCGAATAGATGAGGGTACAGTTCCCTCACCCTTCAAGTTTCAATCCACTGAAATTTTCTTGAATCTGTCACTTTGAGCTTTTCATGAAATTACATCACTTTCCTTGATTTTGGAGTCTTGGAATTTCTGTCAACAATGACATCTTTATGCAATTTTTCAATATATGAAGAACAGAAAAATGCCTTTAAAGGAATATGCACATTCCCTCCTCAATCTTCAATCAATGGAAACTTAAACAATTTCAAGTTCACTTCATCTTTAACAATGTTGTCATGACGATGCTTACCATGTCTAGCCTTGTACTTGGCTCAACTCTTGACCAAATGTGATCGCCATCACCATGCACCATCCATTTTCAAATCCAACACATTATGAAACCCACAAGAATAAGTTTTTGAACCAATGTCCTCTTTATAAATTTTCTTTTGCATTTTCTCTTTGACTTCTACACTCTCTAATATTGGCATCTTGTTCACACCAATGTTCAACAATGATGCATGATGTTGCAAATTTACTTCATTTTGTTTACCTCTTTTAGGAGGCAACATGTTAGACTCCTGAAACATCTTATCACATGAATTAGAAACCTCAATTAAATCAGATTTCAAACTTGATTCATATCCTTGAAAGGCTTTAGATTCCTCAACGCCTTCATGTTTGATCATTAGCAATGCAAATTTCTGACTAGCATTAACAATCCTCTTTATTTGTCCCACATTTACAAGAGATGCATTCAACTTCTTTCTGTGTGCTCTAACAATGTACTCAATCCAATTATTGAACAAATGATATTTTTTCTCATGGCGATGAAAAATAGCTCTCCTATCATATAGATATGTGCTTCCCAAAATAATACCACATATATCAATTGGAATTACATCAAGCTCTACCTAATCTAAAAAGTTTGCAGTGATTGCAAATTTCAATTTACATATTTTTGTCACATGCAATTTTTCATTGTCACATATCCAACCTAAATGATAAGGTTTAGGATAAGGAATGGTTTCTAAATTCAACTTCTTGACAATGTATTTTGAGATAAGATTTTCTTGTGAACCACTAGCAAACAACATATCTATCTTGGTATATTTTGAAATAACTCTAATGTGGAAAAGCTCTATTCCTATTTTTTCATCTTAAGTTTCATTGAGGCAATTTGAAGAACTAGTACTTGCAATGTCCTTATCTTTCAAACCCATGGTTGTGATCTTTGTTTCATATCCATAATCTAAACCTAAATCATGTTGTGTAGTTGCAGCTATCTTCTCCTTCTCCTTGTTCATAAACATTTTGTGTCTAATTTTTGGATGAAGTTTCCAGTGATGATATTCATCATGGCCCTCTTTGGAATAGTGTTTACATGTGATATTTTCTTTCTCCTTCTTGATGGTAGAATTCTTCTTTCCTTTTCCTTTAAACTTACATTTTCTTTTTTTCTCCAGATTCAAAGGAACTCCCACTAATTTCTTTAGAAACATTTTTACCTCTTTCCTCTAAATGAGTTGCCTAAACACAAACTTCATCTAGTTTTGTAGGGTTAAACATGAGAATGGTATGTCTCAAATAACTATGCAATCCTCCAATGTATTTGAGAAAAGTATATTGTGAGTACAAATATATACCCAAAATCAAATCTTTTTTCCTAAATTCTTGAGTATAAGGTTGCACATTTTTCCCTTTAGCTTGCCTAAAGTTCTTCCAGTCATAATAGATTTTTGCATGTATGCTAATGGATAAAACTACCTTCTTATTTCAACAACAAAATCATTCCAAGAGGATAAAACCTTACCATGTTTCTTCATGTCCTCTTGAGTTTTGGCTTCCCACAAAATTAGCGTTGCACCTTCCAATATAAGAGAAATAAGTTTAATCTTGGTTTCATCATTTTTGATTCTTTGTATCATGCAATACACTTCAATCTGACGAATCTAATTATATAATATCTCTACATTTACCTCTCCATTGTACATAAGCAATTCAAACTTAATATTAATCTTAAGAAAATGAGTTTTACCATGACCCTTTGTGGAATTTGGATGTGTTTTTGAAAGGGTAGAAGAAGTTGAAGATGAGAATGAAAATGATAATGAGGATGATTATGGATGTGAAGGTGGTGGTTTGTCACCATCCCCTCCATTCCCTTTTGGAGGCTTGTCTCCTTTTCCATGAGGTTTTGAGATATCTCCATACAGTTTGGAATTCATCTCCTCATACATAACCTTAACCATCTTTGACATCTCAAATAATTCTATTCGAAAAGTCTTCTCATCTTCAAACATCTCTTCAAGATGTTCTTCATGTGCCATTACTATTGAAGCTTGAGGAATGTTTGTTCTCCTTGAAACAATTTGAGATCTTGGCTCCACAAGTTCTCCTTCTCCTCTTTTAAGCTTCAAACTTGTAAGCATCATAAAAAAATTCTTGCAAACAAATCAAATATTCACAAAAACCTTGTGCTATGATACCAAAATGTTCTGAATGTATAAACTTGAACGTTTTTTTTAAATAATTTTGCAAGTGTAAATTATATGTGTTTTGGGTAGAGGATCAATTTAATAAACACATAAATATTATTTTTATCTCAGTTTTGAAGAAAATAAATAAGAAATCAGTACCATAACAGCATACACAAGACAACAAATGATAAAGGATTTCGCCAATCCTAGGCTACATCTCTTGGTCCAGCTTCCAATGTTCGACCTCTTTCATTATGCTCAAAATATGTGTTTACATCAAGTTACAGTGCTCTGAATGCTAAAAAAATGTCTCAAATTGCTCCATAATAGTAAAAAACCTCCATTCTCGTTCTTTTTGCACCTCATTTGACCAAAAAATGAGAAATTTATGCTTGTTTATTCATTTTCCCAAATTTTGCAGCTAACCATTCTCCAATTTGGCCTAAAACTAGCTTGAGTGCGCCAAACGTAGAACCGACGTGCAAACTTGGCCCACATTCCCACTCTGTGGGTGAAATTGTAGGATAATCAGTCTGGCCATTAATCCCACAGATCTGAATATCATGGTCACATGGTGACCATAAGACCACATAGGGGGCTGAAGATTCTAGGCTTTGTCTAGCCCGCAACTCTGGATTGCGCTTCTGGTTCTATGGTGCACTAGTGACCATGGGTTGGCCCATATCTATCTCTGTGCTCGTAGTCACATGATGCACCATTTGCCCTTAGGATGCCCCCCTATGAGTTGGCCCCTCTTAACTCCACTACACCCTTGGTTACGTGAGGGCCCTTACGTCCCAGGGTCGGTCCTTATGGGATAGCCCCTTAACCTTTCCGCCTCCGCTCAGTCATAGTGTTGGCTCTGGCTACATTAATTTCTTGGGGATGTGGTTGTGAGATAGGCTAAGGCTTAGCCCTTGTCCCTCCTCTTGCAATATCATGGGCATTGGGGTGGTGAGGGGCTAGTGCTCAACCGAGACCCTTCCCCAATGGTGCATTCATACAACTTTAAATAGAACTATTCAACCTTATTTAAATAAGTAACATGCTGGCGTGGTGGTGCTGGACTTGGTTAATATGTGTGAGGTATCAGTTTCGAACCCCATAGAGGTAGCTCAACCTTATAACAAAATTTTGGTCGGCCATGAGGAGGCCACATGGCATCCACTGGTTGGCCCATGTGGCACTCTCTCATTGGGCCACCACACCAAATCATCAACCAATAGAAAAACACTAACTGGAACCAACCACATTGTGCCAAGTGTTGACCATTCATTGGCTAATGTAGGACTAGTAAACCTACCAAGTCATGTCCCAGTTAGCGTACGAACTGCTGACTGGGCATCCCTGCAACCCAAATTTCAATTTTTTTAGTTGTTTGCCAATTCAATCAGAATGTGATATCGAGAGCATCCAATATCGGTTTTGAGTGAAATGAATTGCATTGGGTTTATATCACCAAGATATATCTAGTTGTTCAAGTTTTGAGATTTGTCACACACTTTTAATTTTGAGCACTATTTTGATCAACCAGATCAGAACTCAAAGGGAACAAAAGAAAACCAAAAAACATAAAGAAGAAGAGGAGATCTAAAACAAAGAGGGAAAAAGAAAAAAAAACTCTCATTGAAAGAACCAATTTTGTTGCATTTAATTATGCAAGGAGCTATTGCTCCACGATCGCATGCCCCATTGAGATCATTAGACAACAAAATGGAATGGCTAATACAATCTAATAATAATCCCCAATCCAAATGGCCATGCATGTAGTTTCGATGCAATTTATGATGCTACGAAGTATGAACAAGTACCTTGCTTCCTTGCAGGTTGGTGAAGGGTTTTGGGCCTAATAGAGAATCCTTGCGGTCTAATCAAGTGATCTCTTTCATCCACTCCTGATCTAACGTTTTCACACAAACACAAACAAACAAAGATGACAAGTGATCTTTCGCAGAAGATCGTCAGCTCAAAACATCTAGAAATCACACATATAAATTACTGCAAAATTGATATAAGGGGAAGGAACATAGATTTTTATTAACCATATAAGTGAAAGTACATCAATATACCTTCAACAAATAAGATCCTCTCCTCTAGCTTGTAGTATGGTCTCCTTTCCCAATACAGCAGAACTCTTACACTATAGTTTGGACGCTCTCCTCTTACCCCCTTTCCTCTTGGTGAGATTATATAGGCTCATTCTATACTCTAGTAGAATGTATCTAGATACATAGGGGCTTGAGAATTTAAGAAACTTCTACAATAGTGGACCCCTAGCCAACTCATACATAAGTGGGTCAAGTTGATCTCCTTGGGAATGGAAATCTCTAGAAACCTTTTTCACAATTATGAGTTTTTTCTCAATTATAAAATTATGAAATTAATATTATCTCATAATTATAATATTTTCGAAAATTATGAGAAATTGCTCAATTATGTAATTTCACCCTTTTATCATGGGATAGAGCTCACATAAGTAAAATAAAAGGTGAAAAGGGATGCATTTTAGTCAAAAAATTGAGGTAAGTTGATATTTGGTTTGTCTCACTGTAATGGAGTGGCAAATAGGGTTATAAAAAGAAGAAAACAAGACAAGGAAAAGGCTACATGGAGAAGGCAGTACAATCATATTAGCACTCCAGAGAGAGAAACAAGTAGTCTTGATAGATCATCAAATAGTAAAACTAAGAGACATTATCGTCGAAGGAGGAACAAGAAGAGTTTCATGCCAAAGGAATTCAAAAAATTTAAGCCTACTACCTTTTATGGGGAGTTGAAGAGGAAGAAGATGTAGAATCTTGGCTCTTAGGGATGAATAAGTACTCTAAGGTGCATGATTATTTTGAGTACATGAAGGCTAGGATGAATATTTTTATCTAAAAGAAAAGGTTGATATATGGTGGGTGGACTTAAAGAATATCAAATACATCAGAGGGAAGTAGTTGTCATGCAGGAATTTTGAAAAGTAATTTCAATAGAAGTAGCAATCTGAAAAATATTATAATAGCAAGGCCAAATAATTATGAAGACAAGATGGGAAAACTAACACCTGAGGAGTATACAAGTAGATTCTTGGAATTTTTTAGGTATGTAATTTATATCAAGGATGAAAATACTAAGATCTAGAGATATATCAATGGGTTACCACCTTTATACTAGGAAAGAATAGAATTTTATGAACCAAAGACTCTAGAGGAGGTTATCCAGAAGACCCAGTATTGTTATGAACAATCTATGTATAATACTAAGGTCTGGTCTAACTAGAAGAAGAATGATAGGGGAAATTTCGAAGGAAAAGGGAAAAATACCTCAAGATATAAACAATGGGGAAGAATGAAAAGTTTAATTCTTTTACCAAGAAGGCATAATAGCAACAACCCGCAACCATCAGTAGACATAAACTAGTTGAGGGTTTTGGGAAAGGACCAATGCAATGTTGGACTTGTGGAGAAAATCAATGGCAGAGTAATTTCCCTAAATAATAGAAGTCCAATAAAAATCTATACAATATAAAAGAGACAAAAAATGTGAATGATGTGGCCTAAATCATACCCAAGATTTATGCAGCACTTGACAATAGACATGCAAATCAACAAGTTGCAGTTGTTTAAATGGAAGGTATAGTAAAAAATTTACCAGTCTCAATTTTAATTAATCTAGGATCTCACTATAGTTATATCAACCCTAATATTGTATAAAAATGTTAATTTTCAAAGAAAATCCATGATGAATCATGGCTTGTTTAACTGGCTACTAGGACAAAAATACATGTAACAAACTTGGTTGAGTCATACCCCATTGAATTATGTGGCTTGACCACTTTAGCTAAACTAAATTTGTTTCCATTAGGGTCATATGATATTTTGATTAGTATGGAGTGGTTGGAAACTCATATGACCAAAATTGTCTATTATAATAAGGTGTTGGAATGTCTCAATGATGATGGTGAATAGAGAACATTGCAAGAAATCGAAAGGTCGATTGCACTCTGTTGTGGGGAAAAGTATCCGATGCGGATGACACTAACCCTACTCTAAAGGTGACAGTCTTTAGCAACAACAGAAGATAAAGTTTTCATGTTTCACTTTATAGAAGTACAGAGAGAATGGAAAGAAGGTCAACCAACCTGGTGTCTTTTGCTTAGTCGATCCTTGTCCTTCTCTCTTTGTATCTCGTTCCCAGCTCTTTGCTTTCCTAGCCGATCCAGCTACACACAGAACCTGCACAAAACAAGAGAGCAAACTACAAGATACAGGTACTCATAACTGAAGCATGGATTAGGGTGCATCAAATATACATGTAAACACAAAACATCTATGTAAAACAAGTATATAGGAGAACATGCAAACTTTATTGATAGAAAGTAACAAGGTTCCAGAGGAAGTTACAACCAATGATGATGGTTCCAATCCAGCAGCACCTCCTCGGCAGCAAGAACTCTCCTCTTCACCTCTAGTAAAACAATCACCCAATAGCTCTGACTGCAAACCAACAGCACCTCCTTGCTTATACAAAATTCCCGCCTACTTAGTCCTCATAGAAGAGCTCTATATATAGGAGAGAAGAAGAGAGGATGAGTCAGCTGGAAGCTGGCATATAGCTGACTAGTGTCCTCTCCCTCTTCAGTTAATCTTCAGTTCTTGAGTCCACTTGGAGATCCTTGGTTACACATGGTGATCAAGTACCTCTTACTCATCACAAGGCGAATCTGATGAACCAAGTGTCAGTTTCGAAGCTTCCTGGGCAGTTGACACCTTGCAGGATGACTGTGCCACTTGGCCAATCTCGCCCAGCGCAGGTAGCCTTCATTGTTTTTGACTTCTAGCGCAGGTACAGAGTGGGACAGTTGCAATACAGCGCAGAAGCTCAGTTAAGCAGCTGACATGATCCAAAATAAGCCTGTTTTGAAGTGTTTTCAGGTGGAGAACTGATTGGAAGTGCTGTTGTTTGATGACCTTGTTCTTTTAGGGGTAAGAACAACATGTTTAGGGACTGAGGATCCCTGTAATTATTGACATTCCATGCTCCTTGACGTGAGGCACAAAAATGTCTATAACAGTTGCCCCCTAAAGTATGAGGCCGTTTATCGGGTGAAATGCTTTAGCTAGAGGATCCGAAGTTCGTTCCAGTGCTGAGGAGAGTGCCCTGTAATACAATACATTATTTTTCATTCACCATTATTCTCATGATCTAGCTGAGGCGGGCATTCCCATGCTCAGCTTTCTATAAATACATTTTGGTACATATGACAGACGATCGTCTGAAGATAGACTGATAATTTTCTGCTGAAACTATCATCCTTTGAATAGGATGATCATCTGCTGCAATGATGTACACGGCAAATGCTTTTATATTTCCTGAATATATATCGCAGCCCGGATGGATGAAACTAGATCTGGGGTCTTCAAACTCGCTCGATCTTCACTCTAAGTACAAGTCGATCCATGTGAGAATTGCGCTGAAGTCGAACATGGAAAGACATCGCTTGATTACCGGTCAATAATGAAAACCGTTAACAAGCGCGAGAGGAATCACCAATAATGACGATGACCCTCAAGGTACTGCAGTACAATTCACGTGGCGTGAATAAAAGATTTGGCGTCGAACGCCACGCAAAATCTTCTGGTCGAAGGTCATTGATGTATACCTGTCGCCGGAAGTGAGAAACTTGCCATTGAGGCATGCAAGCTTCAAAGTACTGATGGGGGTGTTCCTAGATCAACTTCTTGGATAATGAGCTGAAGTCGACAAGAAGCGATCCGTCAAAGGAGGGCCTTAATGAATCCCACATCAATGACACGGAACGGAGCTAATGACTTTAGTGGAGGTGAAAACAAACTGTGAAATATGATTCAGGGTGGCAATCATGAATGGATGAAGGATAATGTATGGTAGTGGATGGGACACGGTTGACACTTCCAGAATGACCACTCTTGAACATATAACGACACTGATGCGATGGATCGGTAGCATTACCCCAAATGTGGATGGTGTGGCGAGGACCATGGTGATGAAACCGGTGAATGAAACAACCCAACCCGATATGGTACGGAGGAAAAGTGTCATGTCCAAGAGTGACTTGCTACCTTTAAACTTTGATGTTCTCCCAATTTTTCCCCAGTCATTTCTGACCAGTACCTCTTTATTTTTGTCAAGCTTGAGGAGGATAACATATGCTTGTTCTATAACCTGCCCTTCGGGCAAGCCCATCGCTATGATTTAACGAGCCTAGCGATAGGGAAACTCGTTCTCGTCTAAAGACAAGTTTGTCGCTATTTAATCATTTTAACGAGTCTAACGACAAAGAAAACTCGGTCCTTTTCATTTTTAGAGAGTCTAAAAAGGTACAGAAAGTCAACTCCATAATTCCTTTTTCGTCATCTAATCCCTTAAATCCGAAAAAGTATAAAACAATACAGAAGGGATGGCTGTTCGGTACTTTTACGAGCCGGACAAGACAAGCGCTCGATCCTTTTGTGCAATAATCCCTTAGGTCCAAAAAGATTAAAATTTAGAGGAGGGATAGCGTTCCGGTCATTTAACGAGCTGGAAGGCCAAAACTCGGCAAACTTTTCATATTTTACGAGTCAGTGAAAAGAGCTGAAAGAAGACTCGTCTTTTGAGGAACGAGTGATAAACAGGGATAGCTACAGATTCCAGGTATAGGTTGGAATTTCCAATCACGGCAGTGTCACAAGGATGGCTAGGTGAAATCACTCTTCGCAGCTGTTTCTCAAAAGAGGTAAACACACAAATGGAAGTGAATGATCGGCCAAATGAACAGTGGAGGTGATGGATGAAAACACGATCAAGGTTCTTATGGCTGATGAATTTACGATCTCAAAAGGTTATTCACCGGTTCATTTTTTCCATGAGCTTGAACTCTGGGGGAAACTTTTGCTCACACTTTTCTATTTTTTAACGAGCATAAATTCAGTCCTAAAACTGCTCGGATTTGCATTTAATTTTTAACGAGCATGAACTATATGCTAAAACTGCTCGATATACCAGTCATATGAAGAACGCCTCTCGTAAGGACCAATTTTTATAGAGCTTATGCCTTACCACAGCTGTGCTCACTTTTGGCAAATTTTACTTTTGCCCCACAGGCTTTCTTCATGCAAGGTCGGAATCGGCTAATCCTACGAGTTTAACGGGTTAGACCTACAGGTTTAAAGGGAGGACCTAAAAATTTAAAAAATAAATAGTCATCCCTCGCTCACAATCCAAAAGTTTGCATGCCCCCAGGTATAGGATAGAATTTCGAGGCTACCCCTTTTCAATGAGGTTTGCCTCTTTCTTATTATCCAAAGACGGTTCTATTCGCTGCCGCAAATCAATCTCTTTCTTCGGCGGTGTCTATCATTGGGTTGTCCAAAGATGGTTACCCTCTGTCACAACAATACGGTCTCCTTCTTCGTAGACTGCCCCTGCTTATCCTTCAAAACATATGTTTCGATGGGCGAGGCTTGAATTTAAAGATGGTGACTACTTGTTGCAATAAGGGAATTCCTACTTGGGCATTGCCCACTTTTTTAGACAAAGGTGAATGATTCCCAAACACATAACTTTAACAAAAGATCATTATTCCAGAACAACCCCACTTCCTTCGGACGGGGTACGGACTAGTCATGTTCTTCTGCGGAAATTCTTTCTTATACCCGGAGTTTCTTCTGCCCGAAGCAGACCAGGGTGCATGCCCCCTGGGTCCTAGTCTTTCTTTCCGAATTACTTGCGCTCATCGGGAAGGAGGACTGGGGGCGGAGGTGAATCTTGAGTGAACAGACCATTTAGGATTGTTATTTGACTATTTGCGATGCGAGATCCCGGAAATGAAAGTTGGTCTACGAGCTTGACCACCCTTCCTTCGTGTGGAAAACACATTACTCTAAAGAGTGAGGAGACTATCGCTCCCATGCAATAAATATAGTCGCGTCCAAGGAGTAGGTTATAATCCAAGGGTCCTTGAACTACCAACACGTTCATCCTGACGGTCTTCCCTTTCAATGTAACAGGTACATCGGGGAGGATCCCTAACGGTCGACTGGTTCCTTTATCAAAACCTGAGAGATTTCTCAACTCAGGTAAAAGCGCTGGGGAACCCAGTGCTTTCCAAGCAACAGAGGAAAGGATACTCACAGACGCCCCTTCATCAATGATAGTACCAGCCATAACCATTCTATAGATCTGGACAATGATTCTGAATGGTGTACTGGCTAGTAACCGGGGTCTGCCTAGTTGATTCCAATCAAAGGATACAACCAGGTTGCTTGGCGGTGGGACCGAATATACGGTCGGATACGACTCTGATGATGTTCCTTCCCGCGATAAAGGAATGGGCGCATTACCCTGATGCTCATCGGAATCGGTGCTGATGAAAAGAACCTGGATGGTGTCATCCTTGTTCTCATCAGTGAGGGTGTCGCATGAAGATGACTCTTCAGCGACGGTGTCATTTGAAGATGGGTCTTCAATGACGGAGTCATTGGACGATAGAACCTCTGAAGGAAGAACCGGGCCAACTGCCGTATCAACCTTTAGACTTTCGTCTGGTCTAGATTCAGTAGGTTCATTCTCAATGACCGACACTTCAGCTGACCACTTGAGTGGTCCAACTGGATTTTCAACTATCGAGGGATTAGGCGCGAGTTTTCGATATCCAGGAGGAAGTTGCACCGGTGACACCGGGCGATCTTCCAAAACTCTCTTGGCCTCATCTAAGAATGGACATTTACGGATGGCATGATGACCTTCACACAATAGACAGGGTGATCTTGGTCCCCTTCTTCGTCCTTCACTCTCGCTAGTTGACGGAATGCAATCAACTTGACAACCAGAGGTTGATGCTACCGGATTGTGCAACCTTGGGGACCAGTCCCTTAGTATCCGGGGAATACAAGGACAATCACGATGGAAGTGGATCCCTTTGCAAATGACACATGGCGTTTTAGGCCCGGTTGGTGCAGTGTGTGGTTTTTTGTCAGCTTTCTTCTGCTTGCCCCCAGTCGCCTTCGCCAGAGGCTCCTTCTGCTTCTTTTCTTTCTTCTTCTTTTCCTTCTTCTCCTTGGGAGGCTGACTTTTGCCGGCTCTACCTTGCGAAGATGAAGGATCAGAGGAAGTATCATAAGAAGTGGAAGGCTGGTGGGTAGTTCTAGATTGTTCTGACTGTTGATTTGACTGCTCAGGATTAGTGGCGATCTGGACTACATTAGTTGAAAAGAGCCATACAGGAAGGCCGATTGTCAATCCTGGAAGCGACAACGTAGCCATATGAGGCGCACCAACATCTCCCCAAGAGGAGAAGGGATTTGGACTTCCGCCAAGGTTACTTCCTTGGTTGGTGGGCTCCATACTTTTCAACTGAAAGATCAACGTGGGAATAACAGGTGATTATGTTCTGCTTAAAATAAATTTTATTTACGACGCTTTAGACACAAACTTGCTTTTTCATGTTTTAAGAGTCGAGAAAAAGCTAAAGATGACTCTAGTCGCCTTCAATGTATTAACGAGCCCGAAGTGACAAATGCTCGGTTGGACTTTTTCAGTTATAGAGTTTGAAAAAGGCCAAAAGAAACTGCTCTGGAGATCTAGGCAGAGGGTGTGCCAAACTTTTCGCGAAACCACAGAATACGTTTTACGGTACGGGTGGTCGATCTTCGTGAATGCTGTGTTCACTGCATCGCGATCAGTAGGGCGGCCGACACGGTTTCCTAAGGATAAAGGATAAAAGCCTATAGGGGTCTCCCAATATACGCGACGGTACGCGGGAGCTCAAGTCCGTGTTAGTGCCACCGACTCTCAGGAGGAATCACCCACCTTCGTAGAGATCGACAGTCACTACGTTTAACGACGCCGGAACACGTCTCTACCTAGACCTCTAGATGTTTGCGTTAAATTCCAAAGCGTTGTTATGTAAATTGAGTTTATTTTAATGTTGATCTTTCTTAACAGTTTGCCTTTCAGGTTCGCCACGAGATGTATATATACAACTTCCTATATGCAATCTAAGAATGAGAAGCAAATCTTTTCAATCTTTCAACTTTGAAAACCTTAATCTACTTGAGGGAAAAGAAAGACACAACTTTTTCCACAGATCAAAGAACACACACTAAAATGCACATTTTCCTAAATCGTCAAGCACACAGTCAAATGCAAAATGCACAATGCATGTATTTCTTTTCGTTATCCTTAATGTTGATGCTAACAAAAGGAAACTGTTGTATGATTTTTGAATCAACTTTCAAGTAGAAATAAACAAGCTTGTCCACAATCAAAAAGACACCTTATGATAGACTTGTTTAAACATAGGAAAAGTATAGATTCAAACCATAAAAGTGAAAAGCAAACAAACTCAAACAGCCATGAACAGTAATAAAACTAGCTCATAAGATCACAAAGACACTTTTACAGTTCAGGATCTAAGAGGTCACAACTATACTGGTTCGCTTTTCACAATGGGAAACTATAACTGAAACAAGAAATACTGAAAGAACATTCACAGTTTCATCACACAACTGAGGCGGAATAATGTCAAGGAGAAGTGGCTTACAGCAAGTACAATAACCAGTAAGCAATCAGCCAAAAACAAGTGCAAACAGGGCCAAGACACAACAGGAAGACTGAACAAGACCAGGGCTAACTGGACCAGCGCAGGTTCCAGTCTGCCAATCTCACTCTCAGCGCAGTTCCCGAAGGGAGTACCTGCGCTGTAATGCAGGCTGCCTGTGTACAGCCTGCACTGACTCACGAGAGTTTCGTCTACAAAGTTTTCCGGGTCATAAAAGGCTAAAAAATGCACTGTTTTTGCTGAAATAAAAAGCTATAGGTCAAGTACAGGCTAAGGGATGATCAAGAGGATGAAGAACTATCACAAAGAGTAAAGATTCATCTATAGATTAGCTCTTTAAATCTTGAATTTGCTCAGCAAAGAGCAAGAGTAGCAGTCCCTCTACTTCGCTTTTGATATAGTCAAAAGCTTTTCGATTTGGTACTCTTTTCTTCAAGAAATGAATAGCAAAATACTACAAACACCAACAAGATACTAGGTTCCCCAGTGGAGTCGCCAGTTTGTTGTGGGGAAAAGTATCCGATGCGGATGACACTAACCCTACTCTAAAGGTGACAGTCTTTAGCAACAACAGAAGATAAAGTTTTCATGTTTCACTTTATAGAAGTACAGAGAGAATGGAAAGAAGGTCAACCAACCTGGTGTCTTTCGCTTAGTCGATCCTTGTCCTTCTCTCTTTGTATCTCGTTCCCAGCTCTTTGCTTTCCTAGCCGATCCAGCTACACACAGAACCTGCACAAAACAAGAGAGCAAACTACAAGATACAGGTACTCATAACTGAAGCATGGATTAGGGTGCATCAAATATACATGTAAACACAAAACATCTATGTAAAACAAGTATATAGGAGAACATGCAAACTTTATTGATAGAAAGTAACAGGGTTCCAGAGGAAGTTACAACTAATGATGATGGTTCCAATCCAGCAGCACCTCCTCGGCAGCAAGAACTCTCCTCTTCACCTCTAGTAAAACAATCACCCAATAGCTCTGATTGCAAACCAACAGCACCTCCTTGCTTATACAAAATTCCCGCCTACTTAGTCCTCATAGAAGAGCTCTATATATAGGAGAGAAGAAGAGAGGATGAGTCAGCTGGAGGCTGGCATATAGCTGACTAGTGTCCTCTCCCTCTTCAGTTAATCTTCAGTTCTTGAGTCCACTTGGAGATCCTTGGTTACACATGGTGATCAAGTACCTCTTACTCATCACAAGGCGAATCTGATGAACCAAGTGTCAGTTTGGAAGCTTCCTGGGCAGTTGACACCTTGCAGGATGACTGTGCCACTTGGCCAATCTCGCCCAGCGCAGGTAGCCTTCATTGTTTTTGACTTCCAGCGTAGGTACAGAGTGGGACAGTTGCAATACAGCGCAGAAGCTCAGTTAAGCAGCTGACATGATCCAAAATAAGCCTGTTTTGAAGTGTTTTCAGGTGGAGAACTGATTGGAAGTGCTGTTGTTTGATGACCTTGTTCTTTTAGGGGTAAGAACAACATGTTTAGGGACTGAGGATCCCTGTAATTATTGACATTCCATGCTCCTTGACGCGAGGCACAAAAATGTCTATAACACACTCTGGAAATTAATTGCATTTCAGGTGAAGTGTTTTAGTATAAAGGGTTGTGAAATCTACGATATTCATGTGACTAAGTAAGAAGAAGATAGCATGGCCTACCACCCAAAAGAGACATCTTCCAGTAGTGAAAACTCCTTATCACTTGAGCTTGTTGAGTTGAAATTGCAGTTGAAGGAAATGTTGGAGAAGGGTTACATTTGACCCAGTGTTTCACCTTGGGGGGTGCACTACCTATTTGTTAAAAAGAAATACAACACATTGAGATTGTGTATAGATTATTGACAATTGAATGAGGTAACGGTGAAGAACAAATATCATTTTCCTGGGATTGATGACCTATTTGACCAACTGAGAGAATAGTTTTTTTCCAAAATCAATCTATGATCTAGGTATCACCAAGTCAAAATTAAGGAGAAGTACATTCACAAAACTGCATTCAAGATGAGGTATGGTCATTATGAGTTTGTAGTAGTGCCCTTAGAGCTTACAAGCACCCCGGCAACCTTCATGTGCCTGATTAACAATGTCCTCAAACTATACTTGGATAAATTTGTATTGTTCTTTGTAGATGATATCCTGGTATATTCAAAGACTGAAGAAGATCATGAAGACCACCGGAGATTTGTTTTGCAACTACTAAGGGATCATGAATTGTATGCAAAAATTATCAAGTGTGAGCTTTTCCAAACCCAGGTTCATTATTTTAGACATGTTATTTCAAAATAAGGTGTGGTTATAGACCCCGAGAAGATCAAAGCTATAATGGAGTGACCCACTCCCCAAAATGTAATGAAGGTTAGATCCTTTATGGGATTATATGGTTATTATCAAAGTTTCATTCATAAATTCTCAAATATTGGGCTTCCCATCACTTCGTTACAAAGAAAAGGAGTAAAATTTCAATGGACTCTTGAATGTGCTGCTAGTTTTGAATAGCTGAAAAGATTACTCACTTATGCGCCTATCTTGAGAATAGCTAACCCAAAAAAATAAATTGTACTCTCTACTAATTCTTGTAAGGAGGGACTTGATGGGGTCTTGATGCAAGAAGGAAATCCAGTCTGCTTTAAGTTCAGGAAGTTGAATGATCATTAAAGGAATTGTGTCATTCATGACTTTGTTGTGCATGCATTAAAAATGTGGAGATATTACTTATGGGGAAGGAGATTTGTGTTGATGAAAAACCATGATGGACTAAAATATTTGTTTGACCATCCCAAGCTAAATGTTAGACAAACTAGATGTTTGGATTTGATTAGTGAGTTTAACTTTGAAATTAAGAACAAAAGGAAAAGAGAATGAGGTGGAAAATGCACTCATTTGGAGTTTGCAAGAGGTCCACCTAGAAAATTTGAGCACATGCTCATTTGAAATCAAAGGAAGAATTAAAGGGGTGTTGATTCATGATAAGAATTACCAATATGTGAAGAAGTGTTGGCAGAAGAAACCAGAAGGATATATGAGGAAAAGTTACCATCTCACTGATGACAGCATTCTATTGTTCAAAAATAAAAAATATTTACTTGATGTAGTTGATTTAAGGAAACTTGTTATGGATTCATAAGATACCTTATATATGTCATCTTTGTTATTATAAGATGATAACAACCATTAAGAAAGCATGTTATTGGCCAAGAATGAAGAAAGATATTGCATAATACCTTACCAAGTGTTTTGAATGCCAATGATTGAAGGTAGAGTTTAGACATCTAGTTGGATTATTACAACCAATTCCAATTCTAGAGTGGAAATGGGAAGTCGTACCTATGGACTCCATCACAAGATTTTCCAAAATATCTAGGAAACATGATGTTATCATGGTGGTAGTTTATAAATTGAGAAATATAGTGCACTTTATCATTGTTAAATATACTCATAAACAAATTGGCATAGCCCAAATATTTATGAAGGAGATATTTAGGTTGCATGGAGTACATAAAAATATAATATCAATCAAATATGCCAAGTTCACTTCAAACTTTTGGAAGGCATTATTTACTTGTTTTGGAACCTAGCTAGTTTTTAACATGGCTTACCATCCTCATACAGATGGTCAGACAGAGAGAGTGAATAGAATATTGGAAGATATGCTTAGGATGTATGTTATGCATCAACCAAGGAAGTGGGAAAACTACCTACCACTGGTGGAGTTTACATATAAAAATGGTTATCAAGAGTCGTTAGGAATGAGTCATTCAAGAAACTATATGGTATAAAATGAAATAATCCTATCAGTTGGGATGATCCATTGAATGGAGTTCTCCTTGGACCAAACATATTAAAATAATTGGAATGGGAGATAGTCAAGATAAAATAAAAGTTAAAGACAACTCAAGATAGAAAAAATATTTATGCAGACCAACAGAGAATGCATAAAGAGTTTCAAGTGGAAGAGCATGTCTATATCCACATCAAGAAAAATAAAATCTCATTTAAAGTGGGATCATGTGCCAAGTTAGCACCTAGATATTGTGGACCTTTTAGAATATTGGAAAGAGTGGGGCCAATGGCTTATAAATTGGCCCTACCACCCATAGTGAAAGCACACAATGGTTTTCACGTTTTCTTGCTTAGGAAGTTTGTTCATGATGTTAATCATGTTTTGAATAGTTTTTGATATAGGTGGAACCCATGGGAGAGTTCCAACCAGAACCATTGTGCATCCTAGATTGAAGGAAAAATACACTCTATAATCGAGCAAAAGAGTAGGTCAATGGGGAAATAGAATCACTTTGGACGAGATGAAGCCACATGGGATATGGATGAGAAAATAAGGGCGTTGTGCCAATATATTGTTTGTTGAATAAGTGGATGTAAGAGATGTGTATAAAGCTTAATTTTTCTTAGTATTTTGTTGATAAGAACACCAAGAATGGTCTTCCCTTTAAGGGGGTGGGGCTTGTGACACCCCTAGTATACGCCTCCTGATTTTTGTAATGTAATGATACTGATTATTATAAATGTAATTGAATGGCCTAAAGAGTGGGACATGGATCCATGATTTTAGGGGGGAAAGGAAGATGAACCTATGTGTCGTTAGTTGGCACCACTTCTTAACCAGTTGTGTAGTTAGCAAGAAAGGTCTATAGGAATGTATTATGAAGAATGTGAAGAGACACACTACTAAAATAACAAAAAGGCATTGAACAACCCAGAGGGGTTGGCTATTACTTTATTGTCGTACGGGGGAATTTTATTTGGAAAGAACCAAGCACATGAGGAGTGCCAGTATATCTTGTTGAGGCTAAGGGAATGGATTTCCCTGTGTTGAGAAGTTGAGCATTGCATGTGTCCAAGATTTTGGAAAATTTTAGTGGAAATCTCAGTGAATATCGGTGATGATTGATTTTTGTTGGGTTGACCAACCAATAATGGGGTTCTTGACATAGTTTATAAAACACGAAGGGTACTTTCCAAGAAGGCTATAAACCACCCAGGTGTTTGTTTTCAGGTTGATAAACCACCCAGGTTCTTGTTGTTTGGTTGTAAACCACCTAGGGTGCTAGTTGTTGGGCAGATAAACCACTCTCGAAGTGATTTCCACAACTGATAAACCACCCATAATTCATATTCATGAGTGCTTTCCACAACTAATGTTAGGTCCCTATACTACTAGTGTAACCCCTTATTGTTATTAGTGCAACCCCCTTATTATATTGTTGTGCCCTTACATTATTATTGTTATGTCAGCTCTGATTATATTATGACCCCTTATACTTCTATATATAGAAAGGAGGTCTTCTTATTTGTATCATCCAAGAATTATTCATTTGTGTAATGTAAAGGAGGTTTCCCCCTCAAAGAGGCTTATTTTGAAGGTGTTGATCTCTCTTTTCTATCTTTGGATTCTAGGTTCATTACTCCAAACAGGTCATCATGTCATTTTCACTATACCTTTTTTCCTGCGACATTTTAGAAGGTAAAAAAAAAACCCATTTGAGAAGAAATCATTCTAAACCTCTGGTCCGAATTTAAGATCTTGGCTCGCTATACGTTTGGATATTTAAACTGAGGAAGTTAGGGTTTTTGCAAGCTCCAAAATTCAATCGCAAACAGGTCATCGTGGAAGTTTCACTATAATTTGTTTTCTACGAAGGTTCAGACTCTAAAATTAAAATCCATTTGAGACAAAATCGTGGGGAAGCTTGGTTCCAAATTTCAGATCTTGTTTCACTATATTTTCGAAGATACAGTCCCAAACATTTAGGTTTTCTAGAGGCTCCTGAATTACATCCCAAATAGGTGACCTGGGGAAAATCCTCATAACTGTCTCTCTGGGCATCAGATTAAAATTTCGTAAGAAGTTATAGAAAGAAGACTAGATATACTTTTATGTTTTTCTTTTTCATATCTGAAGGTCAAAACAGTGACACATGGCACTTCGTACAAGTTCGCTCTTCTGAAAAGGTATATAATCAGGTCATCTTGGGAGATTGTGGATAACTCTTTCTTGGAGAATACAATTTTGATCAGACTGGTGGCATTGGAAAGAGGACGCAGAGGGATACCGCAGGTGGAAAATTTAGAGCTGGGAGATCTGAAATTACAGAGTTACATTCGTTTCAAGATCAAGCTCCTAAAATCAAGAAAAGGCAATCTGAGGAAGTTTGATGGAAAGGATCCGGTAAATTGGATACTATAGATGGAGAAATATTTTGATCTACATGAGGTGCAACTATTACAAAAGATATGTATTGCATCTTTATATTTAGAACTGAATAAATTTTTATGGTATGAAGGGCTTTGTTCTCGTAAACAACTTGTCATGTGGTCAATTTTCATAGAGGAAATGATAGCACATTATGAGGATACAGAGTGAAACACCTTCTTTAGCCAATTAATAAATCTCAAACAAAAGGGTTCAATAGCAGAGCACATTAAGGAATTTCAAAAATTGAATATAAGGGTAAATGATATTCTAGAGAAGCAAAGGATTGATATCTTCATAGGGACTTTAAAGGATAACATCCAACATGAGGTTCGTCTTTGGGAACCTGATTCATTGGAGAAGATATTCAGGTTGGCAAGAAAAATTGAAAGCGGAATGGAAATAAGGAATCCTATCACTCACAACTATAAATATGGAAGTGTTTTTTCTCCTAGCCTTCCACAACCTACAAGGTTTACACCACAACAATTGGAATAAAAAAGAGAAAAAGGGCTTGGTTACATTTGTGATAAAAAATACACTAAAGGTCATAAGTGTGCTGAGAAGAAATTATTTTAGACAAATTGTGAAGAGGAGGAAGAAAAAGCTCAGGAAAAATAAAAAGAATAAGATATACACCAGGAACCAACCCCAGAGAAACAAGAAATGAATCCTACCATATCTTGTAAAGCATTGGAAAGAATTACCACTCCTCAAACTCTCAAGGTAGAAGGAAATATCAAGAAGAAAAAGGTTCAAGAAGTGAAAGCTCACATAGAGAAAGAAGAAATGAATCTAAACATATCTTGTAATGCATTGGCCATAATTACCACTCCTCAAACTATCAAGATAGAAATACATATCAAGAAGAAAAATGTAATAGTGTTGATTGATTCAGACAGTACCCATAATTTTATTCATTGTAATATAGCCAAGGAATTGAATTTCTTCCTTTATCCAGCACCAAAGTGTCAAGTGATGGTTGCAAGTGAGGAACCATAAATTTCTCTTGAAAGTGCCATAATATCAAGCTATCCATGGGAGAATATGTATCAAATAGCCCAATTCTTTCCATTCCAATGGGTGGTGATGATGTTGTACTAGGAGTCCAATGGCTACAATCCTTGGGTACAATAGCTTTTAATTTTCAAGAACTTTTCATGAAATTTTCTTCAAAAGGAAAGGAAGTTGAATTGGGGGTATCACAAGGAAATAGGGAAAGATAATCAAATCCAACAGAATGACAAATCTTCTAAAGAAAGAAAAACGAGGCGTAAATGCACAATTATGTTCGCTAGAGGTTCCCAAATCGAACTCATTTACTTCTCCAGATCTCCAAAAAGTCTTGGACAATCATTCCAAGTTATTTGAGACTCCGAAAGGCATCCCACCTATTTGTGATCATGATCATTCTATTCATTTGATTCCAAGAAGTGTTCCTCCAAACATCAAGCCTTACATATATCCTTATGCCCAAAAGTGTGGAATTGAACGTATGGTTGCAAAAATGCTAGAGGTTGGTATAACTATCCAACCAAATTTGATAAATGAAGCAAGGGATGAATGGAAGAATGACGAAACAGGGTGGGAACTCATTCAAAAGTTGCAGAAGATCCGAGTTCAAACAATATTCGAGAACTTGAGAAGGAACGAAAAATCATATTGGAACTTGAAGAAGTCACAGGACCAAGAAATTGATAGCTACGAAATCGATCAATTTCAAAGTATCTCATTAAGTGGAAGAACTTACCCACTAAATATTCCACATGGAAGTAGAACTACTCAAGCATTGAGGACAACACTTTTTGGGGGAGAGGGGCATGTTAGGTCCCTACACTACTAGTGTAACCCCTTATTGTTATTAGTGCAACCCACTTATTATATTTTTGTGCCCATGTAGTCCCCACATTGTTATTATTGTGCCCCCATAGAAGCCCACTATTGTTATTGTTGTGCCCTTACATTATTATTTTTATGTCGAATCTGATTATATTATGACCCTTTAGACTCCTATATATAGAAAGGAGGTCTTTTTATTTGTATCATCCAATAATTGTTCATTTTTGTAATGTAAAGGAGGTTTCACCCTTGAAGAGGCTTATTTTTAAGGCATAGATCTCACGTTTCTATCTTGTTGTGAGCTGGTTTCATAACAACTAACAAACCACTTGTAAGGAAAATTCCCATACTCTTCATACTAAGCAATATTTCCAGCTAAGATAGTTTGAAGAATCCCCTTCAATCATGGATCTAGCTCATGGGTGACCACTACAAGAGATACAGGTTTCATTTGTTCTATGGTTGGGTGGAAAATTTAATTCCCACCTTCAGTTCCCATCATTTATTTATTTCAAATAAGTGTATTTGGTTGAGAGCTAGGAATTTAAAGACTTTTTCTTTGCTAAATTAATGTCTATCTCTATTGAATATTGTATGGATGTAGGAAATTGGAGCATGGAAATAATTGGTAGAATTTCCTTGAGTGTTTTGTGGATTATTTTGAATTTCTACCTTGAGGTTGTAAGATAAATTCTTTGAATTCCTACATAAATTATTATGGTGTATGTTGTCATGTAGGGATATATGATTCACAATTCCTTTCATGATTGAACTACATGTTGAATTGAATAAATTTGGTCTTGTTAATGTTGTAAAGAAGTGTTGTTTTCTCAAGGCAAAAATGTGGTTAGAGTCTTATTGAATCTACAAGCTTGATTTAAATCCTTTATAGGTAGTTAAATTCCTACTGACTTAAAATATTACTTACCCTTCATATTTATGTTCCCTATGAGATTTGCACTTCAATTCGTTGTACGCTATGTGTTAAATTGGGGTAAATCCCTTGTTTTTTATTGCATAAGCATAAACCCTTAAGTCAGAACATATAGGGTCATAGCCTTGGAGTTATTTTTTTATAAAAAAAAATATTTTATGGGCAAGCCAAATAAGGGTGAAACCATGTAAATCATCATGTTCTTCAATGCATTTGTTAATCAATCAACTAGACCGGGGCAAGGACCTGAGGTATTAGTCCCTTTGATTATTATTTTAATTAAAATCTACTTGTGGATATGGTGATGGCCAAAATGAATGAGTAGCCTAATTTCCTGAAGTAAGAAGGTGGACCTTGGCCTGAACTCATTCAGGGGTTCAAGAGTTTGGGGATCCAATGAGGTTTTGAGCATGAGTTACAACATAGGCCTGAAGCCCAAAAATACAAAATCTTATAACATGGAATTGGTTACAAATTAGGGTAAGAGCTAGTCTAGTGGGGTTGGTTGAGGAGATGATGTAGCGCATGGGGGATGTGCCACGTGACAGTCTTAGTAGGTCCTTCTGGAGGGATAAGTGGCCTAACTTTGAGAGGTATATGGCACTCTTGAAGAAGATCACATGGTTTGTATGACATCAGCATGATGCTAACATGACGTCATCTCGGTTCCTTAGAGCTTGGGAGGAAGAAGTGGTTAGTCATAAGATGAGTTCATGGTTAACAGGGTCAGGGAATGGGAAATTTCCCTGGCACTTGATGTAAATATTCATGCCTCGAGACCTTAGAACCTTGGGCCTCAAGATTGTTTTTCATGTTAGTGTTCCTATAAGAGGAGGGTGCAGTTGACAGAGGTCGACTAATGGGAATTCCTCCTGTTTATTAACATAACCAACTTTTTCTCGTGCCCCAAAAATTTGGTGGAGAATCCAAGGTTTGTGATTTGAAGGGTAGGCGGTGGGGTGTGGTCTTGTGGAAAGGCCTAGAACAACGTGGCATGTCATCTGGGCTTCGCTACTAACACATCAAGCAACATCGACTACATGATTAGCACCACGTGGCAATTGTGCTAATGTGGAAAGGTTATGAAGGGGCCTAGCTTCGAATAGCCACAAATTTTGATCCATAAGTTGGATCAAGATAATAGTTATATCACCATAAATCTCTCAATGAGGCGGTCACATTGGTGACATTAGTTTTTAGTTTTAAGGAAGTTAAAAATTTGAGGAAATGTTGTAACCCCATTTCCATTTTGACACCTTGGAGATTGGATTAGCTTGATGTAACACATTCCACTACCTAAGGATGCTTCAAAGGGGTGGTGGGGTGCGCTACAAAAGTGGTTCAAGACACAAAATGTGTAAGATAAATGATGGACTTATTTTATCAAAAGGTCAAGAAAAAGTCCTTATTGGAAAAGAGGAATTCCTAACAGTTGGTTAAGGCATCCATGGGATGAGATAACATTGATAATACAACGGTAAATAACATGTGATGGTAGATTTAGATTTATATACCTTTATCACATCATAATCTTGTAACACTTACGAGGATAAAACACTTTGAATTTTCTCTATTACTTATTGAGAAGTCTCACTAAAATTTCTACAATAGCACAAAAATATCCAAACAATGAAAAACATATATATCATCATGGCCTTTTTTGACGCCTAATCATTGGGATTGGGTGAATATTTGTAAATAATGTAAATAGTAAATAATGGAGAATAGGAAAATTAAGAGACATTGGGTGTGAAGCCCAAGAGTCTCTCCGTCCTTTTATAAACCCATGAGCAATCTTAATGAATAAACGCAATCTATTTTGAGGGGTTACCTCCTACCCTGACACGGTATCAGAGTTAGTGCCATTTTTGGCTTCCCTCTCCTACTCTTTCAACTCTTGTTAGTTTCTTGCCATTAATATGTCACTCTTTTCTACTCTTTTTTATATAGTTTTCCCTATCTATCCATAAAATCAGTCTTTGCATTGCACTGACCTACCAGATTCTCTGTCTCTGTAATCTATTACCACTGCTTAGAAACCAATACATTACATTGAATTGAATTGACACTTAGTTGTTGAGTGATGGAGGATGGTACTTGGTGCCTTTAAAGGACTATGCTTGGTGACGTTGAAGGACTATTCTTGATGTGCGTTGGTGTTGTTCTTACCAGTGTTGAAAACTGAAACTTCATTGATTGGTGTATGCATTGCATTGTTTAATAGTTGTGGTTTTTCTTTTAATTTCATTTTTTAATATATAACTACCACAGTATTGTTTTTAGTAAATGTGTTTTCTTTGCCATTTCATTTCATAAATCCTCACTACCATACACCTCGGTCTCCATACACCTCGGCCTCCATACCTCAACACACTGGACTGTATAACACACACTAGACTATATACCACTTTGTAAACTACCCTTCTTTGACCCTTAATACCGCTTCCCTATTGGGATGGGATCCCTAAGGTCAAATTTTGTCAGTAAAGTCACGTTTTGTAATAATTTTTGTGAAATAATGTAAAGTATTCGTGAAATATGGAAGTGGAGCGTGAAGCTAAGTAAGAGTCAAAGGGGCATTAGTCCCTTGTATGGGTAGGTGATAGGTCGATTTTGAGACTCACCCATTGTCCGAGGGCCATGGTATTGTAATGAAAAGACTATATATAATTGAGTCATAGTGAGTCTAAGAGATAACCTTTTTTGAAGGATCATTGTAAGGGGAAGGTGCTAAGGCAGGAAAATTTTGTTCCCTGTACTTGGGTGAAAGGAGAAGGCTCCTACAGCTGAGTGCATAGAGGCCTTAGTAAGTCTACAACTGAGTGCATGGGCCCCTTTAGCTGGGTGCGTGGGGAGAAGAAGTTTGTGTTTGAACATTTACATCTTAATAAAGACTGTTTTGAAGCAGAATGTGTGCATCTATGCCTTGTTTATTTACTTTTGTTAAAGTTATGTATTTTCACTCATTGATCTGTTTTATGTCAACTAATGATTTATTTCTATGTGAAACGGATAGATATGTAATATTTATGCATAATAAGGATAATTAACCATCTTCACAGATCTCGGAAGGTTATTAAATAAATCTGTTGAAGTTAACTACTCGGAAAGTATAGATTTGTGCGAAGGTAGGTCTACGTCATAAAAGCTTCATGACATATAGTTTATTGTGTGAAAGTGGTGAATCTATGTATTTTATGTCTGTTAAGTACAATCAAGTACCTTCAAGAAGGTATGAAGGTCATTTTGGTAGAGTTGCAGTAACTAACAATCAGAAGGAATAGGTCTTCGCGAAGGCAGATCTGAGCTAAAAGAACCTTAGGCAACCATCACACAAGCCTCTAGATGCAGAAACCTGGTTCTAGCATCCCCCAATACTACTTCAAGTAAGAATGCATCTTGTGCTATGCAGGTTTTCACCGAAAGGGTTAGCAGTTGGGTTTTTTTCGGTTGGCGTGAATTACTTTGAACCTCGGTTAAGCTCCCTTAAGCCAACAAATAGTTCTGTTGCTAGGACCGGGATCAATCTGAGGAATGTGTGATGTCGAATAAGTGGTTCCTTACCAAGAAAGAAATTGAGAAGTGGCTCGATTAAAAGGAACACACATTCACAACTCAAGGGAACAGAAACCCGTGATTGTCCAAGGAACAGTGGTTGAGTAGATACCTATACTCAGATGAAACTAAAAACATTTTCTATTTTTTCCCTAGCGAATTGCACGAGCGGTTGTCTAGATTAGCGGATAGTTAGGGTACGTGGAGACTTGTTGGCCATATTGTGTGGACTCTAGAACTGGTGAGGTTCTGAGAAGCTTTAGAAAACAACATTGTGCAGGCCATTGATCACTAGATTAATTGAACACTTGAAGCATTTGTGACTGATTTCATGATCGATACAGCTATTAGTTACAATGAAGCAAAGTGCAGGCTCTTCAAGGGACTGTGAGGTAAGTACTTATGATCTCTGAAAACTTGGATTAAAAAGTTGTTATTTGAAAATTTGGTTATGCCATTAACTTGATGTTTGGTACTACACGAAGTAGAAATTTTTTTAAAAGGAATGGAGAATCGAGCTCTGGATATGGTCCACTATTCGGATCCTCTTCAAGCGACGACGAAGGAAGGATTCTAAATACACCGCGAAGTGCATTGTAGTTGGTAAGTTAGGGTATCTTGTGGATATCTCATCCATCCACTCCGCCTCCACCTCCAACCTCACCTCCACTGCATACACCTACATCTTCATCTCTGCTTCCGCCTCCACCTCCACCTTTGAACATGGCGAACGTGATGAAGATGTCGATCTTTAAAGGGGTAGGAAGCGAAGACCCCGAACAGTTCTAGTTCACTGCAGATGCTATGTGGATAGCGCAACAGATCACTGATGATAACCTAAAGAAAGTGTAGTTGGTCATAGCGTTGTAGGATAGAGCACTGACCTAGTATATCAAGTACTGTCAAGATCGCCCAATCGCGATGTTGGAAGATACTTAACAAACATTGAACCGTGAGTTTAAGAAGCCTAAATATTAGGTGCAGTTTGTTATAGAGTTTAAGGATATAAGGAAATTGGTGAATGAATCCTCATGGGATTTTGATCTGAGGTTAAAATGCCTGATCTAGCATGCTAATATGAGCATCACAGGCGAACAACACAGAGATTGGTACATTGCTTCGTTGTTGCCCCACTTAAGACCATTGGGGGAATTTTGAGGTCTAAAATGAGCCTCCTAAGAAAACTGTACAACCAAAATAAAATTTATAAGAACCAATAGGATTCAAGATGATGATGTCAACCCTGGGGGATGATTCACCATTTTTTTAGTAAAAAAAGTAAAAATATTAAAAAATAATAAAACTACTTTTTCAACTCATATTTTCAACTTATCTCCCTAAAATTTTACTCAAATTTAAGCGGTGGTACTCATTGGATGAAAAATTTAATTCCTCATCCAAGGAGTACCCATGTTGCATACTTTCAATGGATCCTAGTACACGAAAAATGAGAAATACATGAAAAAATGTGATTGCAATCACGTTTTTCATGTATTTCTCATTTTTTGTATAGCAAGGTCTATTGAAAGTATGAAGCATGGGTACTCCTTGGATGAGGAATCAAATTCTGCATCCAATGAGTGTTTCTACTCAAAATTTGAGTAAACCCATAGGGAGATAAGTTGAAAATACGAGTTGAACAAATAGTTTTTTCTTTTTTCCCTCTAAAATTTGATGATGTAATCTAATCTTATTTTATTATTTCCAAAATTATTTTAGAATTTTCTTAGAAGGCCCATCTTAGACCTAAAAATTCCCCTAATGATTATCACAGTAGAAGATAACAATAGAAGCGAAGTTGTGGAGATCTTGATGATATTAGAAGCCTTGCCAATAAAAGATACGAACAAGGGAGTATAAGAAATTCACTCGTAGATGGCAAGTCTGCACCTGGAGTTGTAGAGCATAAAGAAAGGGAAGGAAGCCCAGCCTAAGGTGTGCACTGAAGTTTGGGGCTTGAAATGCAAGGGCCATGGGCATGATAATCACCATTGCCTAGTTTATCAGAACTACCTTATTGGGGGGGGGGGGCTGTCCCCCCAAAAGCCAGAAAATATTGCTAGGTCACGTGCAGGAGTAGTGCCATGGTGCATTATTTGTCAGGTTCCAAGATAGCATATGACAGACAATTTTCATCTACTATAGAATTTTGTACAAACTCCTGAGCAATTGTTTTGCAATTTCTGCAAATTTGTAGGTCATCATGAGCGCCATTGCCAAAGTTATGAATTAATGATGGATAGGACCCCTACCTACTGAATGCAGGTAGAAATTCGACCTCCAGAATATGGCATAGGTGGAGTGAATGAAGGATTCCAAGGTCGTGGAAGAGGAATAGGAGGAGGGGATGCTAGAGGCTGTGGACAAGTTATTTTCTATAACTATGGTGAAGTTGGACATTTTGCGTGCGACTGTCAGAACCCAATGCATCCATCTTGTCAATATTGCAGACAATTTGATCATGATAAAAGATTGCTTGATCCTTATGGAAAAGTTGCAAGAAAAGAAGACACAGACCCAACAGCCTATGCAAAATATCTAGATGATGATGGTGGAACCACGTGAAGAAGATCACAGTGTTAATATAGTAACGCGTAGTGGTATGGCCACGGGTGAAGATAAGGGAAAATAGCCAAAGACCGAAGGATGGGTGTGCAAGGCCGTTGAAAAGGAAGTCGAGTTTGACCTCAACTGAGCTAAAGAAACTCTTAGGGAGGCTAAAAAGAACTTCGCTAAAGCTTCTACATCTGGAATTCAAGAGAAATCAGTTGGGAACAATGAAGTGCAAGATGTGGATCCTTTGTTATTATCTACTTTCCTCAAAACTTGTTGTTGTACAATAAGAAGGAAGTAAAAGGACTCCAAGAGATAATAGAAAAATGTGTGGGCAAGATTAAGCTTCCTTCGAAACAATGCACTATAAGGAAGCTAGGTAAGCATAAGAAGTAGACAGGGTGCGAGATGAGGTTGACCACGCAGATAAGAGTGTATGAAATGGACAAAGTAATCTTAGATCTAGTGTCTGATGCAAATGTGTTGCCTAAATATACTTGGGAAAGGATGGGGAGAGTTGCGCTACAATGGCCTCCTATCCAGCTACGCATGGCCAATCAACAAAAGATTATTCCTATGGGGCACCTATATGGGGTAATAGTGGATATTGAAGGAGCAAGTGCTCTGGCAGATTTTTGAAGTAATAGAAATAGTAGATGACATGGATGTGGTGATTAACTTAAAGAACTGAAATATGACCTTTGAGAGGAAGGCGCTCAGGGTTATTATGCCACTACACCCTATTGAAGGAGTGCGCTATACTGAACCTGTTTGCAACTTTGTCGAGGATGATGATGATCTAGACCAGATATACAAGATCACGGCGTGAGATGAAGACTGGATCATTCCTACTGCTGATGGATGAATTACATGGGACAGGGATAGTTCCTGCACATCAAACTCAGATGAAGAACTCGAGCACTTGCATAATCGATTGCACAAAGTATCTACATTGCACTGCAATATGATGACCAAATCACTACGATTCATATCTACGGATGTAAAGAAGCTTCCAAAATATGGTGGTTTGAATGATGTTAATCTCTTTTTGGATGAATTTGAAAGGGAGGTGCCCAAGGAGCATCGATTCCAAGCCCTTGAATTGGTGCTGCGCACTATGCCTGCTCGATGGTGGGGTATGCACAAGGAGAGTTCTATTGACTAGAAGGAATACAAGTAGATGATGAAGGTATAGTTTGGATATGTTAACACACAGATGACTGAGAAGTATAGTGGGAAGGATTACCCATGCAAAAATCTAGCACAATGGACTAAAGCTTGGGGAGAAGAACCTCAACCAAAATGGGTTCATGTTTTCTGACATACCTGATGAGCCCCAATTTTTGGTATAATTTGGGCTCATATTGGCCTACTTACCTTGTTCAACCATTCATCTTTTACCACTTATGCATTCATTTCTTAGTATATTCGTGTTTTTTGTAGGAAGAAGGGCAGGCATTATATCTATGTGACTAATACATGATGATTTCAGGTTCTTGGCATTAAAGAGAGCAAAAGACCACGCAAAAGGAGACAAGGAGACAGCAAAGGTGGCATTGCATGTTTATAGGGAGGTTGTCTACAGCTTTAAATGACTTCCCTCGTGCTTTTCACCTTAACTCCGAGCTCTAACAGCTCTCCCCACTGAGCTCAAAGGCAGCCAACACGTTCAATAGGATCAGCAGTTTTACAGCAGTTTGACTTTCAGTTAGACAGCCAAGCTCCATGAATGAAGGCAACCAGCTTGATCCTCATTTTGTATAAATATGGAGGCCGTAGCCTTTGTTAGAAGCTTTTTGACTTTTGGAATTACTATTGTAATCTCTGAGCACGAGTTACAGCTCGGTTTTTGTTATTTTGTAAGCCAGTTTTGGCATGACATTAGACTTTTGATTATGAATAAAGGAAAGCAGATTTGGATCTAATTCTGAGTTTTTAAGGGAGCTATAGCTCTCAGGTTAGGGCCCAACCTGAGAGCAATAGACCTCCTCTGTTTTTTAGTGTTATTTGCCTTTTGTTCCAGCACTTTGTTTCTTTACTTTGACATGCAATTCGAATTTACAGTCTGCTGATTTAGTTTTCGTGTGATTGAGTAGGATTAGCTTATGGTTACTTTGCTTTTAGCTGCTTAGATTTGATAGGAGGTTTGTAATACACATGAGCTCCAAGAAAAAGGTTGTTAGAGATCACTGCCATCTCTGTTTAGGGATTGGGGTGCAGTCCATATCAACCACCAAAAAGAAACGCAGTCTTTTACTTCCATGCAAGCTGCAACATAGTCATTTTCGTTGAAGATCCATCCATGCACTTTTGATATTGAACCATACTTCTACATTTTTCATTCCATGCACGGCTTCTTTTCTCGATTTTACATTGATGTTCATAGGTTTAATGGCACAGGTATCATAGGTTAATGAATTCTCGTTTTTGGTGCAAGACATAAGTCATTTGTTTCATTTACACTGCTCCATATCATTCCACTTCCTTCTTCTTCTTCTTGACCTCTCCTCAAGCCACCTACTCAGCCTATGTCCAGCTCGTTTACCCTCCAACTCATCCATTGCCACGTAGCTTCATCTTTTTGACCTTTCGTTGCTGCCATCCTTCTATCCCCCAATCAACTCCATACACTCTCTCTCCATCTTATTCCTTTGGCCCTGAGCCATCACCAGTTCCATCTCCACCTCACCTATCCACCCAAACCATTCCATCCCTTCACCATCACCCAAAATTTCCACTTACAGCACATCCTGTAGAAGTTAGCAGACTTCCTGTAGAATTCCTTAGTTTCCTGTAGGATCCCCTGCAGACATCCTGTAGAAGCCTGCAAACTTGGTTGCCGAGCATCCGAATGTTGTAGACCTCTGTGGACTAATGCTAGGGACCCTTTGGGACCTCCCCTAGCCATCCTGACCTTTCCCAAGATTTCTCTCCCTTCGCACCACCTCTGCACAGCCAAACCCTAATAAGAGACAAATTCATAATCACTCCATCCACTTAAGAAAAAATACAAAAACAATGTTCTTTTCAATGGAAGTAGTTTGAGTTCATGCATTTCACATCACTAGAAGTAATGGCATCCTTTTTAGACATTTTCACTTTCACCATTGCATCATAGAGGTTAAACTAGTCAGATTAGGGTTTACTAGGGTTTCCATGTTTTGGTTGGCTTTCAGTTCATTGTTGCAAAGTAGATCAATTTCCCCTGAGATAGCCTTCGTCCATCATTTAGAAAGCTTCTTCTGAGAGCATATAGAAGTTGGCTTGAGCCCTAGCGGACTTGTGCCAGCTGACCAAGTGACAGCTGCGACAAGAGCTAGTACTTGTGCATATAGCACCGTCGCTTCCAAGTTTGTACGAACTACCGGGTTGATAAAATTAGAGATAGGGAGCCCCAGGAGTTGTAGCATTATTGCTACAATACTGGATCCCACCATCTTTTTGGTTCCGTTTCCAGGGAAGTGTCAGAGTATTGGTGATTGTCGCTTTTCTTCTATTTTCCACTACAGTCTTCTGCTAATTAGTTTATTTCATTTCCATTCTGCAAAAGTAGCATAGACATTTCTTTCTTTCATAGATTAGCATTTCCTGCTTTCATAGATTATCATTTCTTGCTTTCATAGATTAGCATTTCCTGCTTTCATATATTAGCATTTCTTGCTTTCATAGATTAGCATTTCCTGCTTTCATAGATTAGCATTTCCTGCTTTCATAGATTAGCCTTTCATTTCTGCAAGCATAGACTAGTGTTTCATTTCTGCAATTTCATTTGAGCAGAGTAGATTAGTTCTTTCCTGCTTTCAGTTTAATTCTGCATCTTTATAGTTAGCTGTAGATCAATCTGTTTCAGTTTTGCAGGTACAAAAGAAAAAGCAAAAACAATCAAAAAGAAAGTCTTTTCCCTTTCATGCCTCGTAGGAACCGATATAGATCAGGCAAATTCCTACCAAACACCCCCACCACATCACTGAGTCACCCTTCTCTCTTCTTTGGTGACAGTGGCCCAGAAGAACCTATAGGTGAACATCCAGAGATATACAAAGATCTTATAGTAGAAGAAGAGTTAGAGACCACTCCATCTGAAGCTATGGCTGACAATAGAAGAGAAGATGAGAGAATAGAAGGTGCCTTCCCCATCCGAGAGACCAATGGAGAAATGAAAATGAAGAACATTAGCCCCTCCGCCTTACCTCACTTCCATGGACTGACTACTGAAGATCCTGATACCTTCCTGTTTGAGTTTGCTTTCCTTTGTAGAACCTATGACTATACTGAAGATGAGCAAAAGCTGAAACTCTTCCCTTCAACTCTTAAGGATGCAGCCTTACGCTGGTTCATGGGCTTACCTGGGAATAGTATCACCACTTGGGCTCAGATGCAACAAGCTTTCAATACCAAGTACAGGGATTATTGTAGGTCTAAGGAAACCAAGGGAGAAATATTTAGGATGACCATGGGAAATGATGAGTCCTTAGAGGATTATGAGGAGAGGTTCCAACTAAGCTATAAGCGGGCCAGGTGCACACTTGACCCTGAATCCCTCAAGTTGGTCCTGCTCCGAGGAGTCCCTGAAGACCTCTTAGATACCCTTCACATGTTAGCTGGGGGGGACATTTACCAACTGCCTTATGAGGACATCAAAACTGTGTTTAGAAACCACTCCAGGGCAGCTCGGAAACGAGGTAGAGGAAACCTCCCCTCAACTAGTGTCCCTTTCTCCAAACATGAGCTTGCAAATCAATTAGAAGATCTCAAGAGTGAGGTGAGACAGACCATTGCCATGCAGCTGGATACATTCAGAATCCAGCAGAAGAAAGAAGAAGCTGAGAGAGCCTTGGCTGTCTTCTGCCCTAGGTGCACAAGGAGACACCCTAAGAACGAATGCCCATTGCATTTGGTTGAAGTATGTTTCGTTTGTGAGGAGGACCATCCCACAAATCAGTGTCCAACCTTACCTGGGTTTAAAGCCATGTACCAAGGGACAGAAGCTCCCACTGAACCTCTCTATTACCTCAACCAAAGGAGGCCACAAGGATCTAGACCTTATCAGCAGGGGATGCAAGGGGCACCTCAAGCTTATTACAGCCCCAACCAATCGACTCCTATGCCTTCCTGGGGTCCCCCTGCTCATCCTTCATGTTCCATGCCTCCTCCATGGTCTTATCCACCTCAGTACCCCACTCAACCTACTTCTCATTCATATCATTCACATGCCCAGCCACAGCCTCAATGGAATGCACCTCAGTCGGGGTGGAGGCCCCAATACAACACTCCTCCTGCCATCTTGCCTCCACCACCAGTTCAACCTCAGCCATTACCTCCTGCTCCTCCAAGGCAACCTCAAATTCCTGCTCAATCGAACCCAAACCCCAACAATAGACAGGCCCAGCAGGTATACACTGGGGAAACCTCATGCCCTACCTATGCTGTGGAGATCCAGGAGATCAATCTTCGATCTGGAAAGACTCTACCAGATCGCCAACCTCCTCCTCCAGAGGATGAGGAAGATAAATAGGAAAGTGAACCAAAGGCTATTCCACCCTTTCCTGAGAGACTAACAGCCACCACACAACCCAACCCAGAGGAGGATGAGCTTCTGGGTGAGCTCAAGCAGTTGTGTGTAAAAATACCACTTCTCCAAGCCATCAAGGATGTGCCAATATACAACAAACTGGTTAAGGAAAAGTGCTTCAAACACCCAGGCAGGCGGAAGAAAGATGCTTCAACCATTAATGTCATAGGAAAACTGTCTGACCTGATGCTAGGACAAGTCATCTGCCCAAAGTACCTAGATCCTGGAAGTCTTGTAGTAGATGTCCACATCAATGGCACCATCATACCTCACACCTTGATTGATCTGGTGGCTGCCATTAATGTGATGACCAGGGATACCATGCTCAAACTCAATCTTCAGGGTTCCTTGAGGAAGACCTCGACAGTACTGCAATTAGCAGATCGCTCCACCGTGACTCCCGAAGGGATTGTGGAGGATGTCTTGGTCTCTATTGACTCTTGGGAATACCCTGCAGACTTCCTGGTTCTGCAACCAAAGGCAAAGCTTACTGGATATCCTCTCATTTTGGGAAGGCCTTGGTTAGCTACTGCAGATGCTTACATAAGTTGTCGTGCAGGAAACATGACCATCAAAAATGGTCCCATGTCCAAGCAGTTAGTCCTATACCCTCCTGCCCAACCCTCCTTAGAGCATGACTTACCACTCTGATTGGAAGAAGGAGAGGAAGACGAGGTGTACTCAGCACCTCTGTGCACCTTAGATACCACTAGAAGAGACCCCCCAACCGAGGATGACTTGATCGAGACCTTGATCCAAAATCCACCTTCCAGTGCACTACCCTTAGAGAAATTGGTGGAGAATGCCCAAGCTAGCACCTTAGTGGATCTTTGTACAACCAACCCTGTTACTTCCAGAATCAAGAATGTGGAGTTCGGCCCTGAGAAAGCATTGAAGATCAGCTCCTCCCTATCTCCTTCCCAGGAAAAGGAGCTGTGTAGTCTGTTGGCCAACCACCTAGATGCTTTTGCTTGGAGCTATAAGGAAATGAAAGGAGTCCATCCTTCGGTCTGTACCCATCATATATACATCAAAGAGGATTGTAAACCGGTTAGGCAACCCCAGAGGAGAATGAATCCAACTCTTAAGGACATTGTCAAGGAAGAATTGCAAAAACTGTTGGATGCAGGATTCATCTACCCCATCTCAGATAGCGAATGGGTGTCCCCTCTGGTGTTGGTTCCCAAGAAAAATGGGAAATGGAGAATCTGTGTGGACTACCGAGAACTGAACAAAGCTACCAAGAAAGACCATTTCCCTCTACCTTTCATAGATCAAGTGTTGGATGGACTGGCAGGAAAGAAGTTCTTCTCTTTCCTGGATGGGTTTAGCGGGTACAACCAAATCCAAATCAGCCCGGAAGACCAAGATAAGACCACCTTCACTTGTCCTTGGGGTACCTTTGCCTACCGAGTTCTTCCCTTTGGGCTATGCAATGCTCCTGCTACCTTCCAGAGAGCTGTCTTGAGCATCTTCTCGGAGCTGGTCCATGATGCAGTGGAAATCTATATGGATGACTTTACTCCTTATGGGGCCAACTTCCAGGAAGCATTGTCCAATCTGGGAAAAGTCCTAACCAAATGCATCGAGATGAACTTGTCCCTTAGTCCTGAAAAATGTGAATTCCTAATGACTGAAGGGACCGTGCTAGGCCATACCATTTCTTGCCAAGGGTTACAAGTGGATCCTAACAAAATTGCTCTCATCAAGAAGGTTCCACCTCCTCAAAAGGTAAGGGATGTCCGGAGTTTCTTGGGATTAGCAGGATATTACCGGAGATTCATTAAAGATTTCAGCAAGCTAGCCTCGCCATTGTTTGGCCCGTTGGCAAAAGATGTGGAGTTTAAATGGACTGACGATTGTCAGAGGGCTTTAAATGAATTGAAGGACAAGTTGGTGTCAGCCCCAATCCTGAGAGGTCCAAACTGGGCCCTACCTTTCCACATTCACACTGATGCCTCGAACAAAGCCATAGGTGCAGCTTTAGGACAGGTTGAGCAAAAACTTCCATATGCCATTTACTTTGTTAGCAAAAACTTGTCCAAAGCTGAGCTGAATTACACTGTAACCGAGAAAGAATTATTGGCTGTGGTCCATGCACTGAACAAGTTCCGACATTATATTACTGGTTACCGAACCTTTGTACATATATACCATGCTGCAATTAGATATTTAATGAATAAACCAGATGTGAATGCTCGTATTATTAGATGGTTACTTTTATTGCAGCAGTTTGATTTGACCATTGTTGACAAACCAGGTAGAGAAAATGTTGTTGCTGACTTTTTATCTAGATTGGATTTGTCTGCAGATGAGGATGGAACAGTGGATGACCAGATGCCCGATGAACATCTGTTTGCTATTTCGGTACTCTCTCCATGGTTTGCTGATATAGCAAACTACCTTGTTTCAGCACAGTTCCCTCCGCACCTATCTTCCAGAGAGAAGAGCAGAATCATCAGAAAAAGTGCCTCATTTACTTGGATCGGGGGCAATCTGTTCAAGCTTGGCCCCGATCAGATCTTAAGGCGTTGTGTAAGGGAGGAGGAAGTCTTTGATATCCTCCTCACTTGTCATGATGGGCCTTGTGGAGGAAATTTTGCAGCAAAGAGAACTGCCTTCAAAATCCTGCAAGCAGGCTACTATTGGCCCACACTTCATCAAGATGTCAGAAGATATGTCAGCCAGTGTGACCAATGCCAAAGAATGGGGAAACCGACCCAAAGGGATGAGATGCCTCTCCAACCTCAAGTGACTCTTGAGCCATTTGAGAAGTGGGGCATGGACTTTGTGGGCCCAATCAACCCTTCTTTGAGGCAAAGGTCTTACATCATTGTGTGTACTGACTATTTGACAAAGTGGGCAGAGACTAAAGCAATCAAAGCAGCAAAAGAAGAAAAGGTGGCCGAGTTCCTAAGAGAAAACATCTTCTATAAGTTTGGCTATCCAAGAGAGCTGGTCACCGATCAAGGGAGCCAGTTCACATCCAACCTGGTTGAAGATCTACTAGCTCATCACAAGATCAAGCATAGGACTTCCACCCCCTATCACCCTCAAGCAAATGGGCATGTGGAAGTCACCAATAGAGCATTAGAAGGGATCTTGACTAAGGTGGTCAGCAGCAGCAGAAAGGACTAGGCAGATCGCCTGGTTGAAGCCACATGGGCTTACAACACCACTTGGAAGACCACCACCGGCTTCACACCTTATGAGCTGGTCTATGGGAAGAAAGCTTTGCTGTCCATTGAGTTTGAATACAACACTTTGAGGATGGCAGCTCAGCTGGACCTAGATCTCAGCCATGCACAACAAGAAAGGCTATTGCAGCTGAATGGCCTGGATGAGCACCGAATGCAGGCCCTCCTTCACTCAGAAGTGGTTCAACTTCAGAGAAAGGTGTGGCATGACCAACATCTCCATGACAAGCAATTTCAGCCGGGAGATTGGGCTTTGTTGTATGACTCCAGATAGAAAGATTTCAAAGGGAAGCTGAGAACCAAATGGCTAGGGCCATATTCAGTGGAAAAATGTCATGACAATGGATCTGTGCTTATTAGGACCATTGATGAGGAAGCCATCCCCATGCTTGTCAATGGGCATCGATTGAAGATCTACAGGAAGCCTCCCTCAAGACAAGAGTTCATCAAAACTATGGAGAAGGCAGTGTTGGTCATAGAGAAGGGTTCTGCCTCTGCTTTGGGCATACCCTGAAGAATCTAAAAGAAAAAAATAATAATAATAATAATAAATATCCTTGGGTGAAAACCTTTCTGAGGCGCCCAAGGCAGGTAATAGGGGTGAAAACCTCATTGAGGCGCCCCTGTTGTCTTTTCAAAAAAAAAAGAAAAAAAAGAGGAGATTGGAAAAAGATCTTTGAGTGAAAACCTCTTTGAGGCGCTCAAGGCAGATGGCAAGGGTGAAAACCTCAATGAGGCGCCCCTGTTATCTTTCAAAAAAAAAAAAGAAAAACAAAGTCAGCAGATTCATTATGTAAAATTGCATGCAGGTGTTCTATGGAGGAGAGGAAGCCTCTCAACTCAAAGCCAAGGGTCCTCATCATGCAGCAAGGACACCTTACCAGCACCTCCTCCAAGAATCCTCATTTTCTCCAAGGTATGTGCAATTTTATTCCAGCTTGAGTCTTCTACAGGAAGACGCAGATTTTCTACAGGAAAATGCAGAGTTTCTACAGGAAGATGCAGATCTTCTACAGGAAGGTGCAGACTCTCTACAGGAAACGCTGTATTTCTACAAGAAGCTTCCTGTAGAAGCTCAGAACGGGCCAGAATTCATTTCATGAGGCGATCTAATGGCTAAGGATCGATTTGGACGCATGCATGCCACGGTTGTCAACCATGCACATTGTTGTTATCTTTCTCCACCGTCCTTGTCGACATGCAACCAAGTACATGCACCAGCAAAGCAGATCGATGAGTCTCGAGGAAAAAAGCAACCTGTAAATGGAAAAAGCGCTAGAGATCTCACACCATATTCATCACAGTCAGCCCGAGGCTCCGAGAGCATGATCGTGAGGCCATCCATAGTCGTGCAACATGCACCCAAGGCGGAAGAACTGTTCCAAGACATCCCGCGGGAGACCTGTAACAGTTAAACCTGCTAGAGTGGATACCATTCACCGCGCAGGCCATCTGAAGGGAAACGTGGGCGCATGCAACTGAAGCATCCCATCCATCGACGGCAGCTCGTGAACATAGACCTCCGGGCCTATGTAAGTTCGCCAGCAGCAGGTAAATCGACTCATCAGCGTCCAAAGAGCCGAAACAACGTGTACAGCCACGCAGGTAAGTGTCTCGACCCTTCCTTCCATCAGACTGCATGAATGTTACGTTGATTGATTGCTAAGTGTAAAGGTGAATTGGTTGAGCGACTGTGTGGCCATTTGGCCGGCCACGTCGGCCAGTTAATGGTCTAGTTGGATGTGTGGGTGGCGGCCATGACAAAGAGAATGGGCAGCATGCACGTGAGAACGATCCCGTCAAGGAAACGAGTTCAATAGGAGAGGCGGCGGCAGATCCGCGGGAATTGATGCGGCAGCAAGTGAACGCACAGTTGAATGATGAGGTGACGTCACCCAACGGTCCGGCGGGGACAGCTCACCCCCCGCGCCACGGATTCCGCCGAATTTGAAATCTAATCGGCTCGATCGCATTCATGCATTTATCACCCACCGGTTTGAACTCGAGCGGCTATCCTGCTCCTTCTGCAGTGTGATACGCCAAGCCTTTGGCTATCAGGGCGATTGAGAAGCACGCCCAAGGCGCAGACCGACTGCAATATCTCCCGAAATCCGTGCGCTGCATTCTACAGGAACGCTGTCATTCTACAGGAACGCTGCATTCTACAGGAACATTGTCATCCTACAGGAACGCAGTTTTCTACAGGAAAGCGGGTGCCTCACGTAAAAAAGTGGCCAATTCAAGAGGTAACCCTGAACTCTTCATGCAACTGGTTATTAAAGGTGGCAAGATTGTCGTCCACAGTCCAGTCATAGAAAAACGGTGAAATTGTTGTCTGTTGTGCCTATACTGTCATTCTACAGGATGTCGAGTAATTAAATTGTGTCAAAGTTCCTCAGGGATACGTTTGTGGGTTATGTGCATGATATCCTATGCTTTGTCTCAGTAAACCAAAACCTCTTCCACAATCACCACCTCTGGTTAACAAAACTGTGTTATCATGCCGGGTGGGTTTATTAGACGAGAACCCACTGATTCAGCCAAATTAAGGGAAAACCAGGAAGTGGTAGAGCTCTTCACACGATCACAATGGATGTCTTTTTGTGATAAGCTGCAGGGTTACAATGATGAAGTGGCCGAAGAATTCTTGCAGGCTCTGAGGCCGAAATCCAAGACACTGGCCACAGTGAATTTCAGGGGCCTAAGCCTCAAGCTCACCCCGCAATATATCAGTCGAATCACTGAACTTCCAATGGGTCTGCCGTGGGATAAGGAAGAAAGGAAGTTGAGCCAGCAGGCCAAGAAAGAATTCTTTCCACCTGAGGAGGAATTCTCGGAGGACAAAAATGGGGTGCGAAGAACGAGTCTGTTGCCACCATGAAATGAAGTCAGTTTGCAAATCATGAAATATATAACTTGTGAAGGTCGTTTTAGCATCGTGTATGCATATCACTTTCGGTTGCTCACTGAATTGAGGCACCAGATTGATCTTCCTGTACAACAAAAACTGAGCATCCCTTATTTCCTGTTGCAGTCTCTAATTGAGTGTGCCACAAAGCTAAAAGAGGGCATACCAGATCAGATAGCCCACCATGGGTTGATCAAGCTTCTTGTGGAGGATGCGCTGCATTCATATAAGGTTCCCCTCTCATGGGAATCCTTCCGGAATTTGACAAGAGATGGAGACATTAAAATGTTGATTGAAGAAACGGGTTCTTCCAGCAGTGAGGAACAAGAAGCAGTGGCCGAGGGAAAGAGAGAAAAAGGCCAGAAGACCCCAAACACAGTGCAGAAGAAGGAACAAAAGAAGAAGCATGAAGAAAAGGATAACAAAGAAAAAGGTGGCACACCCATCTTGTCAGCAAGAGAAAAGAGGTTGAAGAGCAGAATGGACAAAGCTAAGGTGGTCCAGGTCAGCCCAAGTACCTCATCAGCACCTGCAACCAAAGCAAAAAGCAAAACCCATGCAGCTAAGCAAGAAAAGGTGGTGACACCCGTGTCTACAGGAAAGCAGAAACAGGCTTCTACAGGAAGCCCGAAAACAAAGACAAGGGCTTCTACAGGAAGCCCGAAATTGGAAAAAGGGGCTTCTACAGGAAGCCAGAAGATCATTGAGAAACAGGCTTCTACAGGAAGCCTGAAGACAGAGAAAGGGTCTTCTACAGGAAGCCCAAAAATTACCAAAGCAGGGGCTTCTACAGGAAGCCCGAGAGTGGCTAAAACCGGGTCTTCTACAGGAAGCCCAAAATTGGTAAAGAAAGGATCTTCTACAGAAGGCCCGGAAGTGGGCAAAGCAGGGTCTTCTACAGGAAGCCCGAAATCTAAAAAGAAGGGGCCCTCTACAAGGAGCTCTGAGAAAGAAAAACGCAAGAAAGAGAAGGCTGGTATTCTCGAAAAGGAGGCAGCAGCTGCACTGGCCGCCCTCAGTACACCTCCAAAGCCGAAGGAGAAGAGAGAGAGGGAGACCCCTCTACCATCTGAAGCCAGGAGAAGTAAGAGGATAAACATGGGCAAGCCGCAGCCTCCACCCAGTAGCCAAACCATTTTAGGGGATGTCCCTACTTCACCCAGTGCAAGAACCCCCTCTAAAACATCAGCCACCCCCGAGAGGGGAAGCCCAAAAATAACTTCCTGGACACGAAAAATAGGCCAATCGCCTTCCGAAGCCCGGCTCAAGGAAATGGAAAAGGGGGAAGAAGCGCCACCCTTGTCACCACCAGGGGCAGAAAAGGCAGGGCCACCAAAAACAGGAAAGGAAGAGCATGCTCCAGGCTCTAGTTCGCGGCCAAAGACGAGGAGCCAGAGCAAAGTTGCTCAAGGATGAGCAAACAGTTTAGCTGGGGGGTGATGATGAGCCCCAATTTTTGGTACAATTTGGGCTCATATTGGCCTACTTACCTTGTTCAACCATTCATCTTTTACCACTTATGCATTCATTTCTTAGTATATTCGTGTTGTTTGTAGGAAGAAGGGCAGGCATTATATCTATGTGACTAATACATGATGATTTCAGGTTCTTGGCATTAAAGAGAGCAAAAGACCACGCAAAAGGAGACAAGGAGACAGCAAAGGTGGCATTGCATGTTTATAGGGAGGTTGTCTACAGCTTTAAATGACTTCCCTCGTGCTTTTCACCTTAACTCCGAGCTCTAACAGCTCTCCCCACCGAGCTCAAAGGCAGCCAACACGTTCTACAGGATCAGCAGTTTTACAGCAGTTTGACTTTCAGTTAGACAGCCAAGCTCCACGAATGAAGGCAGCCAGCTTGATCCTCATTTTGTATAAATATGGAGGCCGTAGCCTTTGTTAGAAGCTTTTTGACTTTTGGAATTACTATTGTAATCTCTGAGCACGAGTTACAGCTCGGTTTTTGTTATTTTGTAAGCCAGTTTTGGCATGACATTAGACTTTTGATTATGAATAAAGGCAAGCAGATTTGGATCTAATTCTGAGTTTTTAAGGGAGCTATAGCTCTCAGGTTAGGGCCCAACCTGAGAGCAATAGACCTCCTCTGTTTTGTAGTGTTATTTTCCTTTCGTTCCAGCACTTTGTTTCTTTACTTTGACATGCAATTCGAATTTACAGTCTGCTGATTTAGTTTTCGTGTGATTGAGTAGGATTAGCTTATGGTTACTTTTCTTTCAGCTGCTTAGATTTGATAGGAGGTTTGTAATACACAGGAGCTCCAAGAAAAAGGTTGTTAGAGATCACTGCCATCTCTGTTTAGGGATTGGGGTGTAGTCCATATCAACCACCAAAAAGAAACGCAGTCTTTTACTTCCATGCAAGCTGCAACATAGTCATTTTCGTTGAAGATCCATCCATGCACTTTTGATATTGAACCATACTTCTACATTTTTCATTCCATGCACGGCTTCTTTTCTCGGTTTTACATTGTTGTTCATAGGTTTAATGGCACAGGTATCATAGGTTAATGAATTCTCGTTTTTGGTGCAAGACATAAGTCATTTGTTTCATTTACACTGCTCCATATCATTCCACTTCCTTCTTCTTCTTCTTGACCTCTCCTCAAGCCACCTACTCAGCCTCTGTCCAGCTCGTTTACCCTCCAACTCATCCATTGCCACGTAGCTTCATCTTTTTGACCTTTCGTTGCTGCCATCCTTCTATCCCCCAATCAACTCCATACACTCTCTCTCCATCTTATTCCTCTGCCCCTGAGCCATCACCAGTTCCATCTCCACCTCACCTATCCACCCAAACCATTCCATCCCTTCACCACCACCCAAAATTTCCACTTACAGCGCATCTTGTAGAAGTTAGCAGACTTCCTGTAGAATTCCTTAGTTTCCTGTAGGATCCCCTGCAGACATCCTGTAGAAGCCTGCAAACTTGGTTGCCGAGCATCTGAATGTTGTAGACCTCTGTGGACTAATGCTAGGGACCCTCTGGGACCTCCCCTAGCCATCCTGACCTTTCCCAAGCTTTCTCTCCCTTCACACCACCTCTGCACAGCCAAACCCTAATAAGAGACAAATTCATAATCACTCCATCCACTTAAGCAAAAATACAAAAACAATGTTCTTTTCAATGGAAGTAGTTTGAGTTCATGCATTTCTCATCACTAGAAGTAATGGCATCCTTTTTAGACATTTGCACTTTCACCATTGCATCATAGAGGTTAAACTAGTCAGATTAGGGTTTACTAGGGTTTTCATGTTTTGGTTGGCTTTCAGTTCATTGTTGCAAAGTAGATCAATTTCCCCCGAGATAGCCTTCGTCCATCATTTAGAAAGCTTCTTCTGAGAGCATATAGAATTTGGCTTGAGCCCTAGCGGACTTGTGCCAGCTGACCAAGTGACAGCTGCGACAAGAGCTAGTACTTGTGCATACAGCACCGTCGCTTCCAAGTTTGTACGAACTACCGGGTTGATAAAATTAGAGATAGGGAGCCCCAGGAGTTGTAGCATTATTGCTACAATACTGGAGCCCACCAATACCTTAGGCACTATACCTATGAATTGGTATCTAGAAACAAAACCGCGCCATGGAATGGTTCAATCAGACATTATGCGGGAAATATTCTTATTAAATTTTAGTTTTGAGGATGGGTTTGAATGCATTGATGAAGCACTACAAGAGATTAAGTCCGCTATTTTTAGAATTCCTAAACAACTAATGTAATGGCTGTTATGTTCCTATACCAATAGGTTTCATATATCATGATTGACTTGGTTTAGCTCTGAAATATGTACATACCTTTGCTTGTTGCAAATTTTTTCCATATTTGTAAAAATTAAAAATAAAAAAATTTAAAAATGTAAAGAGGGTATGTCCTAGAAAAAGAATAAAAAGACAAAAAGAATGAAAAGGTCAAAAAATGAAAGAAAATGAACCCCAAGAAAAATAAAAGACCATGAAAGTGTGCAAGTCCAAATGCCACTGCTATTTTACTTTTTGTATAATAAAGATTGTGTGCAACTTGTTACTTATGCCACAATCCATGGTAACCAAATATTTTAATCTTGGTTATTCCATGTTTTGAATTTCATGTTTATAGAGATAGAGAATAAAATCTAACCAAACAGTGTAATCTTGGCAGATACTTAGATTAGGTAGAGTGAATAAAGGAGTTCAACAGTTTAATCGAGCCCTTGGATGTAATAAGGTTAGAATTAGTTAGAATACCATTGTAAAAGAAAATAAAAGTTTTGATAAGGGTTTGCTAGTTTAAGTGCACCCTAATAAAAGAAGAAAAAATGGTAGGATAAGTAGGTAGGGTAAGTAGATGAATGGTTGTAGAATTATGAATGATGAATGATTATCTAGATATCAAGTCATATACTTTCATCATCAAAAGCACTTAAAGCTATGGATTACAATGAAGACTTTTACATCATGGACAAAAGTCAAATTAATTAACCTCCTCACTCATTTTTCCCTAACCTTTACTAATTTCCCATAAGTACTAAAGGCACCAACAACCTGAAAGTTAAAGGGGCTCAGAGCATTTCTTTGGCTTCTGGAGGGACCAGACCCTCAGCCCAATAACTTGTAAGGCCTATGTGCTAAAGCCCCTTCATCAAATTTCACCCCCTCCATAATTCATTCATTCCCTCAAACCATTTTCCTATGGTAAAATCACTATTCTACTTAGGAAAAATAACTTGTTCTTCATAAAAACCCTCCAAAACACATTTAAGCCTAAGTTATAATTTTGGATGATGAATGTGTTTTCAGAAACATTTACTTAGAGCAATTTCCTTTTCCATGTTTCATATTAACTTTTAATTCTTATTATCTATTTAAATCCCGAAGAAATTACCCTTTCCTGTATATATTATTAATAAAAACCCCAAAATAAATAAATATCCCATCTCGAAGGTTTGAAACATAAACCATAAATAAAGGTAATTAATTCAGATTAATTAATAGAATCATGATTAGTTAATAGCCAAACCCCCGACGTGTTAAGAAGGGATTAATTAATAGCCTCTTCGCCAATAGAATCACACCCGATATAATTAAAGTCATTTTAATTATGATAATCAAGCCATCGGGTCCCCTCCATTAATTCCCTAACATCTTCCACCACCCAACTACCGTCTGATCTCCCTTCCATCATCCAACGGTCCTCACTCATATCGCGTGGACCTTTTGGTTAAACATTAACCACGCGACATAAGTGGTTTTGATTTTTCACCAATGCTACATGTTGTTTGATTTGTGGCATCGTGCGACCCTCTGCCAAAACCACCAACCTCCCATAAGTGGTGCGATCAATCCCGCTTACTGCCTCCACTAAACAACAAAGTGTCCCATTGCTAGTTGACACCAACTATCTATGTCCCCATTCACCCGCCAAAAGTCATTGGCTTTGTGCATAGAAACAAAAATGTTCATTCTTTTCTCTTTTTTATGAGAAAAGAAACTTATGTTCATGCACGCACAAAGTATGTCCAAACCAGCAACTGACTTCCAACCGCCAACCACCATTAGTTTTTGAACTCCAAGCCACTACAGACTACTATGTGCATCCAGCAAAGCTTTCACGACAACCATTTGCCCCTTCAGTCTACCATAGCCAGGTATTTACCATATTCCTTTTCAGAAACCCTGAATTTTACTGAAATCTCACCAAATTACTCCTAAGCTCAAGTAATTCAATACAATTAAGTTGTGTTTTAGTCCCAAGATTTCTTATTTTAGTTGAAATCCTTAAAAACCTCAACTTTCTTCCTTGAATACACAAGAACCAAGGATGGAAATTTCTGTCACCCTAAATGTTACGCCAATCACTACTCCTCACAGGGGTTTGGACTACCTTTCCTTGGCCGATAAAGATTTTCAAATTAAGGACCTTGCGTTTGATGAAAACCCCTTCAAGCTATATTGTAGGTATTGAGACAATTATCTAAACAATGCTTATAAAATAGGTCTTTGGGAGTCAAACCTCCATAAATATCAATTCCCCACTGTCCATATTTTCCTAGATATTGTCCACCAATGCCATGCAAACTACAACCCCAATCTGAGAGCTGTAATTTCCCCTAACCAGGAAGTCTTGTTCACCATTATAGCTGATTCTATAAATGAAATGTTGCAATTATAGCCCGGCCAGGACCTCACTCCCCTTTCCATTGTAGATTTACTTTAAAAATCTTCAAGGCTGTCTAGATCCGAAATTAACCAAGTCTGTTAGACCTTCATGGAAGAAAAATACAGGCCAAAAGAACCCCCTCCTTATATGTCAAGCTTCTTTACAATTCTTGGCCAGGATATCATCACCGTGATTGCTTTCATTTTGGGCTTTACTACTAGTGAGTATGTAGATGAGTTGACCTTAGTCTACATGTCTATTTTCACCCATGGTCAACCTCCTGCAGCCAAATATGACTATGCTACATTCATTGCTCATAAGATGCATGACCAATTCATGATATTAGAGAATGAAAGGGTATTTAAATAATCTTTAGTCCTGTATCATCTTTTCCTTTACTACCAAACTGATAAATTCCCTTTTTCTGTACAAAAGCTTGACACTAGAGGGAACCCTAGATCAATTATCTTTTGGACTTCCATTTTTGACAATTCACCTTATTCTCCCTATTATTATACACATTTTATTGATCAATTTGTGCATCCAGTAACTACCATGTTGATAGGAAGTCCCCCTCCTAGAATCAATGATGATATCAATAGAATTCTTCAGTTATCCAAGAAATATAAGATTGGAGACTGGTACTTGTACCAGAACCATACCGAGATTAGGATTTATGGGTGTGAGATACCTCCCTTTAAACTGCCCAAATACCTCCCCATGCGATTATTTGTCTTGGAGTACTATAGGCAAATGATCAAATTTGATGAAATCCATTTTATGAAAGCTAAGAAGAAAGCTCAGTTAAGGATAAAGGATCACCTAGGACCATTTGGTTGCAACAACAAAAAGGCAGGGAAAGAGGCAAAGGAAATACTTGAGAGATTGAGATTGAAAAAGAGTTTCATCTGGCCCTATGATCCTCATAGCTTCATTTGTGACAGAAGACAGAAGCATAAACTATCCACCTACATCCATCATAGAATTCCAGAAATAGAACAGTATGCAAATCAAAATGAATGGGTGGAGGGAACACTCATAGAACAAGATAGTGAACAAGTTGAAGTAGAAAATGTTATAAAAGTTTTGGAAAGACAACTTGATCTGGATTCCTTTGTACAGGTGCCTGAAGAATCTTCATAAAGACCAACACAGGAGGATAGTGCACAGACATTAGGACAACCAGAGACTTTAGGACAGGGAAAATATTCAGGATCATAGAGCATTTCTGAGGATTTGACCCAAACTGATACACACATGGGCAATCCTCCAGTATTGTAGACCCCTCTTAATGAGGAGAGAATTCAAAAAAGAAGTAGGAATGAGGCTAGCCCTTCTACAATGCCATTGGAACAGGTATATGTGAAGAGGCAGATATTGAATCCTCTGTTTGAACAGGAGTATGAAGAGACAAGAAGTGATACAGTGCAGACAACATTAGTAGGGGAGGCACCATCTACCTCTCAAACACAGGCACTAAGCAGGCAACAAAGTGTAGAAGTGTCATCACTAAAGACAACTTCAGAGTAGAGCTAGGATTTCAAAGAAAAATACAAAGAGATTAAGGCTAGGAATGAGCAGCTCAAGGCTCAAACCTATTCCAAATATCTGAAAATGGCTTCTACAAATTAGACAAGGTTGATGTCAGCTTTTGGCATCAAAGAGGGAAAGATGCAGATGAGTTTTTTGAAGCCTACAGTACAACAGCCACAGTCCATGGCTGCTTATTTTAAAACAAATTTTGAAGTTCTTTCTAAAGACATCCACCCAATTGAGCAGATTGAGCTTCATAAGCAAACAAGTGAGATGGTCTATTCCACATTGACCAACAAAGCCATCATTGCACATCAGTTGCAAAATTCTTTGAGTAATACTACAACACAGTTACAGTTGGAAAAAGCCTCTTCTCAAGCTAATGACACAAGGATAAAATCATTAGAAGATATAGTGATTGAGATGAGACATGATCCCAAGGATGTTACAACAGCTGAAAGTTTGATAAAGAAAATGAATGATGACATTGTTGCACTCAGGAAACAACTCAAACTCCCTCCCCTCATACATCCACAAACTGCATAAATAATTGAGAAACAAAATGAGGAAGAACTTATGGACTTGATCCTTAAGTTGAATGAGCAGTTCAAAGAAACAGAGTAGGAACTAGAAAAAGCTTTGCAGTCCAAACAGGGTGAGTCGACCACCATGCCTCAGACTATAATACCCATGGTCTCTACAGCAGTTCCATCTACTATTGCAACATCTTTAGCACCCAACATTCCCCCAGCAACATCTCTGCCAATAACAACAACAACAGGTATATCAGAAGAAGCAACAACTTCAACAAAGCAAACAGAAGACTTAATAAAGTCCATGGAAGAAATGAAAATCCAAGCAACTGAAATAAAGCAACTAAAAGAAATAGTTACCAGCTTGGAAAGAAATTATGAGCTATCACAGATTAATTACACTGAAGAAGAGAGGAAAAATAGAAGAATGACTAAAAGAATCAAGACATTAGAGCAGGACTTAACATTGGAAAAGCCTTTAAGAGATATCAGAGAGATTTTATGGACCAATATCATTGATTCTATCAATGATATTCGGTTTGCTATTCAGATCATTGTTGAACAGACAGAGTTAGTCAAACTAGCTATAGAGGCTATACAGAAGACCAGGGAAGAATTGGGAGATAAACTTGAAGAGGAAACCCAATTAATCAACTTCTTGAATAGCCAAAACAAGCAACAATTGGAACAATGAGATATCAAAGATTGAACTGGTACTATCCTTCAAATTAAGAAAGTTTTGACCAAAAAGAAATTAATGCTTAACCTGGAAAGAAGATGTCAAAGTATCCAAGAAGACATAAATGAGTTTATGGTAAAGTATAACATTCTAAGGGATAAAGGACTTCCAAACCTATTGGTCATAAACGACAAACTGATGACTCATGATGACTACATTGAAATACTGCACAAACAAGCCAAGAGTCAAGCCAGCTCTTCCACAGTGAAAGCACTCCCCACAGGAAAAGTGTTGTATGATGGTTTGGAAAATCTTTTCTATATTGAGCATGAAGTTAAGCACATGTTCATAGTTTAGCCCAATTTTGCAAAATACACTGAAGCTGATGAAATATACAAGAAATTGATTAGAATGAAGATACCAAATGAAGAATGGTGGACCAATATTCTCAATATCCTATAATTTACTATGGTAATTCAGAGGTAAATAGAAATATTTACTAAGGTAAAGGTTGGTAAACATGTAAAGAGTATCAGAAACAAGTAAAGAGTATCAGTAGGGAAAAGTAAGCAAAGATCCAACACACAATTACTAAAGCAACAACAAGAGGCAAATCCGAGTTTCAACCTCCAGCTCTTCCATAAATAAATGGCCAGCATCAATTAGTTTTAAATCTGTCTCTATATTTTTGTAAAAGATATTTTGTATTCCCTAGAATAAATCTCGTGTAGTTATGAGATATTCTTGATGTAATTTTTGTATAAATACTTCTCCATTCAAAGTATTGTGGGTGGATTTTACAACATCTCTGTAACTATATGCTATCAAGCTGAGAAAGCTTTTGTACTCAAACTTGGATGTTTGCTAGAAAAGGAATGAAAGTTAAGGACATTTCATCAGATTCTCGTGCAGTATAATTGCAAATAAGTATTCTATCCTTGTGATTTTATGTGTTTTCTATATGTTTCAAAGTTTCATGCATCTAAAATCTAAATGGTAAAATAGTCAAAGTATATCAGAATTAGCTATATTGCTCTCTGCTATCAATAGTCCACCATTTATATGTTTTCTTCTAAACTATCTCGATAAAGGAATTCTTAATTGCTCCTCTATCCCTGTAGTTTTCTCAAATAAGTCCCTGGTATACGATTCTTAATTTCCCTCTGCTAGTTGACCTATCTTCCTTTCTTCTTTCTAATCCTAACTTGAGGATTCTTAATTTACCTCTAGTTTTGAGAAGAAATATCATCCATTCAAGCCCCAAATTTTGTTTTTATTCTACTATCCTGCCTGTTGAAATCCTACCTTGGCAATTTGACTTAATCCAGTGAATTATCCCTGATTGACTTCATAGCCCAATGGCCTAGAAGCCTAGTTTTCCCATTTGTTTCAAAACTCCACCACTCGCAAACAAAACAACCTCACCGAACATTAATACTAGCCTAAAATCCTCTCAAACATAGCTAAATAATAAAGAGAGAGCCCTCTCTAGACTTAAGTGGGCTAGCACCTGAGTCTAAAAGTTGGTTTGTAGTTACCTTGGATTCTTTCCTTCTTTAAAATAACTTCTAAGGAAAATCTGAGTGATAACATAGTGGTGACCATACTAGGGAATGAACAATTCCTCAGTTGAAATAAACCTTTAAGAAACTCGAAAGTTTGATTTAAAGAATCTTAAAGGATTTTTTATAAGTTATTTTATAAAATCCATAAAAAAAATAGCATTGAAAATTTTGAAATCTGGCTTTAGAAAGGACTCATTACACTAGGGCTAATCCTAATCCAAATCCTCCAACTATGTTTGAAAATCCTAACTTGATTCTAAGAATCATTAGAAGGCAAGAAAGTTCAGTGAATCCCAAACCTTTGTTCATATCACAGTCATGTCCTCTTAAGCGGCTTTCCCTAGAAGATCTTCCTTCTTATGAACACTTTGAACTCTCTCTGTTTAGAACCTCATCTGGCAGTGAATTATTGGACCTATTCCAAGATCCATAATTTCTTAGAGAACTTGAAATCCAACGATCCAATTTTTCAATTGATCGATATTTGCAAAATTCCACTCAGTTATCTCTTACCACCAATAGAACACCTGGACTTTCCGAGACTACTTCTCTTTCTGCTGGTTCATCATTATTCCCTCACTCTTCTGAAATCCATTGCACTCCTCCCTTCATCCCTTCACTTCCTTTTCAATCAATCATCACTCAACACCCTACCACTACCTCTAGTTCTTCCTCCACAACCCAAACACCTCCTGTTACCCCAACTCTCGTTCATACCACTACCCAACCTACAATCATTGCCAATAGATATGCTTCCCTTATGTTTCCTACCGCCCCAGGTGCTATACCACATGATTATCAAAGTGAAATTACTACTTTTGATGGCATTGGAACCTACACAGCTCAACAACACACTAGGAAAATGACTGACTACTTTGAACTTCATGAGATCGACACAGCAGATGTCCAAATGAGAATTTTCATCCAAAGTCTAGCTGGAGAAGTTAGAACCTGGTTTAGATATTTAGCTCCCCAAAGCATAGACAATTTAAGAGTCCTTTACCAACAATTCTTGAATAGGTGGGAGAAAAAGAAGGATCCCCTTCAGATTTTATCTGAATATGAGAACCTTAAAAGGGGACCTCATGAAACCGTTCAGGACTATTGCACTAGGTTCAATAGTGTTTATAGTGCCATTCCAGTTGACCTTAGGCCCCCACCAGGCTTAGCCCTGATTAAATTTCCTGATGGATTTGATTTAGATATGGCTTTCCAGTTAAGAGAGAGAAATCCCCCCACTCTGGAGGAAATGCAGAGTGTGGCAGTAAGTGTTGAGGCTAACCTACTTTCCAAAAGAGCCAAAGCTAGAAATGAAAGAAGAATACCTGTAAAAGATGAAAGTACACCCTTTGAACAAAAGCTTGATGCTATTGTCAAAGGAATGGATAAATTGATGGACAGAGTTGAAATAATTGAAAGGAAATCTCCTTGGGATGGCCAACAGGCTAATTTAGGGAGAAATCCCAACTTTAGAAAAAATCAGAACCAAAATGCTGGAAAAAATATTCTTGACTAGAATATCAGACCACCTTTCCAAGAAAACTATGCAGGGGCCTCCCACTCAGAAGACCCTGAACAAGACACTCAGATAAATTTAATGGGTCTAGATGATGAGGAAGATGTCTTAGGTGGGCTAGCACCTGAGTCTAAAAGTTGGTTTGTAGTTACCTTGGATTCTTTCCTTCTTTCAAATAACTTCTAAGAAAAATTTGAGTGATAACACAGTAGTTTCTGCGTTATAGAGAATGAAGGAATCCATGTCAGAATGCACTGAGTAAATAGGAAAGTTTTGAGGTCTCTCCTAACTACTCACTACATACTTCGTTAAAGTTTCTCTATATATATTATTTGTTTGTCCAAAAATAGATATGGTAGCGTATGACATGTCTAATTGTAGAGACCCTGAAGTTTGGCACCCCAGGATCTGGACAACGACATACCATACTTGGGTGGAATATATGCTACCACTATGTCCATGAGTATGGTTTTGGTAGGGTACTGAACCAAAGAGACACACAAATCCTTTATAAGTCCTAGACACCTCACTTGACTCGAATCAAAGGAAAATAAATCCCTATAGGGTCTAGTGATGTCTAAGTTGAGCTTCTCCATAATAGACTTGAGCATGAGATTATGTGAGGCACCTGAGTCAAACATGGCATTATGCAAAATATTTTTATGGATATTGAGACTAACATAGAAGGGTGGTATCCCACCTTCCATTGGTTTCCCATTTACTTTAGGGCCAAAAATTAACTCAGTTTGGTCATCAAAGAGATTTACAGAGTCTTCATTTTCAGTGATTTTTAATGATTTGTTTCTCTGAGATATGTAAGCATCATGTTTTACCAGTTCTGTCAAGGGAACTGAAATTTTAAGCTTGGCAACCTCTTCTCCAAGATTAAAGGGCAGGATTGCTTTGTCTATTTCAACTTTTGGGTTTCTGGCAACAATGTTTTCTATGTTTTCTTCTCTTTCATGATTTAGGACATTCTTCGCTGATTTTCCTAATCCGATCTTTGGAGACTCTTCCACTGTTTCCTTGGAGGGGAGAGAAGTGGAAGGTTGTTCATTATTGGGCGGATTATCAGACACATCTTCTATGGTGGGGATGGGAGGATTTTGGTTTGAAAATACCTCACCCAAGAAACATTAAATAGCTTCAAGCATTTTTAGGAAAAATAAATTTTTTAAGTAGATTCATCTCTAACTTAGTTGAACTAATTAGATTATTGAATAACATGTTGAAAAAAGATTCGACTATTAAGTGGACAGTAGAGGCTAAACAATCATTCGAAGAAATAAAATTAGCCTTAACTCAAACACCAGTTCTCACAAGCTCAAAATTTGGCAGAGACTTCATTATATTTCCTTTGCATCAGAACACACCATAGCTGTAGTCTTACTACAAAAGGATGATCAAGGATGTGAAAAAAAAATAGCCTTTTTTAGTAAAGCTCTTAGAGATGCCTCATTAAATTATAAAATAATGGAGAAACAAGCTTTTGCTTTGGTAAAAGATATTAAATATTTCAGAGTGTATATTTTGTATTCGCATGTAGTAGCTTATGTTCCCAATGCTCTAGTCAAAGATATCCTGACACAGGATGGAGTTGATGGAAAAAGGGGAAAATGCATAGCTACTATTTTAGAATATGATATAGAGATAAAACCTACCAAGTTAATTAAAGGTCAGGGGTTGGCCAAACTTATGGAAGAAACAAATTGCCAAGCCCTAGACATAAATTTGATTGCGGAACTGGATAATGAACAGGAGATGGAGACTCCACAGATCAACCAGCCCTTTCTAGACTCCCCTTGGTACGCTGATATTATATATGTTCTACAAAACCTGCAGGCTCCTCTAGGGTTATCCAAAACTAAAAGTAGGTTTTGAAAATGAAAGCTTTGAAATTTTGCATTATGGATAATACTTTATTTTGAAAAAATCATGAAGGCATTTTATTAAACTGTTTATTAAAAGAAGAATCTGACAAAGTACTCCAAGAATTTCATGTAGGGGATTGTGGTCGACATCTTTACTGGAAGTCAAATGCTAAAAAAATTCTAAGAGCTGGATTTTACTGGTCAACCTTATTTTCAGATGTCAAATAATTTGTAACTTCTTGCCATAAATGCTAGATCTTCGAAGGCAAAAGAAAACTCTTACCCTTGCCTTTGAAACCTATTTCCACAGAAAAACCTTTTCAACAATGGGGTCTTGACTTCATTGGAGAAATTCATCCACCCTCTTCTGCTTAGCATAAATGGATTCTCACTGCAACTGATTACTTTACCAAATGGATAGAAGCTATTCCCTCTAGACAGGCCACTGATACTGTAATAATAGGTTTTCTAGAGGCTAATATTTTGTCTAGGTTTGGTTGTACTGAAAAAATCATCACAGGTAATGTTGTAGCCTTAAAGTCAAAGAAAACGATTGATTTTTGTCACAAATATCATATAACACTTGGTCATTCCACAGCTTACTATCCTCAAGGGAATTGACTTGCAGAATCCTCCAATAAAAGTCTAATAAATATTATAAAAAAACTATTGGAAGACAATAAGAAAACTTGGAATAAGAAATTAACCAATGCTTTGTGGGCAAACAGGCTTACAACTAAGAAATCAATTGGAACCAGCCCCTATGAGCTAGTGTATGGAATGGAGGCAGTTTTCCCCTCATATTTATGAGTTCCAGTCATGAAATTACTTCAAGAAGCCCAAGTGGAACCAAATGATATACAGAGGAGAATTAACCAGACTATCCATTTACAGCAAGCTAGGGAGGAAGTATACAACAGAACCTAAGTACTGCAAGAAAAACTTAAGAAGATTTTTTACAAAAGGACCAAAGCAGAAGACTTCTACCTGGGAGACAAAGTGTTAAAGTGGGACTCAAGAAGAGAGGACATAGGGAAACATGGGAAGTTTGACTTCATTTGGAAAGGATCATACATAATACATGACTTCAGAGGAAATAATTCATATTTTCTTAAAGAATTAGATGGTGCAGAGATCGAAGGAGATCCAGTTAATGGTCGAATGTTAAAGCACTACATTGACCCAATTTACTAATTTTACTAGTTCAGTTGTACATACTATATCCTTCATAATGTTTAGTGTTGATTGGATGGTAATTTTGGAGTTGAAGCCCGAAGAGAAGGCCCTAAGCTTCAAAAGTTTTACTGTCAGTAAATACGAATAAAGCAGCAAGGTAAAGGAGATTTTCAGAGCACAATCACAGTCTTTCAAAAGGCCATTGATCTACAGTTCTTGACTTTCCACTGGAGAAAGCCATCCCCAAGTGGAGCCATTGTTATATTCCTATACCAATAGGTGTCATATATCATGATTGACTTGGTTTAGCTATGAAATATGTACATACCTTTGCTTGTTGCAAATGTTTTCCATATTTGTAAAAAATAAAAATAAAAAAAAAAATGTAAAGAGGGTATGTCCTAGAAAAAGAATAAAAGGACAAAAAGAATGAAAAGGTAAAAAAAATGAAAGAAAATGAACTCCAAGAAAAATAAAAGACCGTGAAAGTGTACAAGTCTAAATGCCACTGCTATTTTACTTTTTGTATAATAAATATTGTGTGCAACTTGTTACTTATGCCACAATCCATGGTAACCAAATAGTTTAATCTTGGTTATTCCATGTTTTGAATTTCATGTTTACAGAGATAGAGAATAAAATCTAACCAAACAGTGTAATCTTGGCAGATACTTAGATTAGGTAGAGTGAATAAAGGAGCTCAACAGTTTAATCTGAGCCCTTGGATGTAATAAGGTTAGACTTAGTTAGAATACCATTGTAAAAGAAAAGAAAAGTTTCGATAAGGGTTTGCCAGTTTAAGTGCACCCTAATAAAAGAAGAAAAAATGGTAGGATAAGTAGGTAGGGTAAGTAGATGAATGGTTGCAGAATTATGCATGATAAATGATTATCCAGATATCAAGTCATATACTTTCATCATCAAAAGCACTTAAAGATATGGATGACAATGAAGACATTTACATCATGGACAAAAGTCAAATTAATTAACCTCCTCACTCATTTTTCCCTAACCTTTACTAATTTCCCATAAGTACTAAAGGCACCAACAACCTGAAAGTTAAAGGGGTTCAGAGCATTTCTCTGACTTCTGGAGGGACTGTACCCTCAGCCCAATAACTTGTAAGGCCTAAGTACTAAAGCCCCTTCATCAAATTTCACCCCCTCCATAATTCATTCATTCCCCTCAAACCCTTTTCCTATGGTAAAATCACTCTTTTACTTAGGAAAAATAAATGGTTCTTCATAAAAACCCTCCAAAACACATTTTAGCCTAAGTTATAATTTTGGATGATTAATGTATTTTCATAAACATTTACTTAGCGCAATTTATTTTTCCATATTTCAGATTAACTTTTAATTCTTATTATCTATTTAAATCCCAAAGAAATTACCCTTTCCATATATATTATTAATAAAAACCCCTAAATAAATAAATATACCATCCTGAAGGTTTGAAACATAAACCATAAATAAAGGTAATTAATTGTGATTAATTAATAGAATCATGATTAGTTAACAGCCAAACCCCAACGTGTTAAAAAGGGATTAATTAGTCATCTGGATTAACTAATAGCCTCTTCGCCAATACAATCACCCCCGAATAATTAAAGTCATTTTAATTCTGATAATTAAGCCATTGGGTCCCCTCCATTAATTCGCTAACATCTTCTGTTGTTGACTACCGTCCGATCTCCCTTCCATCATCCAACGATGCTCGCTCATATCACGTGGACCTTTTCGTTAAACATTAACCACGCGATATAAGTGGTTTCGACTTTTCGCCAATGCTACATGTCGTTTGATTTGTGGCATCGCGTGACCCTCTACTAAAACCACCAACCTCCCATAAGTGGTGCTATCAATCCTGCTTACCACCTCCACTAAACGACAAAGTGTCCCATCATTAGTTGATGCCAACTGTCTTTGTCCCCATTCACCTGCCAAAAGTCATTGACTTTGTGCATAAAAACAAAAATGTTCATTCTTTTTTCTTTTTTTCCGAGAAAAGAAACTTCTATTCATGCATGCACAAAGTACATCCAGACTAGCAACTAACTTCCAACCACCAACCACCATCAGTTGCTGAACTCCAAGCCACTGCAGACTACTGTGTGCATCCAGCAAAGCTTTCACGACAACCATTTGCCCCTTTAGTCTACCATAACCAGGTATTTACCATATTCCTTTTCAGAAACCTTGAATTGTACTGAAATCTCACCAAATTACTCCTAAGCTCAAGTAATTCAGTACAATTAAGCTGTGTTTTAGTCCCAAGATTTCCCCAAGTGCCTGTTTTAGCTGAAATCCTTTAAAACCCCAACTTTCTTCGTTGAATACACAAGAACCAAGGATGAAAATTCTTGTCGCCCTAAATGTTATGCCAATCACTACTCCCCACATGGATTTGGACTAACTTCCCTTGGCTGATAAAGATTTTCAAATTAAGGACCTTGATTTTGATGAAACCCCCTTAAAGCTATACTGTAGGTATCGAGACGATTATCTAAACAATGATGATAAAATAGGTCTTTGGGAGTCCAACCTCCCTAAATATCAATTCCCCACTATCCATGTTTTCCCAGATATTTTCCACCAATGCCATGCAAACTACAACCCCAATCTGAGAGTTGTAATGTCCCCTAACCAGGAAATCCTGTTCACCATTACAGTTGAGTCTATAAATGAAATGTTGCAATTACAGCCTGGCTAGGACCTCACTCCCCTTTCCATTGCAGATTTACTTGAAAAATCCTCAAGGCTGTCTAGTTTCGAAATTAACCAAGTCTGTCAGACCTTCATGGAAGAAAAATACAAGCCAAAAGAACCCCCTCCTTATATGTCAAGCTTCTTTACAAGTCTGGGCCAAGATATCATCACCATGATTGCTTGCATTTTGGGTTTTACTACTAGTGAGTATGTAGATGAGTTGACCTTAGCCTACATGTCTATTTTCACCCCTGGTCAACCTCCTATAACCAAATATGACTATGCTACATTCGTTGCTCATAAGATGCATGACCAATTCATGAGATTAGAGAATGAGAGGGTATTTAAATATTCTTTAGTCCTGTATCATATTTTCCTTTACTACTGAATTGATAGATTCCCTTTCTTTGTACAAAAGCTTGACACTAGAGGGAACCCCAGATCAGTTATCTTTTGGACTTCCATTTTTGACAATTCACCTTCTTCTCCCTATCCTTATACACATTTTATTGATCAATTTGTGCATCCAGTAACTACCATGTTGATAGGAAGTCCCCCTCCTAGAATCAGTGATGATATCAAGAGAATTCTTCAGTTATCCAAGCAATATAAGGTTGGAGATTGGTACTTGTACCAGAACCATACCGAGATCAAGATTTATGGGTGTGAGCTGCCTCCCTTTAAACTTCCCAAATACCTCCCCATGCAATTATTTTCCCTGGAGTACTACATGAAAATGATCAACTCTGATGAAATCCATTTTATGAAAGCTAAGAAGAAAGCTCAATTAAGGATAAAGGATCACCTAGGACCATTTGTTTGCAACAACAGAAAGGCAGGGAAAGAGGCAGAGGAAATCCTTAAGAGATTGAGATTGAAAAAGAGTTTCATCTGGCCCTATGATCCTCATAGCTTCATCTGTGACAGAAGATAGAAGCAGAAACTATCCCCCCACATCCATCATAGAATTCCAGAAATAGAACAGTATGCAAATCAAAATGAATGGGTGGAGGGAACACTCATAGAACAAGACAGTGAACAAGTTTAAGTAGAAAATGTTATGAAAGGTTTTGAAAGACAATTTGATCTAGATTCCTTTGTACAGGTGCCTAAAGAATCTTCACAAAGACCAACACAGGAGGATAGTTCATAGACATCAGGACAACCAAAGACTTCAGGATAGGGAAAAGATTCAGGATCACAAAGCATTTCTGATGAGTTGACCCAAACTAATACACACATGGGCAATCCTCCAGTATTGCAGACCCCTCTTAATGAGGATAGAATTCAAAAAAGAAGTAGGAATGAGGCTAGCCTTCTACAATGCCATTGGACCAGGTATATGTGAATAGGCAAAGATTGAATTCTCTATCTGAACAAGAGTATGAAGAGACAAGAAGTGACACAGCGTAGACAACATTAGTAGGGGAGACACCATCTACCTCTCAAACACTGGCACTAAGTAGATAGCAAAGTGTAGAAGTGTCATCACTAAAGACAACTTCAGAGTAGAGCCAGGATTTGAAAGAAAAATAAAAAGAGATTAAGGCTAGGAATGAGCAGCTCAAGGCTCAAAGCTATGCAAAATATCTGAAAATGGCTCCTACAAATCAGATAAGGTTGATGTCAGCTTTTGACATCAAAGAGGGAAAGATGCAGATAAGTTTTTTGAAGCCCACAGTACAACAACCACAATCCATGGCTGACTATTTTAAAACAAATTTTGAAGTTCTTGCTAAAGACATCCACCCAATTGATCAGATTGAGCTTCATAAGCAAATAGGTGAGATGGTTTATTCCACATTGACCAACAAAGCCATCATTACACATCATTTGCAAAATTCTTTGAGTAATACTACAGCACAGTTACAGTAGGAAAAATCCTCTTCTCAGGTTGAGGACACAAGGATAAAATCATTAGAAGATCTAGTGATTGAGTTGGGACATGATCCAAAGGATGTTAAAGCAGTTGAAAGTTTGATAAAGAAAAAGAATGATGACATTGCTACACTCAGGAAACAACTCAAACTCCCTCCCCTCATACATCCACAAACTGCAAAAATAATTGAGAAACAAAATGAGGGAGAACTTATGGACTTGATCCTTAATTTGAATGAGCAGTTGAAAGAAACAGAGTAGGAACTAGAAAAATATTTTCATTCCAAATAGGATGAGTCAACCACCATGACTTAGACTGTAATACCCATGGTTTCTATGGCAGTGCCATCTACTATTGCAACATCTTTGGCGCCCAACATTCCCCCAGCAACAGTTATGCCAGTAACAACAATAGCAGGTATATCAGAAGCAGCATCAAATTCAACAAAGCAAACAAAAGACTTAATAAATTCCATGGAATAAATGAAAATCCAAGCAACTGAAATAAAGAAACTAAAAGAAACAGTGACCAGCTTGGAAAGAAATTATGAGCTATCATGGATTAATTACACCGAAGAAGAGAGGAAAAATAGAAGAATGACTGAAAGAATAAAGACATTAGAATAGGACTTAACATTGGAAAATCCTTTAAGATATATCAGAGAGATTTTATGGACCAATATCATTGATTCTATCAATGATATTTGGTCTACTATTCAGATCATTTTTGAACAAAGAGAGTTAGTCAAACTAGCTACAAAGGCTATACAAAAGACTAGGGAAGAATTGGGGGAGAAACCTGAAGAGGCAACCCAATTAATCAACTTCTTGAATAACCAAAACAGGCAACAGCTGGAACAATGGGACATTGAAGATCGAACTAGTACCATCCTTGAAATTAAGAGAGTTCTGACCAAAAATAACTTAATGCTTAACCTGGAAAGAACATGTCAAAGTATCCAAGAAGACATAAATGAGTTTATGGTAAAGTATAACATTCTAAGGGATAAAGGACTTCCAAACCTACTAGTCATAAACAACAAACTGATGACTCATAATGACTACATTGAAATACTACACAAATAAGCCAAGAGTCAAGCCAACTCTTCCACAGTGAAAGCACTCCCCACAGGAAAAGTGTTGTATGATGTTTTGGAGAATATTTTCCATATTGAGCATGAAGTTAAGAACCTATTCACAGTTCAGCCCAATTTTGCAAAATACTCTGAAGCTGATGAAATATATAGGAAATTGATCAGAATGAAGATACCAAATGAAGAATGGTTGACCAATATGCTTGATATCCTATAATTTACTATGGTAATTCAGAGGTAAATAGAAATATTTACTAAGGTAAAGGTTGGTAAACAGATAAAGAGTATCAGAAACAGGTAAAGAGTATCAGTAGGGAAAAGTAAGCAAAGATCCAACACACAATTACTAAAGAAACAACAAGAGGCAAATCCGAGTTCCAACCTCCAGCTCTTCCATAAATAAAGGGAAAACATCAATCAGTTTTACATCTTTCTATATATTTTTGTAAAAGATATTTTGTATTCCCTAGAATAAATCTCATGTAGTTATGAGATATTTTTGATGTAATTTTTGTATAACTACTTCTCCATTTGAAGTATTGTGGTTGGATTCTATAACATCTCTGTAACTCTATGCTATCAAGCTGAGAAAGCTTTGGTACTCAAACTTGGATTTTTGCTGCAAAAAGAATGAAACTTGAGGACATTTCATCAAATTCTCGTGCAGTATAATTGCAAATAAGTATTCTATCCTTGTGATTTTATGTGTTTTCTATATGTTTCAAAGTTTCATGCATTTGAAATCTAAATGGAAAAATAGTCAAAGTATATCAGAATAGCTGTATTGCTCTCTGCTATCAACAATCCACCATTTATATGTTATCTTCTAAACTATCTCGATAAAGGAATTCTTAATTGCTCCTCTATCCCTGTAGTTTTCTCTAATAAGTCCTTGGTATAGGATTCTTAATTGCCCTCTTCTAGTTGACCTAACTTCCTTTCTTCTTTGTAATCCTAACTTGAGGATTCTTAATTGCCCTCTCGTTTTGAGAAGAAATATCATCCATTCAAGCCCCAAATTTTATTTCTATTCTGCTATCCTACCTATTGAAATCCTATCTCAGCAATTTGACTTAATCCAGTGAATTATCCCTGATTGAATCCATAGCCCAATGGCCTAGAAGCCTAGTTTGCCCATTTGTTTTAGAACTCCACCACTCTCAAACAAAACAACCTCATTGAACATTAATACTAGCCTAAAATCCTTTCAAACATAGCTAAATCATAAAGAGAGAGCCCTCTCTGGACTTAGGTGGGCTAGCACCCGAGTCTAAAAGTTGGGTTGTACCTTGGATTCTTTCCTTCTTTTAAATAACTTCTAAGGAAAATCTGAGTGATAAAAATGGGTACAACCATACTGGAGTACATAGATGTGCCAAGCACTAGAATGCTACAATATGTGTTAGGAAACTAACTCACAAAAATATAGAAAAGATAGATCAATGCCTTAGAATTCAACATCTTCGAGGGGGAAACCTCCTTTACATTACACAAATGAACAATTCTTGGATGATACAAATGACTAAACCTCCCTTCTATATATAGGAGTCTTAGGGGTCGCAATATAATCAATCTGACATAACAGTAATAACATAAGGGCACAAAAATAACAATAGTGGGTTTCTATGGGGCACACTAATAACAATATGAGGACAATAGGGGCACAATAATAAAAATAAGGGATACAATGACAATAGTAACGGAGGAATCACTAGTATTATAGGGACCTAACATGCCCCTCTCCTTTCGAAAAGCATTGTCCTCAACGCTTGAGTAGTTCTCGATGCTTCTATATAAAATTATCATCCTCCCATGTGGAATCTTCAGCGAATAAGTTCTTCCACTTGATGAGATACTCCAAAATTGATCGATTCCATAGCTGTCGAGTTCTTGTTTCTGTGTCTGCTTCTGATTCCAATATGATTTTTCCTTCCTTGTCAAGTTCTGGCAATATTGTTTGAACTAGGAGCTTGTCGCCAATAACCTTCTTTAAACATGAAACATGGAAAACTAGGTGCACTCGGGAAGCTACAAGAAGCTCCAATTTGTATGCCATAGTACCAATCTTTTGCAACACCTTATATGGACCATCATACTTTGGTGATAATTTATTATCCTTCTTAGCTTGCTTGAAGGACATTTGTTTACATGGTTGTAGCCCTAGGAATACCCAATCACCTACATCAAAACTTCTTTCGCTGTGATGTCAATATGCCTGTTGTTTCATTCTATTCTGCACCAATGTGAGGTTATCCTTTAAGGGTTGGAGAACTTGTTTTTGATGTTTGATGTGATGTTCCACTGCTTGAACCTTATAATTTTCTCTTAAATATGATGTGATGGATGGTGGATGATATCCATAAAGTTCCATAAATGGGTTCATTTTTGCTGCAGTATGGAAGGAAGTGTTATATCACCATTCAGCAAGAGGCAACCATTTGACCCATTGTGTTTGTTCATCAAATATAAAGCAACGAAGATATCCTTCCAAACATTTGTTTACTATCTCAGTTTTCCCTTCAGATTGAGGATGATAAGATGGGCTATGAGCTAACTGAGTATCGAGACAAGAAAATAATTCTCTCCAAAAATTTCCAGTGAAAATGGGATCTCTGTCGCTTACAATAATCTTTGGGTTTCCATGTAGCTTTTGAACTGTTTCCATAAATGTAGTAGAAACTGTACTGGCTTTAAATGGATGCGATAATGCAAAAAAGTGTGCTTACTTGGTAAGTCTGTCAATTATCACCATGATGACACTCTTTCCTTTGGACTTGGGTAAACTTGTGATAAAATCCATTGAAACCTCCTCCCAACGTTGACTTGGAATGGATAAATGTTGTAATAGACCTGGGGTCTTAATTGTTTCAACTTTATTTTGTTGGCAAACCAAACATCCCGCCACAAACTTTTGAATATCTGATTTAAGGCCATCCAAAAATAATTCCTTCTTAACCCTGTGGTAAGTTTTTAAAAATCCTGAGTGCCCTCATAAGGGAGAAGTGTGCAATTCCATAAGAATCTTTTGTTTGAGTTGGGAATCCTTACATAGGTATAAGCATTCTTTGTACCATAACGAATCACTTTTCTAGCTAAATGTATCAAACGTACTGGGATCTTGTTGTAGCTTTTGAATGAGTGCCCACACTTCTTCATCATTCTTCCATTCATCCCTTGCTTCGTTTAACCAATCTGGTTGGATAATAGAAATGGCGCACAACAATGCTTCCACATCCTCATCCTTTCTTGAGAGTGCATTTTCCACAACATTTTGCTTCCCTTTTTTGTATATGATTTCAAAGTCATAACCCAACATCTTTGTGACCCATTTTTGTTTCTCTTCAGAGGATAATATTTGTTATAAAAATTATTTAAGACTATCATGATCCATTTTTACATTGAAGTGTCTTCCCATTAGGTAGGGTCGCCATTTCTTAAGTGCATGTAGTATTGCCAACATTTCCTTCTCATAAATAGCTTTGTGTAAATACTTTCCTTTGATTGGATGACTTTTGAAAGTAATGGGTCTTTCATATTGCATTAAAACAACACCAATTCCATTTCATGAAGCATCACATTCCACAATAAATGTTTTTGTGAAGTCCAGCGTAGCTAAGACTGGTTCTTGGCACATTGCCTCTTTAAGATGTTCGAAGGCCTTTGTTGCTTCTGGAGTCCATGAAAATGCATATTTCTTCAATAATGTTGTTATAGGTGCTGCTATTATGCCATAATTCTAAACAAACTTGCGATAATACCCTGTCAACCCGAGAAATCCTCATAGATGCTTTATGGATGTGGGGATTTTCCATTCCTTAATGGCTTTGATTTTGCTAGGGTCTACCTTAAAACCTTCATGAGATACAATATGACCCAAATATTCCACCTCTTGTACTCCAAATAAAAATTGGAGATTTTTTCATATAATTGTTTCTCCTCCAATAGTTTGAGCACCCAGTCAACATGCTCAACATGATCCTTCCAAGACTTGTTGTAGATTAGTATATCATCAAAAAATACTAACACAATTTTTCTAAGGAAGGGTTTGAAAATGGAATTCATCAAACCTTGAAATGTAGAAGGTGAATTGGTAAGGCCAAAAGGCATGACCAAAAATTCATAATGACCCTCGTGAGTTCTAAATGTTGTTTTCGGAATGTCTTCAATTTTCATTCTCATTTGATTATATCCTAAACGAAGCTCCAACTTGGTGAAGTAAATTGATCCATGCAATTCATCCAATAATTCATCAATGACAGGAATAGGAAATTTATCTTTAATAGTGAGCTTGTTGAGCTCCCTATAATTCAGACACATGCGTCATGATCCATCCTTCTTATGCACCAATACTACTAGAGCAGAGAAAGAACTTTGACTAGGTTGAATTATACCAACCTCTAGAATTTCTACAACCATATGTTCAATTTCACTCTTTTGATCATAGGGATATTTGTACGGCCTGATGTTTGGAGGAACACTCCCTGGAATCAAATGAATAGCATGATCATGATCACGAATAGGTGGGAGGACTTTGGGAGTCTCAAATACCTTGGAATGATTGTCCAAGACTTTTTGGAGATCTAGAGAAATAGATGATTTTGATGTGGGGACCTCTAGCAAACATAATTGTGCAATTACACCTTGTTCTTCCTTCTTTAGAATATTTGTCATACCGTTAGAGCTGATTATATTTCCTGGTTTCCCTGCAATACCCCTTAATTCAACTTCCTTTCCTTATGCACAAAATTTCATGAAAACTTCTTGAAAATTAAAATCTATTGTACCCAAGGATTGTAGCCATTGGACTCCTAGTACAATATCAACACCACCCATTGGAATGGAAAGCATTGGGCTATTCAATATATATTCTCCCATGGATAGCTTGATATTATGGCACTTTCCAAAGCAAGTTATGGTTCCTCCACTTGCAACCATCGCTTGACACTCTAGTGTTGGATGTAGGAATCAATTCAATTCCTTGGCTATCTTACAATGAATAAAATTATGGGTACTTACCGAATCAATCAACACTATTACCTTTTTCTTCTTGATATGTCCTTCTATCTTGATAGTTTGACAAGTGGTAATTCCAGCCAATGTATTACAAGATATGGTCAGATTCATTTCTTCTTTATCTAGGGTTTGTTCCTGGAGTATATCCTCTTCTTTTGACATTTCTTGTTCCTTTTCTTCCTCCTATTCACAATTTATGTAGAATAATTTCTTCTCAGCACACTTATGACATTTAGTGTATTTGCTATCACAACTGTAATAAAGCCCTTTTGCTCTTTTTTCTTCCTATTGTTGTGGTGTCAGCCTTGTAGGTTGTGGAAGGGTAGGGGAAACAACACTTCCATATTTATAGTTGTAAGTGGTAGGCTTCCTGGTTGCCATAATTTTGCTTTCCATTTTTCTTTCTAACCTGAATGCCTTCTCCAATGAGTCAAGTTCCCAAAGGCGAACTTCATGTTGGATATTATCCTTTAAAGTCCCTATGAACACATCAATCCTATGCTCCTCTGGAATATCTTTTACCCTTATGTTCAATTTTTTGAAGTCCTCAATGTGCTCCATCATTGAACCCTTTTGTTTGAGATTTATCAATTGGCTAAAAAAGGTGTTGCTTTTTTTATCCTCATAATGTGCTATCATTTCTTCTGTAAAAATTGCCCAAGTGACGATTTGTTTACGAGAGCAGAGCCATCGATACCATACAAACTGATTTGGTTCCAAATATAAAGTTTCAATACGTACCTTTTGTGTGTTTTTCACATTATGGAGATCGAAAAATTGCTCCATCTGTAGTATCCATGTTCGGAAACCTTTCCATCAAACTTCCTCATGTCGATTTTTGGAACATGGTGGGTCTTCAATCCAACATTAGAGTATATGAAATCACGATTAACATTTCTTTTGTTCTCATCATGAGTTTCCTTTACTACCTTTTGACAATTAATAACCATTTCTTGTAGCAACTTATTCAAATTTATCTTCAATTCTTCCATCTTAGCATCCATGCCATTCATTTTAGCATCTATGCCATTCATCTTAGCTTCCACGCCATCCATCTTAACTTGCACGCCATTCATATTAGCTTCCATGCCATCCATATTAGCTTCCACGCCATCCATATTTACTTGCATGCTATTCATATTAGCTTCCACGCCATTCATCTTGGCTTCAGTTACCTTTTGTGAGAGTGAAATTTGTTGTACTTGGTCTTGTAATTTTGATATATCATGTTTCATTTCTTCCTCTTCTTCATGAGTCATGCTAGAGCTTTCAAGTTGCTTACTAGGTGTTTCCATTTTCTTTCTTCAGGGCATCAATTAATGCTAATAATTCTTCACTAATGCCTTTGAATTCCTTCAAACTAATTTTTCAAACCAATCTTATGCAAAATTTAAAAATAACCACACACCTTTTTTTTCACTTTGTAAGAGCTCGATATTGAATCTATTGTATCTCTATAACTGTGGATCTTGAATATCCGAAATCGCGTCCTGTAGTAGCCCTTTAAGTCCTCTTTCTAACCCAACAATTCTGATCAAGATTGGATTCTCCAAGGAAGAGTTATGCCAAATTGTCCACAGTGACCTAATTATAGACTAGTTCAGTAGAGTGAACTTGTATAGAGTGCCATGTGTCATTTTTTCAACCTTAGTACCAGAAACTGATACACAAAAAATTAAAAGTCGTCTTACTTCAAAAACTTCTTACGAATTTCAGTCTGATGCTTAGAACAAAAGTTATGACGATTTTCCCTAGGTCACCTGCTTGGAATGTAATTTGGTAGTCTTCAAAAACCCTAACTTCCGTAGATCATATCTCCAAAAATATAGTGAGACAAGCTCTGAAATTTGGACCCAAAGTTCAAAACGATTTCTACTCAAATGGGTTTTTTTTTAGCTTCTGAAACATCATATAAAAAATTTTATAGTGAAAATTCCATGATGACCTATTTCGAGCAGCGAAATCCTAGAGTCCAAATCTCTGATACCAAATGTTAGGAAAGCAGCTCACAAAAAGATAGAAAAGATAGATCAATGCCTTAGAATTCAGCCTCTTATAGGGGCAACCTCCTTTACATTACACAAATGAACAATTCTTGGATGATACAAATGACTAAACCTCCCTTCTATATATAGGAGTCTAAGGGATCACAATATAATCAAGCTGACATAACAGTAATAACATAAGGGCACAACAATAACAATAGTGGGTTTATATGGGGCACACTAATAACAATATGGGGACAATAGGGGCACAATAATAACAATAAGAAATACAATGACAATAGTAATGGGAGAATCACTAGTATTATAGGGACCTAACAATATGACTACTAAAGGACAGGAGGATGCTCCAAGGAAAATCAACATTCCAGAAACTGAAGGCTAGAGTGAGGTTGAAGAACCTCAGACAGAGAACCATGATGTAACAAAGCCACTGAAAACTTGACAAGTAAATATTGGATTTGATGTAGATCCTAAGTTCACAAAGATAGGAGACTATCGGGATGAAGATATAGTCGATAAGGTGATCGAATTATTGGGTGATACCAAGATCTATTCCCAACAAATTTCTCAGACCTGAAAGGTATTGCAGGAGACTTGGGCGTTATGAAAACTACTTTGAAACCTGATGTGAAGCCCATTAAGAACAGACCGTATCGGCTCAATCCGAAGTATAAAGAAAAGGTGTGAAAGGAGCTTGATAAGATGTTGGAGGCTGAAATTATTGAACCGATTGAAGAATCTGATTGAGCGAGCCCCATGGTGGTTCAGGAAAATAAGTAGCAGGGTGAAATTAGGATATGCATAGATTTGAGGAAGCTGAATGATGCAAGTGTGCATGATCCGTTTTCAACACCATTCACAGACGATGTTTTAGAAAATGTTGGAGGACAAGAGGCATATTCATTCACTGATGGATTCTTAGGATACCATCAAATAAAGATCGCGCTGGAGGACCACAGCAAGACAACCATTAGGATGGAGTGGGGTTGCTTTCAATATACAGTAATTCCATTCGGGCTGAAGAATGCACCCACAATATTCTCCAGAGTATTAATCATGACGTTTAAGGAGTTTATTCATAAATTATTGGAGGTATATTTTGATGACTAGACTGTGTTTGGATTGGTAAAGCGCCATGTTGCAATTCTACGCCTTATGTTGGATACATGTCGCAGATACCAAATCATGCTGAACTTGAAGAAATGTATCTTTTGTGTTCCTTTCAAAATTTTGCTAGACCATGTAGTATGCAAGCAGGGATTGATGGTGGACCCTACAAAGATAACAGTAATTGTGAATTTAGAAGGACCCAATAATATTAAGTAGCTGCACACAATGTTGGGCCACATAGGGTACTATAGGAAGTTTATCAAGTCTTATGCCCAGATAACTACACTGGTGGAGAAACTATTAAAAAATGATGCAACTTTTTGTTGGGATGAGGATTTTCAACATAGTCTGGATGTGTTAAAGGACAAGATGGTGATTGCGCCCATCTTAGTATTTTTGGATTGGAAGAAAGAGTTCCATATGCATGTAGATGCCTCATGTATTGTGTTAGGTGTGGTATTAACCCAGCCTAGCGAAGGTGATATTGATCATCCAATAGCATTTTCCGGTAGGAAACTGTCAAAAGCTGAAAATAATTATTCCACTACAGAGCGCAAAGAGTTGGCAATGGTCTACATGCTGCAAAAGTTTCGAAATTGTTTGTTGGGCACACACTTCAAAAAGTACACAGATCACTCCACTCTCAACTACCTGGTAAACAAGCCTATGTTGGGGGGGAATCTGTAGGTGTTTGTTTTTATTCCAAGGGTATGACTTTGCAGTAATAATCAAGCCTGGGTAGTTGAATGCAGGACCAGATCACCTAAGCCAGATTGAAACAGGCAAGGAACCAACCAATTTGGAAGAGGGATTACCAAATGCACAACTCTTTGTTGTGCGCATCATGGACAACCATTTTGCAGATATAATTCAATTTCTGACTACTAGAACAACTATATAAGGGTATTCTACTCAATAGAAGAAGAAACTAGTGGTCTGCGCTATTGATTTTCTGTTATAGTGGGACATTTGTATAAGATGGGAACAGATGAAATATTGCACCAATATGTTTTGGAATTTGAGTGCGCTAGTATCCTCACCAAAGCACATGGAGGAGTGGCTGGAGGACACTATGCAGGTAGAGAAATCACACAAAAGATTATGCGCGCAGGGTTATGGTGGCCAACAGTGCATAAAGACTCTAAGGCATTTTGTAAAGCCTGCGATGCTTGTAAAAGGACGGGCAAGCCTTCACGAAGAGATGAATTTTCATTAAACCCTCAGGTTTCATTACAGTTATTTGAAAAATGGGAAATTGACTTTGTAGGTCTGATCCAACCACCAAGAAGGAAGATAGATACGCAGTATATTATTACCACAATGGAGTCCTTAACTAGATGGTTAGAAGCACAACTGATGAAATATTGTATTGTTGCTACCGCTGCGAAGTTCTTGTTTGAATACGTATTAAAGAGGTTTGGGTGCCCTAAGGTATTAATGAGTGATAGGGGTATGCATTTCCTGAATGGAACAATCAGCGTGATGCTTGAGGAATTCCAGGTATATCATCAAAAGAGTATGCCCTATCATCCCCAAGCCAATGGTATAGTGGAAGCGTTCAATAAAATTTTAGATAATGCGTTGACAAAAGTTTGTAATGCAAAAAGAAACAATTAGGATGTACAAATACTGGCAATCCTATGGGCATACAGGACAACGTGAGGAGGCTAAACTCCATTTAGGTTGGTCTATGGGATTGAGGCAGTGATGCCCACGGAATATATTTTGCCAAGATTTCACGTTGTAGATTTAACAGAGATGACGGATCACAAGACCTTGGAGGAGCAACTCATGCAGTTGATGGAGTTGGAAGAGGATCGGTTTCTTGTAGGATTTCACTAGCAAGTGCAAAAGGAACGTGAGAAGGCATGACATGATAGGCATATTAAGTTGCGCACCTTCAAAATAAATGATCTCGTGCTGTTGTATGATAAAAATTTCACAAAGTTTCTGGGAAAATTCAAAATGCACTGGTTAGGCCCGTATGTTGTTAAGTAAATCATGGATGGTGGCAAAGTTCATCTCGTGAAGCTGAATGGCGAATTATTCCCAGGTAGGATGAATGGAAGTCAGTTGAAAATGTATATAGGGGATCATGCCCCTGTGCAATGACTAAATGGTAGCAGGACAGTCTTAGTGCTCTAAGCAGTTGCAAGGGAGAGCGGGACTATTAAATACATTTCTCGAAGAAGAGGAGAACACGGTAAGGAGGCTGCATGATGGATGCAAGGGGTACAGTAGAAGAAGCTGTGATAGATGAAGCAGTGATGGAAGAGCTGCACCATGGGGGTTGGTGCCACACAGCTAGGTCCAAAAGTAGCCATTGGAGTCATTATTCATGATTGGATAGAGAAAATATCATTAGGAGGAGTGGGTAGGCGACATTTATGGCAAAAATATTTGGATATATACTGCCAAATATGCATTTATGATCATAAAATAGAGGGAACAATCGAATTTGAATTCGAAATCGCCTATAAATTTGGCATGTTGGTTTGTCGAAGAACAATTTTATTTCTGACAGTTGTGTATAAACCCTCTTGTTTTCGATCTATGAATCGATAGACTTGGGGGGACTTTGTTGCAAGCCTGACATTCACAAAACTACATGAGTATAGCTAGAAGATTATCCTTGAACAGATGGCTAAGCCTGTAAGTTTCGAAGCCGCTGCCTCTCAAGCAGAGGCCCCTGAAGTTGTGTCAATGGAAGCTACACCATATGTACCTATGGTGTCGAGGTCACCTAAGCCAAAGAAATTGACTGCTAAGGAGAATCAGAAGAAAAAACAACCTATACCGATGAGGTAGTCTCCGAGGAAGAACCCCACACAGGTTCAAAAGAAAGAGAGAAAGGACAACACAAAGTAGCTGAAGGAAAACATGCATTTGGACACAGAAGACCTCCACAATGGAATTGAGGAATTGGATGTTGATCAGGGTGAGCCTATAACTAGGCTCCCAATGTATACCCCTCAGCAGAAAGGGAAATCAAAGGTAACAAAGGACCCAGATTTGGGAAAGTTCACGATCTTTATGCCACTATTGCCAGAATAAGCGGTATTTGAAGGCACGCTCTTAGCGCAAATCCCTGTGTTAAAACTGGAAGATTGGGATCTCGTCGACCATGAGAAATTTCCTCACTTTTCCACCAATAAATACCTGACCAATATTTACTATGAGGAGACTTGGGTCACAAGGCTAGAACCGATAAATTGGGTAAAAGGTGTCGAGCAAGTCAGGTTGCTCCATATGTTGTGTGTGCCACACTTTCACGGATCAGTTATCAATATTGTTTTTGTGTGCCAATTGCTCGCGTTGGTGCATGATGGGTGTTTTTTATTAGGCGAACCCATCCCCTAACATATGTGTTGATCCATAGAATTACAAAGTTTCCCCATAAAGGGGTGGTTATAGCTAAGGAATTTGGAGGCAAAAGCAAGGAGAAGGAACTTGCGGATAAAATGAAAACTAGATATAGATTGGTCAAGAAGTCGCGCAGATACTCTATTCGCTCTATTGCAGACCCAACGATGCAGTTTTCCACTCAAATACTAGCCAGGAAGATCATGAGAAAATGTCGCGCGGACGAGGTTTCAGTGCCAGTAATTTCATTAGCTGCACAGTGCACAAAGGGGGTGTAGTACAACTAGGCACAATACCTTTGTAAGGAATTTTTAGCTAATAGCCGTGAAGCACAGGAGGAAAGCAAGGCATTTCACTATGCCTGGCTTCTGTTGTTAATTGTATTAGTTGCATGGAAACTACCGAAGGATAGTCAATTCCTTCCATAGGATGAGGATTTACTGGAGGCAGCGAAGTTTGCTTTGCTGTGGGAAACGAAGGATCTAGATAGGATCACAAAGTCAAAGATCTTATGGATTCTGTTCGAGATGGACCTCTACACAGTGATAAGTCAAAGGCCAAGGTTGTCTCTAACCTTGTTTGAGCAGTTGTAGGCCTTTGCGGAATTTAAGGCCAACTTTCATAATGTATCCATCCATGCAAGAAGAGACCCTAAGAAGATATGGCACAAGTTGCCATACCAAGTTACAGAGGTAGAAGTACAGGAGATTGTGGGGACTTGTCCAGCAGAGTGGTGACAACCCACAGATCTTGGCATAGGTACCAGCAAAGGAAGAGAAATCTCTTCCGCGCAGATGACAACCATGTAGAAATGGAAAGAAGAAGCATAAGAAGCAATGCAATATTTGGCCAAGCAAAAGGAAAAAGAAGTCATTGCTAAAGCAGCAAATTTCACAACAACACTTACATGACTTACCCATATAATCAGTGCTCCTCTCAATCTTCTATTTGACATTCAACCTACGCTCCTACAGTTCAATCCAGCAATTAGATTTCATTTCAATAGTGTCCAGGAATGGAGCAACTAGCAAGACTTTTCAAACCTGTGTCCAGTTTCTACTTGCAACTTCATTCTGGGTTTTACTTGCAACTCCTACATCACATTTAACGTTTTCTTCAGCAAATCATCGTCCACAGGAATTGCATTAACATGCTTACCCTTACAAATACTCTGGCAAACTGCGTCTTCAACATTTTTGTCCACGCTGTCAATTCAGATTTAATTCATCAAACTTTTATCAATTCTGGATCGCACCTTCTGGCCTGTCATTTCTGGATTATCAAAACACTGTTTGCTCTCCAACAGAACTCTGAGGATTGATTGCAAATGAACCGATACATTCTTCAACATCCAGAAAACCATTCCATTTCTTCACTGACTTCTCCACTACGCTTTTAACATGTGATCCAATTCTCACAATGCAACCAACAATGGGTGAACTGGATATTAAATCAAATTCAGTTTAGCACACATTGAACACAATCATTTTTCATGGCAATGGTTTATCGAAGGCATCATTCACATCCAGCAAACATCAATTTACACATCGATCTTTCCACAACAATAATTTATCCTGCATTCAACTGCATTCAACGTCTTATATTTTTTTTTAATCAACAGCGCCATTTATGATTCAATTGCTATGGAACCCAATTTCTTCAATCTTTGAACCTGCACCTTAAATAACTCAACATGATTTATAACAGTTCAACTCAATGTTTGTTAAACAATTGTGCCTTCTGTAAAATCGAATCTCCAAGTCGATGTGCCAATGCATTCAACAATGTTCAAACAGTGTTCTATTTCAGCCAACCAAACACCATGGAAGGAGTGAATTCTGAACCGGGTTTCAAACATTGCCATCGAATTTATTTCTAACCTACGCCTTTGTCATACAGTAAAATCATTCAAATGGAAATTCAATTAAGAGATATCGATTCTACACTTAGTTTTATTTCCTTCAGAACGTCTTTTAACACATATATGAATTAACACTCTAGCAACTTCCATCTCACACAGTCACATTACAAAACCAGACTATGTTATGTTATTAATTCCGTAAACAACCAATAGCAATGACCGCAGTTTTATTACATCATGTGATTCAACATGCTAACTAAGAGTGACTTCTGCAATGTATTTCACTCAACAGAACTAGTCCAACGCATTTAAAAATAGTATCCATACCCATATGCCTTTACAAAGTATCCATACCCATTCGACTAGTGTTGTGTTGTAATGCATCGATTACTATGAATCCCACACAAACTTGATTCATTCAATTCTCTTTGATTCATAAACACTTCTAATACAAGTGCGCATAACTCAACTCTTAATTTCAGAAATTAAACAACCAATTTCTAATTCACCAATAAAGCTCTAAACACACTTATCATATAAAATAAATACTTACAACCTTTCTTCGTGGCCAAATATTCAGCAGTAGTGGCCCTTACAATTTGCTGAAGGCTTACAGCCTTGTTGTTCAAGCCTACTCTCAATCTCACACTCTCTCACAATCTCTAATGTGTTTTTCTCACAAAACCCCTTCCTATTTATACAATTTTTAAAAATCATTTAATTAAATGCTCAATCCCTTCAATTCCTCAACAAACCCCTAAATCTCTCAACATCCCTAAATGATAGATCTTTATCCCTAAAACCCTTCAACTAATTAAATTCCCTCATATCCTTTTATTAAATAAAAAGATATTTACAAAAATCCTCACCTTCTCCTATTTTATTCAAATTAATTAATAAAATACTAAAAATTATCACACCCCCCTTTTAACATATTTACAAAATAAAAAACACCCTTGATGCTCCTGCATCAAGATGTCAGGTACTTACACCTTAGGCCCCGTGACTTCATGTTGTCCTTCTGACTCGAATACTAATGTTCTTAAGGTCTTCCTCATCTTCCTCTGTGGTCACATTATAGAATTCTAGAGCATGGTGCAGTTGCGTACTCCAATCTCGTTGTACCCAGGTGACAGGTCCTTCTAACATTATGAATATTGCAGCTTTGATCTCTTGTAATGCTCCGTCAATACACTCAAATCCATCTTCAAAATTGAAAGTTAATAGAAACATTTCCTTCACAACATCCCATTCTACAGTTCTATGTCGCAGCTTTGTTTCTAGATACCATTTCATCAAAATAGTATCTAAAGTGTGGCATAATATGTGAACCCATTCTGGTTGTGGTTCTTCTCCCCATGCCTTCATCCATCAAGCCAAATGCATTCACAGATTTTCCTTCACTATATATTTCTCAGTAATGCAGGTATTGGCATATCCAAACCACAGCTTCAACATCGTTTAATATTCCTTCCAATCTTCAAATTTGTTCTTATGTGTACCCCACCATCTGGCAGGCATATCTCTCAGTGCAATGTCTAATTCCTAGAATCGATGTTCCTCTGGTACATCCCGTTAAAATTTATCCATAAATAAATTGACATCTTCTAAACCATCATAATACGGTAAGTTGCATACTCAGTGGATATACATTGAAGCAACTTAGTGATCCTATTGCATCATAGTGATGATACTTCATGCAATCTATTCTATCAGTGCTCAAGCTCCTCATCTGAATTTGAATTGCAGGAGTTGTCCTTCTCCCAAGTAATTTTCCCATTCGTCGTAGGGTTGATCAAATCCCCGTCTTGTGTAGTAAGCTTATAGATTGTATCAATATCATCCTCCACATAATTATCACGAACTGTTTCAGTATATTGTGCACCCTCAATCAGATCTAGTCGAACAATAACTCTTAGTTACCCTTAGTTCCTTCTTCTCAAATGTCATGTTGTGCTTCTTGAGGTTGATGATTGTGTTCATATAAAATGCCTAATCAATTCCAAGCAGCACTGGGTATTGTTATTGTTGTCCACTATTTCAATTACTTCAAAATTGGCTATGGCACATGCCCCTTCAAGATCCATAGTCACTCCATGTAGGTGCCCCATAGGAATAATCTTTTGTTTATTTTCCATTCTCAGATGGATCGTGGACCACTGTAGTGTTGGTCTTCCCATTCTTTCCTAGGTTTTCTTCAACAAACATTTTCATCAGACCCCAAATCAAGGATTACTTGGTCCATTTCAAATTCTGCAATCTGGGCAGTCAATCTCATTTCACGCATAGTCTTTTTCTTGCCCTTGTCTACTTTGTGTATTGTGCATTGTTCAGGCAGTGGCTTACCCTTTCCATCACAATTATCTATCAATTCTTGCATTCCCCCTACTGATTTTTGGTCTCTTAGGAGCTTCATGCAGGTTTGTAAGAAAGATATCAAAAATGAGGGATCCGTTTCTTGTGCAATACTAACTCCTTCATGCTTCTTCGTGCTTGTACTCGTAGCCCTTGATGCAGAAGCTCCTCTTTGCCTCCATAAACATCTCCTTCACTTTATTCACATCTAATCTAGCCTCCTTGTTAGCATCCTTGTGTACCCATACATTTTCCTCTAGTTGTTTCCCTTTATCCTCCCCAGTAGCTATACCACTTCGCGTAACAATATTAACATTAGGTCCATCTTCACACAGTTTTGATCTCATCATCTGGATGTTTTGATTAGGCTACTAGGTCTAGGTCTTCTTTTCTTGCATCTTCGTGATGAGCACAGGACAATCTTCTATGACATGATCAAATTGTCGACAATATTGACATGAGGGGTGCATTGGATTCTGACAATCTCGCGCAAAGTGACCTGGTTCTCCACAATTGTAACAAATGATCTAGCCTCGGCCTCTTCCAGCTCCTCCTCCTCCTCCTCTTCCTCATCCCTGGAATCCTTCGTGTGCTACAGTTGCACCTTGATCTTGTTGAGGACGTGCCTCCATCTGTACTCTATATGTTGGTGTTATGTCCATCATCAATTCATAAATTCGGTAATTGCGTTCATCATTACCTACATACTTGCAGAAATTACAAAACAATTGTTGGGGAGTCTACACAAACTTCTGTAAAAAGTGATAATTTTTTGTCATATGTTTTCCTGTGATCTGGTAGATAGTGCACCAAGGTACCACACCTATACTTGTCCCAACGGTATTTTCTAGCTTTAAGGGGACAAGACCTCCCCCAACTAGATAATTTGGATACACTAGAAAGCGATCCTTGTCATGACCATGGCCTTTACATTTTAAACACCATACTTTTTTGTGGATCTCATTTTGGACTTCCTTTCCCTTTTTGAGACTTTGCAACTCCATATGCAAGCTAGCCAATTGCAACTAAATATGTTGCACTCCCAGATTCGTATCCTAAATAAGTGAGGCTTCCAACTTCATAGAAATCTCCAATGCCTCATCCTATGTTCCAATCTTATATTATGACAATAGAAACCTTAAATGGGGTAATAGCGAAGCAATATACCAATCCTTGTGTTTTTCATCCATGATCTGCATATTAGCCTATTGGAGCAAGCACTTCGGCCTTTGATCGAAATCCCATTCAGACTCAATTACCTTCTAGTGGATCTCTTTAACCTTTATTACTGACTGGGATTGCGACTTAGGCTTCTTGAATTCATTATTTAGCGCATCATTTGTATCCTTCAGCATCACAGCTGAATGAGTCAAACAATACTTAATATACCATCTCAGCACTCTATCTTGCAAATTTGTGACCAGCTACACTTTCTTCAGGTCATCATCTGTTATCTATTGTGACTTAATTCACACAGCATCTGCTAAAAACCAAAATTGTTCAGGGTCTTTCATCCCAAACCCTTGAATATGGGCATCTTCATCACGTTTGTCATATTGAATAGTGGAGGTGGATGTGGAGGTGGAGGTGGAGACAGGGGTGTAGGTGTAAGTGTGTGAGGTGGAGGTGATGGCGGAGGCAGAGTGGATGGATGTGGTATCCCTACGAAGACATGATTTACTGTCTGCGGTGCACCTTGAGGAGTCTTCAGACTATTACTTTCTTCATCACTATCAGACGCTCCCAACAAAGGATTGTATTCAGCACCTAAATCTAGATTTCTTCTAAATGGTTTTCCACTTCGCGTAGCTCCCATCAAATCTTGACTAAACATCAATTCAATGGCATAACCCATTTCTCACACAATATCATTTTAATCTAGGTTTTCAGGGACTTCAGATACTTAGCTTTGCAATAACTGACAGATGTATTGATCACGAAATCAGTAATGAATCCACCCAAAATAATATCGATCCAATAATCGACATCCCTCACGATATTGTTTTCTAACCCTTCCAGATGCCTCACTAGCTCTGGAGTCTAAACAATAAGGTTATCCAACTTCCACATACCTTGATCATTTGCCAATTTAGACAACCATTCATATAATTCTCATGGAAAAGAGTAGAAGAAAATTGCATGTTCTTCTGTATACATGTATCTATTCAACCACTCTTACTTCAATAGGCAAATTCCTATTTTCCTGGGCTGCAAACTCATGCAACTTCTGATCAATCCACTTTTCGATCTCTTTCTTAGTCAGTTTCCACTTATTTCTCATCACATATTCCTTAAATAGATCTCGGACCCAGCAACGGAACCATTTTTTGGCTTAAAGGAGCTTGGACCCAAGTTCAAAGTTAGTTGTGCTAACCAACAAAAGCCTACACTGCCGACCCTTTTGGGAAACAACCCATGTAGCGTAGACTGTCGTCTCACCAAAGGAATTATTGGGGGATGGCATAACCAAGTTTCTTCATCCAAAAGACTATCGAATGTGTTTATGTTACTTTGGAGCTTTATTCTGACCTTCATGAACTCTAACCCTTAAAACTCAGAAATTACAGTAACTTACAATTAACAGATCCAAGCTCTACGCTAACTATTCTAAACATTCATAACATCAAGTAATTAAATAGATCTATTGCTTTCGCAAATTTATTAAGTACTTCTCAAGATAATTGCAGTAAACAAAGTGAATCATACAGTAAATTCAGAAGTAAAGTATAATGCACATATAAACAGATAATGCTTCAAAATAACCTTTATTATGCTCAAATCTTCTATTACAGATTCTTTTTATCCTGCACAAATAGCTACAACGGCCCGCACACTCAGCTGCGGACTTGCCAAGGTCTTCGGGCACACAACTATATGAGCCTTCCCCTTCGCATAAGTATAGAAAACATATTTCTCTTACTTAGATCATTCACTTCTTGATTAACTAACTTCTTATGACTCTCTATGACTCCTTTTCATATCATCTTCTAAACCATGGGTGGGTCATAAAACAACTTAACTTCTAACAAAATAAGGGGCTTTGACCTTCCTAAATCCCCTTTGACTCCTAACAACATTCGCACTCTGCTCCTCAAAATGTAGAGACTTTGCACTTTGCAATAATAACAAAATTGTTTACAAAATTTACCCCAAGGGACCCTCTCTAGGTCCCAACAAGAGGCAATTTCGAGCTTAAGATATTGTGATTGTTATTCTCATGTTATTTTTGACATCTTGGTGATAATGAAAAGGGTTCTTTGATCCAGCACTAAGTTGAGTCAGAGGGTTTAAGCTCTTGGGTTAGGGCCCAACCCTAGCAGAAGAGGTTCCTCTTCTTTTTGTACATGTATCCTTAGAGTAGAATCATAGATTAGTTGCTAAAGTTATTTTCGTTTTTTTTAATTTACAAGTATTCGAATGATTGGTTATTTTTTCTTCCATTAGTTGGATAAGAAAATCAATGTTACAGTAGTGAAAGAAAAGACTTCGGAAAATCTTGTGGAAGTGGCCTCATCCTTATCACCGTAATGGGATCATGGTTTGAGGGCCCCACTCTCACAGCCCCAAAAATAGAGTTATCTTTTAGTTGTTACATAACTTAGGGTTTCTTATTGAGTAGGCCATTGTTCATTATTTCTTAGAAGCACTTGAAATTGTCATTTTAGTTTCTTAAGATTGTTGTATATTAGAAAGCATTCCATTCCATAGAGTTGATCCACTTGCCATCAATAAATCACTTTCTTGAATTCAACTCATCTTTTCCACGTTTACATAAAGTTGTGCATAAATGAAGAAATGAATATGTTTTGTCGCAAGAGTTGTTGATCTGCAGGGATAAATCATTCCACCAGCCTCATCTAAGTCTTCTCCATCTCTCGCCAAACCCTACCAACCATCAATTTGGATTTCTATTTGTAGCCACCGTGGATAGCCACATTGAGAAAATCCAACCATTCTGAAGATTTGGGCTAATCCTTGGGTAGTGTGCACCTTCCCCATACCTTATTCCACCATCATACACCTTCCCAGCACTTCCTTTCACTTTCCCTACCTTCCTATAGATTTCAGCTAAGTTTCCTGTAGTAAACCAGGACATCTTGTAGTAACTACAGGAAATCCTATAGAAATTACAGGAAACCTTGTAGCAGCCTATTTTAGACAGTGTTGGGACAAAATAATGATCAGAGCCTAGGGTAGGCCTTCAACTTGACCTCCATACCCCTCAATGCCATTTTTGACTAGTTTTCCCATACCTTTCTCCCCTGCAAAAGATCAACTTGATTAGTTTAACATTTACATTTCTAAATTGAAAAACCAAAAGACTCTTTTCTGCAATATTTAGCTAATGCATGCATACATCAATCTTAAAAATATTAGGATCATTTCCATGCCTACTTTGTCCAAATAACTAGATGATATAATGCAAGGTTAAATTATGTCACTTTTGCAATTAATGTGTGTTAATTCCTAGCTAGGTGATTTCATGTCATTTTCATAGCACTTTCTATTGAGCACTTTAATTTCCTTAACATAGGCAAGAATTTACTTTTTGCATTAAAGATATCTTTACATTCATTGTCAGTATTCAGCCTCCTTCTAATCAATAGAAGACTGGTTGGAAAAACCCTAGTGGTCTATCGCCCCAATTGAGAAGTGAAGAGAGTAGATTATTGCATTTGTTGTGCATTGTGAGGTGAATTGAGCACCCTGATCAGTGACTAGCTCTCTAGGGTACCCATACTTGTAAAACACATTCTCCCTTAAGAGCTCAGCCACTTTCTCTTCTACTAACTTGATAGCCTTGGTTTCACTCAACTTTGTCAAATAACCAGTGCACACAATTATGTACTTTTTCTGCCATGATGGTGTATCAATGGGCCCAATGAAATCCATGCCCCACTTGTCAAATGGCTCAAGCTTCACTTGAGGTTGCAAAGGAATTTCATCCCTGGGATTAGGGTTCCCCATTCTTTGGCACTGGTCATATCGACTCGTGTATCTTCTTGCATCTTGGTGGAGAGTGGGCCAGTAGTAGCCAGTTTGTAGTACTTTGAAAGTTGTCCTCTTGGAAGAAAAGTGACCTCCACAAGACCCATCATGACAGGCCATAAGGATGTCAAAGAATTCCTCCTCCCTGACACATCTCCTCAAAATTTGTTATGGACCTAGCTTGAATATATTGCCCCAATCCAAGTGAATGGGGCACTCTTTCTTATAATTTTTCTCTTTTCCTTGGAGGACAAACTTGGAGGGAATTGTGTAGACACTAAGTAGTTGGATATGTCAACAAACCATAGAGGCAGAAATGAAACAACAAATAAAGGCTCATCTGGCAGCTAATCATCAACCATTCCTTCCTCACCTATAGGCAAAGTAAGTCTAGACAAAAAATCTAGAACTACATCTTCTCTACGAGGCTTATCAATTATAGTTAGATCAAAATGTTGTAATAAAAGCAACCATCTAATAATTATGGAATTCACATCAGGCTTGTTCATCAAATATTTAATAGCAGCATGGTAAATATGTACAAAAGTATGGTAACCAGTAATGAAATAACTAAATTTATTCAAGGAATGGACAACAACTAGGAGCTCATTTTCAGTCACCATATAGTTCAATTTAGCCTTGGACAGATTTTTGTTGATGAAATAAATGGCATAAGGCAACTTGTCATCTATCTGGCCTAGAGCTGCTCCTATAGCTTTGTCAAAGGCATCAACATGGATGTGGAAAGGAAGAGCCCAATTTGGGCCTCGGAGTATAGGTGCAGTAGTCAACTTGTCCTTTAAGGTTTCTAAGGCCTCTTAACAGCTTTCTGACCAGAAAAATTCAGAGTCCTTAGCTAATAGTCCAAACAAAGGTGAGGCTACTTTGTTGAAGTCCTTTATGAATATCCTATAGTATCCAAATAAGCCCAAGAGATTTCTAACATCCCTCTGCTTCTAAGGAGTAGGGACCCTCTTTATGATAGCAACTTTATTTGGGTCCACTTGCAGTCCTTCTGGGATATTGAATGACGTAGAACGGTCCCTGCATTCATAAAGAACTCACACTTCTTAGGACTAAGGGATAGGTTAATTTTAATGCATTTATTTAATACTTTCCCCAAGTTAGAGAGAGCCTCCAAGAAATCGCACCCATATGGAGTGAAATCATCCACAAAAATTTCTACAGAGTCATGCACTAGCTCTACAAAGATGCCTAGGAATGCCCTCTAAAAAGTGGCAGGGGCATTACATAATCCAAAAGGAAGGACCCTTTAAGAAAATACCCCAAGTACAAGTGAAGGTGGTTTTATCTTGGTCCTCTGGGCTGATCTAGATTTAATTGTAACCACTGAATCCATCCAGGAAATAGAAGAACTTCTTTTCTACAAGACCATCCAAGACTTGATCAATGAAAGGTGGAGGGAAATGGTATTTTTTGGTGGCTTTGTTTATCTCTATGTAGTCCACATAGATCCTCCATTTTCCATTCTTCTTTGAGACCAGAACTAGAGAATACACACACTCACTATCTGAGATGGGGTAAATGAACCCTGCATCCAACAAATTTTGTAGTTCTTCTTTAACTATGTCTTTGAGGGCTGGGTTCATTCTCCTCTTTCGTTGGCACACTGTCTTGCAACCTTCCTTGATGTAAATGTGGTGAGTACACACCAAAGTGTGCACTCCCTTAATTTCCTTATAAATCTAGGAAAAGGAATCCAGATTCTCTCTTAGCATGTCACATAACTCCTTTTCCTGATGTCCAGAGAGAGGGTTTGATTTTTAATGTTCAATCTGTTAGCACTTCCTTGAAGTTTTTTAAAAGAAGGAAAGGAGTCCGAGGTAACCACAAACCAACTTTTAAGTATAGAATCTAGCCAATCTGTACTCGGAGAGGGCTCTCTCTTTGAGATTTAGCTTTGTTTATGGGATATTAGGCTAGTTATGAAAGCTTAGGGAGTTTTGATTTTGTTTGGTGGTGGAATTCAGGAGCAGATGGGTAAAACTAGGTATTTCAAGCCATTGGGCTATGGAGCCAACTGAAGATGGCTTAACTGGATCAGAATGATTCAACAAAGGAGGGCTTCACAGGGCAAGATAGTTAAACAAGATACAAATGATAACTTCAAAGGATGAGACGGTCTTGAAATAGGAAAAGGGCAATTAAGAATCCTTCAACAAAGTCTCAAGATGAGGGAAAGTGGGTGAGCACTAACAAAAAGAAATTAAGAATTCTTTGTTAAATGGCCACAATGATAAACTAAAAAGCAGGGAGAAATTAAGAATTCCCTACCTATGATAGCTTGGAAGAAAACATTAAGAATATAAATGATTTTAAAGACAATGCAGTAAAGCACTTTCTAAAATATACTTTTTCGTTTATCATTCAGATACAAAAAACATGTGAAATATTTAAACAAGAGAACTGCAAAAACATAAGATATAGAATACTTATTTGTTTCTCGTTTGACATAGGAATCCTGTAAAATTCCTTTGATTTATTACTTTGTCCAACCAGCCATACAAAAGTTGTTCAACATCACTTTTATTCCAAAATAAATAGTTTACAGAAATGTCTAAGAATCCACCCCTAGTACTTCGAATGAGGAAGTACTTATACAAAATTTACAACAAAATATCTCCTAAATGAGAAAGATATATTCTAGGAAAACTAAATATATTTTACATGAATGTAGAGAAAGATGGTCTCGAAAGTAGAAACTGATTATGAACTGCTGGGTTGTTGTCCCTGTTTTTGTTGAAGGAGCTGGAGGCAGGCCCTATGATTGTGTATCTTGTTGTCTTGCTCGTAATTCTGTGCTAGCTGATTATTTTCATCTTTTCACTGATACTCTTTTACCTGTGACTAATACTCTTTACCTGCTTTATTATAATTCATCCCTTTTACCAAATTGACTATGGTAAATACTTCAATTTACTTTTTACCATGGTAAATCATAAGATGTCTGTCATGTCAGTCCACCAATCATCTCTTGGTATCCTAGTCCTTGTAAGTTTTCTGTAGATTTCATCTGCTTCTTTGTATTTTACAAAATTTGGTTGTACTAGAACAAGTGTTTGTAGGTTTTAACCCTGTACAGAAATTACCTGCATACGAATTCTAAAACACAGAAAATAAACAATGCGAGATCATAACACATATACACAGAGATTTTCCCCTGGATCCCAAAATCGAGACTACCAGCTTGATTTTTCATTATGTTCCTTTCAATATTACAATACATATTTATGCATGTCGAATCATCCAATACCATGGACCGAAAACCATCGTGTCCAATACCATGGACCGAAAAACCATCGCGTCCAAAAAAAAACATGTGCAAAAATCATGCACAAAACCATAGGTGGGTCTGCCCAACCTAACAGAGGGTCCAAAACCAAAATTTTCCAGGGCGCTGCCCCAGACCCCATAAAGTGGCATTATGGTGCCCTTCAAACCCCCTGTTAACGACATGGAAAGAATATAACACAACCCAAAATTCTCCCACTTGTTGTTTTCTTTGCACAGGGGGCCACACGAGAGCTTAGTCATTTTCCCAGCCCTGAAATGCCCATTGTCTCTCTACACCAAGAGAACTTCCAAGAGCTCATAGATTTTTTCAATGCATCTGCAATATTCTTCAAAGTGTCCACCTTTACCAGCAACACCTTTTTGTCTTCTATCATATCCCTCACAAAGTGATACTGAACATCAATGTGCTTTGTCTTTGAATGATATGCAAGGTTCTTTGCCAAGAAAATTTCACTTTGGCTATCACAGTCTATCCTTATAGCTTCTTGTACTAACCCCATACTTGAACACAATCTCTGCAACCAAACTGCTTCCTTGCTTGCATGAGTGGCTGCCATGTATTCTACCTTTGTAGTTGATAGTGCCACTACAGATTGTTTCTTACTCATCCAACTGACTGCACCTCCAAATAGGTTAAACACATACCCACTTGTAGATCTTCTCTAATCCAGATCTCCAGCCCAGTCTACATCAACAAAGCCATGAATATCCAACACTCTGTCCAATCCCAGTCTTCCTTGGTAGCACAGACCATAATCACTAGTGCCACTGAAATACCTGAAAACCCGCTTCACTATTGTCCAATGCTCCTTTCCTGGTTTTGACATAAACCTACTCAATACTCCCACTACATGTGTAATATCTAGTCTAGTATAGACCATTGCATACATCGGGCTACCGACTGCACTTGCATATGGAACACGGGACATGTCCTCTTCCTCTTCTTGTGTCTTGGGACATTGTTCAACAGATAACCTAACACCTACAGGAATAGGAACCTTCACCAGTTTATTATCCTACATATTAAACCTTTGCAGTATTGTCTCGACATACTTCCTCTGGTTTAACCAGAGCTTCCTCTTTGCCCGATCTCTTTTAATATCCATGCCCAAAATATGGTTTGCAGCACCAAGATATTTCATGTCGAATTTGGAGGGTAACTGGGTCTTCAAATCCTGGATAATTTCTTTGTCACTTCCAACCATCAACATATCATCCACATACAAGACCAGATAAATAACATGGTCACCAATTAATTTAAAATACACACAGTGATCTGCATTGCTTCTGTTGAAGCCAAGTCCCCATATAAATGTGTCAAATTTCTCATACCACATCGTTGGTGACTGTTTTAACCCATACAAAGACTTCTTTAACTTGCATACCAATTCTTTCTTACCCTTCACTGCAAAACCTTCAGGTTTCTTCATGAATATTTCCTCTTCCAGGTCCCCGTGAAGAAATGTTGTCTTTACATCCATCTGTTCTACCTCAAAATCAAAAGCAGCAACAACAGATAAAAGTAATCTAATAGAAGTTACCTTGGCAACAGGAGAAAAAATATCGCCAAAATGAATTCCTGGCACCTGGGAATAACCTTTTGCTACCAACCGAGCTTTGTATTTCTCCACTTTTCCTTCTGCATTTGTCTTCTTTTTGAACACCCATTTGCTACCAATGGGTTTCCTTCCAGTCGGCAACTCCACCAAATCCCAATCCTCATTTTTGTGCAAAGATGCCATTTCATCAACCATGGCCTCTTTCCAGAGTTTTCCATCCTCTGAATCCACTGCTTCCTTCACAATTCTGGGATCATCATCAGTAACAGACAAAGAAAAATTTGAACAGAAAGCAGATGGACTATACCTTTCTGGTTGCCTTCTTTCTTGAACTGATCTTCTCAAAGCTGGAGTTTGTGGCTCTTCATCTTCTGATTCCTCCTCTGCTGTAGAGTCTGATTCTTCCTCCTTTAGCTCAAACTCTATATTCTCAAGTTCCTTTGGTTGGACTTCATGTTTAATAACATCTTTCACCTCTCTAAACACCACATCTCGGTTGTACATAACCTTCCTTGTTACTGGGTTCCAAATCTTATAACCCTTTAAACCATCCTTATACCCAATAAAGATGCACTTTTCAGATTTACTATCCAACTTTGTTCTTTTCTCCTTTGGAACATGTACATATGCATCACATCCAAATACGCTTAGATGTGAAAGAGAGGGTTTCTTACTAGTCCATACCTCTTGTGGAGTCTTATCCTCCAACGCTGATGAAGGTGACCTGTTGACCAGGTAACATGTAGTATCCACCGCCTCTGCCTAGAATTCTTGTCCTAACCCGACACCACTGAGCATGCTTCTTGTCCTTTCCATCAACATCTTGTTCATTCTTTCTGCAACTCCATTTTGCTGAGGTGTATATGGAGTAGTCTTTTGTCGTGCTATACCACACTTCTTGTAGAATTATTCAAATTCCTGACTGCAAAACTCTCCACAATTATCATTCCTCAGCACCTTTATCTTCTTCTCTGTTTGGTTTTCCACTAGAGCATTAAATTATTTAAACCTATCAAAGACTTCAGATTTCTTCTTAAGTAAATATATCCATGTATTCCTTGAGAAGTCATCTATAAATGATACAAAGTACACAGACTTACCCAGTGATGGAACCTTCACAGGTCCAAACACATCACTGTGCACAAGCTCTAATATATGTTTCGCCCTCTTACCACCAGAGGGGAAACTCACCCGATTCTGCTTCCCGTATACACAATTTTCATAGAAATCAAAATCCAGAGAGCTATTACTCATATCTTCTACCATACCTTTACCAAGAAGTATTTGAAGGCCCTTCTCTCCCATATGTCCAAGCCTTTTTTGCCACAGCATGGTCTTTTCACTAGAGACCTCTATATTTTCTGCTCCACTTTCAAGAAACACAGAACTGTTGCACCCATCAACAACAGTGATACCTTGCAGCTTGTACAGAGTTCCAATGCGAACTCCTCGCATCAATACCAGTGCTCCCTGAACCATCTTGCAGGTATCCTTCTCGAACACTATTTTTACACCTGCATCATCCAGCTTACTAACAAAAATAAGATTTCTCTCTAATGCAGGAATATGCAGAACACCCGGAAGTGTTCTAACCCTTCCACCTTGCAACTTCAACTTTACTTTTCCACGACCAATGATTCTAGCCTTCCTATCATCCCCCAAGAAGACATCACCACCATCATATTTCTCATACTCACAGAACCACTCTCTATGGGGAGTGAAGTGAAAGGATGCATTGAGTCAATCAACTATGCCTCATGATCTACATGTTTACTTGAAGAAGCCAAGTACACATCCCCACCTTCATCTGAGGTGGTTTTCACCTCTGCAGAAGGAGCCTCATCAGATCCCTTTCCTTTGTCAGGAGCTTTAGACTTATAGTTCCTTTTGAAGTGGCCTTCCTTTCCGCATTTCTAGCACACCACCTTTATAGGTTTTCTTGGAGATTTAGATCTCTCTCTAGATTTAGATCTCCCACCCAATGAATTATTTTTGTTTCTGTTTTGGGACCATCCTAGTATAGACAACGCATCACCATTTTGGCTCTCCATATTTTTTCGTCTCATATCCTCCATCAACAAGGCTGAGACTATTTCATCAAACTGCAAGGCAGTTGCATTGCTACCTATTGCAATAACCAGACTATCCCACGAATCTAGTAGAGAACACAACAAACTAATGCACTTATCTTCATCTGAAATTTTAATATCAACAGATGGTAACTGACTTACCATACTATTAAATGCATTCAGATGCTCTGTCACCGAGTCTCCATCTTTCATCCTTAGGTTATACAACTTTTTCCGCATGAACAGTTTATTCACCAGAGACTTAGATTGGTACAAAGTCCCTAACTTGTCCCACAAAGCCTTTGTTGTAGCTTCCCTTGATACATTCAACAATACTGAATCTGAGACACATAATCATATTATGCTCTTTGCCTTCTGATCCAACTTCTTCCATTCTTCATCAGACACTCCCGTTGGTTTAGTATCCAGATCTACTGCAATCCACTGATCTTTATCCACCAACAGATCCTCCATCTTGAGTTTCCACAACTCAAAACTCTGACCATTAAATTTCTCGATATTTATCTTTCCACTGCTCGCCATCTTCTTTCACCACCAGAATCAATCTCACAGATCTCCCACTGAACAAGGTCTACCACAAGCCCGAGCGAAACCCCTCAGCAACAAAAGAACCCCCTTGAAGCCAAATATGCTCTGATTCCAAATGTATGTTTTAACCCTATACAGAAATTACCTGCATACGAATTCTAAAACACAAAAAATAAACAATGCGAGATCATAACACATAAAACACATATACAGAGAGATTTTCCCATGGATCCCAAAATCGAGACTACCAGCTTGATTTTTCATTATGTTCCTTTCAATGTTACAATACATATTTATGCATGCCGAAGCATCCAATACCATGGACCGAAAACCGTTGCATCCAATACCATGGACCGAAAAACCATCGCGTCCAAAAAAAACATGTGTGAAAATCATGCACAAAACCATAGGTGGGTCCGCCCAACCTAACATAGGTTCCAAAACCAAAATTTTCCGGGGCACTACCCCAGACCCCATAAAGTGGGGTTATGGGTGTCCTTAAAACCCCCTATTAACTACGTGGAAAGAATATAACACAACCCAACAATGTTTTAATTCATGCTCAACATAAAAAAGGTTCTCCAAACTATCATAAAGAACTCTTCCTGTGGGTAATGCCTTGGGGGCAGATGAATTGGCAGAGGAACTGGCTTGGTTGTTTACATACTGATGTAATTTGTTGACATAATCATCCTGCCTCATTAACTTATCATTGATGACTAAGGGACTTGGAAGTCCTTTACTCTGTAAAATGCCAAATTTTTCCATAAATTCATTTATGTCTTCCTGCATATTCTAACATTTTCGTTCTAGGTTTTGCATTAGAGTCATTTTAGTCAACACTTTATTTACTTCGAGGATGGTTCCAGTCCTATCATCAATATTTAGCTGCTCCAACGATACCTATTTCTGCTATTTAGAAAGTTTATTACTCTAATGGCCTCTTCAGGCTTCCCTCCTAATTCTTGCTTGGTTTTTTCAATCTCTTGAAAAGCAACTTTCACTAAGTCAATTTGTTCAAAAATGATTTGAATTGATGACCAAACATCATTGATTGATTGAGTGATGTTGGTCCATAATATCTTTCTGATGTCAGTTAAAGGCTTTTCAAATGTAAGAACTTTTTCCAATGCCTTTACTTGTTGAGCCAAGCCTTTGTTTTTCCTCACTTCTTTAGCAAAATTTATTTTTAACACATCATACTTCTAATCTAAGGTAATGAATTTCTCCTTTACCTTTTGGAGTTTAGTGACCTGGAGCTTCATTTCCTCCATGGATTTGATTAACTCTTCTATGCTTTGACTTGAGGTTCCTACCTCTAATGTACCTGTACCTGTACCTGTCACTCCAGTAGTTTCAGTTGTTGCCAAAGGGACATTTGGTGCTAGAGCAGTGGCCAATGTGGAAGGGACTGCTGTAGAAACCACTAGCACTACATTTTGAGGCTGAGAGGTCGAATCACTCTACCTGCTTTGCAGTGTTTTCTCTAATTCTTGTTCTGTCTCCTTTAGTTGTTCATTTAGCTTCTGGACCAAGTCCATAAGTTCTTCTTCATTCTTCCTCTCAATTACCTCAGCAGTCTGAGGATGCATGAGTGGTGGCAATTTCAGCTGCTTTCTCAGTGCAACTATATCTTCATTATTTTTCTTTATCAGGCTTTTTTCAGCTTTGATATCCTTTGGGTTATGGCCCAATCCAATAATCAAATCTTCCAAAGATTTGATTATGTTGTCCTTTGCCTGTGAGGAGGTTCTTTCTAGCTGTAATTGAGCAATGGTGTTGCTCAATGAATTCTCCAACCTATGTGCCATCATGGCCTTCATTGTCAATGTGGAATAAACCATTTCCCCTGTTTGCTTATGCAATTCTATTTGATCTATGGGGTGAATATCTTTGGTTAAGACCTCAAAATCAGTCTTGAGGTAGTCTACAATTGATTTGGGCTACTGTACTGTAGGCTTTAGAAAGCTCATCTGAATTTTGCCTTCTTTGATGTCATAAGCTGACATCAACTTGGTTTGATTAGTAGGGGCCATTTTCAGATATTGAGTGTAGGCTTGAGCCTTTAGCTGTTCATTTTTGGCCTTTATTTCCTTAAATTTTCCTTTTATGTCTAAGGTTTGGTCAGATGAATACCTGAAAGATGAAACCTCGACACTTTGTTGTCGTTCAAGCTCTTGTCTTTGTGAACTAGAAGGTGTCCCACCTATTGGGGATATATGTAGACTGTCTCCACCTTCTTTCCTTAAACTCCCTGTTGTTTCTTCAAAAATTCTTCCTCTGAATGTGGATTTAGCATGTGCCTCTTAGCACCAGGCTGGTCTAAAGGTCCATTGGCAGGGGTAGCTACTTCCCTGTCTCTTTTTAAGCTCTTTTCCTCATTCAGAGGAGTCTGCAAAACTAGGGGGTCTCCCATATTAATTTGAGCTAGATGGGACTGTGGTGGAGCCTGTTCTTTAGAGATTTCAAGCTGCTTTGACATGTCTGATTGTCTTAATGCTGGAGTATTGACCTCCTGTTCTTTTTCCTATGGTGGTTCTACAAGGGGTGCACTAGTTTCCTATGATTGCCTTTGAGAAGTCTTTGCTATAGAGGCACCAGTTTCTGGTGTTGGCTTTTGAGCAGTTCCAACTAGTACATGTTCACAAGAGTCTAGGTCAAGTATTTTTTCTAAGTCTTTCATCACATTCTCTACATCAACTTGATCACTATCCCTCTCAATTAGATTTCTTTCCCTCCATTCATCCATATTTGCATATTGCTCTATTTCCGGGATTTTGTGATGAAAATATGGTGACAACTTATGTTTCATTCTCCTATCACAAATGAAACCTTGTGGATCATATCTCCAAACAAAACTTTTGTTTAATCTCATTTCTTCTAGGATTTCTTCTGCTTCTTTTCCTGATTCTCTATTTTTGCAGACAAATGGGCATGAATGATATTTAATTCTCAATTGTGCTTTCTTATTAGACCTCGTAAAGTGAATCTGATCAGATTTTATCATTTGCCTATAATATTCCAATGCAAACAACCTCATAGGAACATATTTTGGTAGTTTGAATGCAGGAAGTTCACAACCATATATTCTGATCTCTGTGTGATTTTGGTACAAGTACTAGTCACCTATTTTGTACTGCTTGGATAGCTGAAGGATTCTTTTGACTTCATCACTAATCCTAGGAGGAGGACTTCCTGTTAGAATGGTGATCACTGGGTGGACAAACTGGTTAATGAATTCATTGTATGGATAGGGACAATCATATGTATAGTGGAAGATGGAAGCCCAAAAGATGACTGATTTGGGATTACCCTTTGTATCAAGTTTATTTACAGAGAATGGGAACTTGTCAGATTGATAGTAAAGGAAAAGGTGATATATGAACATTGAATACTTGAGTACTTTTTCATTTTCCAGCCTCACAAACTGGTCATGGATTTTCTCAGCAATGAAAGCAGCATAGTTATATTTGACAGCTGGAGGCTAACTAGGGGTAAAAATGGACATTAAAACTAAGGTCAATTCATCCACATATTCACTAGTATTGAAACCCATGACTGCAACTATCATATCAACTATATTTTTACCTGTCTGTGTGAAGAAAACTGACAAATAGGGAGGGAGATTTTTGGGTTGATGTTGCTTATCCATGAAAGTTTGGCAAAGGCAACTAATTTCAGACTGGGACAATTTAGATGATTTCTCTAGCAAATCTCCAAGGGAAATGGGGGTGAGGTCTTAACTAGGCTGAAACTGAAGCATCTCATTTATTGAGTCTACAGTAATTATGAAGAGAACAGTTTGATTGGGGGACATTACTGCTCTGAGGTTGGGATCATAATTGGTGTGACACTGATGGATAATGTTAGGGAAAATGCACACAGAGGGGAGCATGTACATTGGGAGATTTGATTCCCAAAGTCCTATGGTATCATAGCCATTCATGTAATTGTCCCAGCATTGTCAAAATACTTTCAAGTGGTCTTTATTGATATCCAGGGCTTTTATTTGAAAATATTTATCTGCTAAGGGTAGATAATCCAAATCACGGTGAGGGGTAGTGATAGGTGCTATATTAAGGACCACGGGGGTTTCCATTCTAGTTCTTGTTGATTCAGATAGGGAACTAGGGTTTCTAAGTGGAATTGGTGAAAACAGAGGATCTTGGGAAACTTGAATTCTAAATGCAGCAACTGAATTATGATGAAATTTGGATTTTTTCCAATTAATTATAGAGGAAAGCAAGTATTTACAGGGTTTCTGGATGGAAACTAGTAAATACCTATTTTTAGTGACGGGCAATGGGATGCAGGTTCACTGGGTGTGAATGGCGGACTTGGAGTGGCGTCAAACTGCAAGTTTGAGGGTGGCTGAAAATTGGGTGAAAGAGATTTTCGACTTCAACATTTAGGTTGCATGCATGTGCTTTACGGAAATAAGGACAAAAAACTGATTATCTTTGTTTTTTATGCAAAGTCAAAACTTTGGCAGGTTCAGGATTTGGACATATGACGTCAGCAAGAAAATGATTTGATGTTTTGTCGGTAGCGGGATGTGGTAATCAGTTTTCATCACACCACTAGTGGAGGGGAGGTGGTATTTGGGCGAGACCGTACGATTCCACACAACGTCTGACACATAGCACAGGTACTGTTTACAAAACCGCTCGCCATCATGCTCTAAAGGTCGACCATGGAGCTCATGTGATATTCGCAATGACCGTCGGATCTGCAGGATCCGATCGGATGGCTATTGGGGAGTTGAAATGGCATAAGGTTAATGGAGGGCGGGCCCAATATAATTAAAACCTTTTAATTACATCAGGGGCAACGTGATTGGTTGAAGTTATTAATTAATCGTGAGGATTAATTAATTCTTTTATTAGCATGGTAGAGGTCAGGCTCTTAATTAACTATGATTAGTTAATTAATCTTGTTTATTGACTGTATTATGGTTATATTTAACCAGTGGCGAGATATCTAAAATTTTGGGAATTTGTATATTTATAATAATACAGGAGTGGGTAACTTTTATATAGGGGACTTATATAATAATAGAATTAGAATTTAATATGACCTTGTGAAATGTGTGCTAAATTTAAAACATTTTCACGTATATATTTAAAACTTAGGCTAAGTGAACATGAGGGTTTTATGAAAAGTGTTTTATTTTCCCTAAGTAAAATAAGATTTTACTATAGGAAAATATTTATTAGGGAAATGAATAACTTATGAAAGGGTGTGATTATTGGTGAAGTGGCTTAAGTGCTTAAGGTATTATAAATTATTGGGCCTAGGGTTCGATCCCTCCAAAAGTCAGAGAAATACTCTGAGCCCCTCTAACTTGATAGATACCTTGGCACTTAGGGGAAATTAGTGAAAATTCAGGGGAACTGAGTAGGGAAGTTAATTATTTTTGAATTTTCTTACTTGATGTGCCTTCCATGTGATACATGCCTTTGTCTTGTGATGAAAGTAAAAGATTTACACATTTAGACTTATCATTCACCACATATTATTCTGCGCCATCATCTACTTACCCTACCTACTTAACCTAACATTTTCACTTCTTTATTAGGGTGCACTTAGATTGACAAACCCTTTTCAAACTTTCTTTTTTTTCTACATGGTGATGCCTATCTAAGTCTAAACTTATTACATTCAAGGGCTCAGATTAAACTGTTGAGCTCCTTTATTCACTCTACCTATCTACTTATCTGCCAAGATTAAATTGTTTGGTCAAATCTTGATTCTCTATTTCTACAACATGAAATTGAAAATATGAACTAGCCAAGTTTAAAATGTTTGACAATTCATGCATTGTGGCATAGATGACAAGCTACACACAATATTTTATTATACAAAAGTAAAAAAGTAGTGGCATTTAGATTTGCACACTTTCCTGGTCTTTTCTTTTGGTGGGGTTCATTTTCTTTCATTTTTTCGACCTCTTCTTTATTCTTTTCACCCTTTGATTTTTCTTTTAGGGTATACCCTCTTTACATTTTTTAAATTTTTTGAGTTTTTACAAATATGGAAAACCTTTGCAACAAGTAAAGGTATGAACATATTACAAATCTAAACCAAGTCAATCATGATATATGACACCTATTGGTATAGGGGCATAATAGTGGCTCCACTTGGGGATGGCTTTCCCTGGTGGAAAGTCAAGAACAGTAGATCAGTGACCTCTTAATGACTTTGACTGTGCTCTACAATCTTCTTTTTCTTGCTGGCTTTATTGTATGTATGAAAGTGATATTTCTGAAGCTTAGGGCCTTCTCTTCGGGCTTCAACTCCAAAACTTTACTGTCCAGCCAAGGCTATGGCATTACAAAGGATATAATATGTACTGTGAAGAATATGGCAACATTAGTAAGTAGAATCAAAGTAATGCTTCAACATCCGACCATTAACTGGTCCTTCTTCAACTTCTGTAACATCTAATTCTTTAAGAAAATATGCATTGTTTCCTTTGAAAGCATAGATGATGTATGGTCCTTTCCGTAGGAAGTCAAACTTCCCATGTTTCCCCTTGTCCTCTCTTATGGAATCTCATCTTAACACTTTGTCTCCAAGGAAGAAATCATCTGCCTTGGTTCTTCTATCAAATATCTTCTTAAGTTTCTCCTACAACACTTGGGATCTTTAGTACACCTCCTCTCGGGTCTACTGTAAATTGATAGTCTGGTTTATCCTTCTTTGAATTTCATTAGGTTCCACTTGAGTTTCTTGGATTATTTTCATGATAGGTACCCCCAGTGATGAAAGAAAAACAACTTCCATGCCATATAAGGACTGGTTCCAATGGATTTTTTAGTTGTAATCCTATCTGCCCACAGAGCATTGATCAATTTTTTGTTCCAAGTTTTCTTATTTTCTTCCAATAGTTTTTTTATGATATTAACTAGACTCTTGTTGGAAGATTCTGCCAATCCATTCCCTTGAGGGTAATAGGCTATGGAATGGCCCAGAGTAATGTGATACGTGTTACAGAAACTAATCATTTTCTTTGACTTGAAGGCTGTAGCATTATCAGTAATAATTTTAGAGGGGAAACCAAACTTGGACAAGATATTGGTCTTTAGGAAAGCTATCATCACTGTGTCATTGGCCTGTCTGGAAGGGATGGCCTCTATCATTTAGTAAAATAGTCAGTGGCAATGAGTATCCATTTGTGTTGGCCTGAAGAGGGTGGATGGATTTCTCCAATGATGTCAAGACCCCATTATTGAAAAGGTTTCTCAGTGGAAATGGGTTTTAGGGGTAAAGGTAACAATTTTATTTTGCCTTAAAAAATTTGACATTTATGGCAAGAAGTTACAAATCTCTTCACATTTGTAAACAAGGTTGGCCAATAGAATCCTGCCCTTAGGATTTTATCTGCAGTTGACTTCCAATAGAGATGTCCACCACAGTCTCCTGCATGAAATTCTTGGAGAGCCTTGTCAGCTTCATCTTTTAATAAACAATTTAACAAAATTCCTTCATGATTTTTCCAAAAAAGAGTATTATCTAAGATACAAAACTTTGAAGCTTTCATTTTTAAAAACCTATTCTTGGTTCTGGACAACCCTAGAGGAGCCTGCAGGTTTTGTAAAACATAAATTACATCAGCATACCAAGGTGAGTCTGAAAAGGCCTGGCTGATTTGTGGAGTCGCCATCTCCTACTCGTTATCCAGTTCATTTATGTCTAGGGCTTGACAATTAGTTTCTGCCATGAGTTTGGCCAATCCCTGACCTTTTATTAGCTTGGTAGGTTTTATCTCTATATCATACTCTAAGATGGTAGCAATCCATTTTCCTCATTTACCCTCAATCCCATCCTAAGTTAGGATGTCTTTGACAACCGCATTAGGAAAATAAGCTATCACATGAGAGTACAATATGTAGACTCTAAAGTCCTTGATGGCTTTTACCAGCGCAAAAGCTTGCTTCTCCATTATTTTGTATATTAATGATGCATCTCTAAGTGCTCTACTAATTTAAAAAGGATATAGGTTTTTCACATCCTTGATCATCCTTTTGTAATAAAACTGCAGCTATGGTGTGTTCTGATGCAAAAGAAAAAATGATGAAGTCTCTATCAAATTGTGGGTTGGTGAGGACCCGTGTTCTGGTTAAGGCCATTTTGATTTCTTCAAATGATTACTTGGCCTCTACTATCCATTTGATACTTGAATCCTTTTTTATCATGTCATTTAACAATCTAATGAGTCCAGCTAAGTTAGAAATCAATCTTCTTAAAAAATTTATCTTCCCTAGGAAAGCTTGAAGTTCTCTGATACTTCTTGGATGAGGTATCTGTAGAATAGCTTCAATCCTAGAAGGGTCAATTCAAATGCCATCTTTGGAAATGATGTGACCTAAAAGTTTACCCTCCTCCAGATCGAACAAGGACTTCTTTGGATTCAAAGAAATTCCATATTTTCTGCATTTTAAGAAAACTTTTCTAAGATGGTCCAAGTGTTGTTGATCTGATTTAGAAAAAACAGTTAGATCATCGGGATATATAACAAGAAAATCATGAATTTCTTTGGCAAAGGCAATGTCCATTGCCCTTTGGAAGGTAGCTCCTGCGTTTTTTAGTCCAAATGGCATTTTGATGTACATGAAAGTGCCCCTTGGTGTTGTAAAAGAAGTTTTTTCTTGGTCATCAGGATGAACCAAGATTTGGTTATATCCTGAAAACCCATCTAAAAGTGAAATTCTAGAAGAACCCACTACCCTGTGCAAAATATGATCCATTTTGGGTAAAGGATAGTTATCTTTAAGAGAGACCTTATTCACATTTCTCAGATCAACACATAACCTTATTTCCCTAATTTTCTTCCTAGTAGGTACCAAGTTAGACACCCACTTTGAAAATCTAATTAGAGCAATAATCCCTGCTTCATACATGCGTTTGATTTCTTTTTCAATTAATGGTAATAACATAGGGTTAATTCTTCTGAGTTTTTGTTTAAAGGGCTTTTGATTTTCTTTTAGAGGTATAGTGTGCTGAATAATAGAGGTTTCATAGGATTTCAAATCTTCATAACTCCAGGCAAAGACATCCTAGAATTCCCTCATAAGTTCAGCATACTTTAGCTTTTGATCAGGAGGTAAAGATTTTGACACTTTTACCATTTTTGGATTGTCCTGAGTTCCTAAGTTGTATTCTTTAATATCTACTTTTAATGGTTCCATTTTAGGTTTCTTGGGAATGTCATTGGAGTCAAACAGATATTCTAGAGGAGTCAATCCTTTGGGTAGATGATTGTCCTTTAGGTTGATAACCTTTGTTTCCTCTTCAATTATTTCATCTAGGTCCATTTGTTTCAGGTCTTGAATTTATTTTTGTGTGAATTTTGTGGGATGAAGCATGCTTATTGAATTTTCTTTTGAAATGTTTACCTCTACCTCATCTATTTGATTATAACTAGTAATTGTGTCAACATCTATGTTACTGTTAGAAAATTCTTCATCTAAAGTTAGAAAATTATTGATCTGCTCATCACTATCAAAAACCTGCCAATTCTTCAGATTATCAGGGATAGCTGGTATGTGCCTAATCTCAGCAATAAACTGATGATTAGGTTGAAAAGTTAATTTGCAGGTGCTAGAAAACATGTCCAGGTTGTAGGCTTGCAAGTTGTGTTTTCTAGGGATTGTAGCAAGCTAAGTTTCCAAAAAGGTGTTGAGAATTTCTATGATTGTTCCTCTATAATATCCTAATCTAGGATCCCTAGTTAAATACTTTCCTTTAATCTGTTTGATTATTAATTTTGAATCTCCTATGATAGACACTCTGATTGCCCCTTATCTTTTGACAAGTTTAAGACCCAACAAGAGAGCCTCATATTCTTCCATATTATTGGTGCATCTGAAATTTAATCTGTAGAAGTGGCCTTCAGCATGATCATTTTCTAAATTGTACACCCAAATTTCTGCTCCTGCCCCTAGTTTATTAACTGAGCCATCAAATTCTAAATGCCAAAGGATTTCATGCTCATAATTGGTGTCTGGGGTAGTAGGAATTTGTTTGACTGTGAGATCTGGGTTTTCATTTTCATCTGACTTTTCTTTGTTATCTGATATTTCCTGAATATGAACACTTGATTTTTCTTTTTTATATTCTTTTGGTTCTACTGCTAAAACTTCTAAAGTATTGGAAGGGTTGCTTTCTGCATTATAAAGAATGAATGAATCCATATCAGAGTGTACTGAGTAGATGGGGAAATTTTGGGGGCTTTCCTGACTGCTTACTACATATTTCATCAGTGTTTCTCTATATAGTTTCTTTGGTTGTCCAAAAACCGATATAGTAGCATATGACATATCTAATTGAAGAGATCCCTTAAGCTTAGCACCCCAGGATATGGATAATAAAATGCCATATTTAGGTGGTATATCTGCTACCACTATATCCATTAAAATTGTCTTTGCAGGGTATTGAACCAATGAGACACACAAGTCTTTTATCAATCCTAAACATCTCACTTGACTAGAATCAAAAGAAAACAAATCTTTGTATGGTCTAGTGATGTCTAGGTCTAGCTTTTCCATTACAGACTTGGGCATGAGATAATGAGAGGCCCCAGAGTCAAACATGGCATTATGAAGAATCTTGTCATGTATGTTTAAGCTCACATAGAAGGGATGAATTCCTCCTTACAATGGTTTTCCATTCACTTCTGGGCCAAAGATTAATTCAGGATGATCATAGAAAAGATTAACAGAGTCTTCAGTTCCAGTAATTTTCAGTGATCTATTGATTTAGGTTTGGTAGGTCTCATGTTTAGCTAATTCATATAATGGGACAGCAATTTTCAGCTTACCTACCTCAGTTTCTAGATTAAAGGGTTTTTCTGTTTTGACTTTTGGATTTTGAACAACAGTATTCTCTCTGTTTTCAGTGTTTTCTGTATTTTTCACCTTTTCGGGAGTGGAATCATGATTTGTTGACTCTCCTAAATCAACCTCTGGAGGTTCTTCCATAGTTAATTTAGAAGGAAGGGAAGAGGAGGGCTATTTGTTTGCTGGTTGGTTGTCAGATACATCTTCAATTATGGGGTTAGAAGGATTAGTATTTGATCTAGAAAGAATATGTACAGGTGTGGTTACTGTCTTACCTTTTGTGGGCTGATTTGGAACCTTTTGCTTGTTTGTTTCCGAGACATCAATTCTCCTACTTCTTAAGTTGTATTGCTTATGCACCTCAAAGATGGTTGTGTCATATCCTTCCCTAAAGTCGAATGATTCCCTGATTGAGTTTGAAACTGTTTAAGTATGTGGGCCTTTTGATCTTCTTGGGTTAAGAAAACTTCTCCTTCATTACTGAGTCCCATCAAGTTAATTTGAGTATCTTCTTCTGGACCTTCAGAGTGGGAAGCTTCTGCATAGTTCTCCTGGAAAGAGGGTCTAATGTTTTGGTCATGACCATTCTTTCCAATGTTTGGGTTTTAATTTTTCCAGGAAATTAGGATTTCTCCCTGTATTGGTTTGTTGGTTATCCAAGGAGATTTCCTTTCAATCGTTTTCACTCTGTCTCCTAGTCTATCCATTCCTTTAATTATGGCATCTATCTTTTGTTCAAAAATTGAGCTTTCTTCCTTTAATGGTATCCTCCTTTCACTCCTAGCCTTGGCTCTTTTAGATAGCAGGTTGGCTTCAACACTGACTGCTATTCTTTGCATATCTTTCTAAGTAGCGGGGTTTCGTTCTCTTAGATGGAAGGCCATACCAAAATCAAGTCCATCTAGGAATTTGATTAAGGCTAAACCAGGTGGGGATCTAAGATCTAATGGGATGGCACTATACACACTATTGAATCTAGTGCAATAGTCCTGCACAGTTTCTTGTGTTCCTCTTTTTAGGTTTTCGTATTCAGATAGAATCTGAAGGGGGTCTTTTCTTTTCTCCCATCTATTCAGGAATTGTTGATAGAGAGTTCTTAGGTTGTCTATACTATTTCCTACTAAACCTCTGAACCAGGTTCTAACTTCCCCAGATAAACTCTAAACAAATATTCTCATTTGCACATCAGCAGTATCTATTTCATAAATTTCAAAATAATCAGTCATCTTCTTGGTGTGTTGTTGGGCTGTATAGGTACCAATGCCATCAAAAGTAGTGATCTTACTTTGGTAGTCCTGGGGCATGGAACCTATGTTTGCTGGTAATACCAGGGGGGCATATCTGTTAGCCATTTCTATAGGTAATGGTGAAACAAAAACTGGTGTTGGAATAACAGTGGATGTTTGAGTTGTAGATGGAGAGCTAGAGGTGATGGGTTGTTGTGGAGTGGTTTGAGGTTGAGAGATATGAGGGAATGATGATGAGCTTGCAGATATAGTAGTGATTACAGAGGGATTAGGTGTTCCTTCAGTGGTAATATCAGATTGTGGCGAGTTCTAAAAATATCTATCAATTGACAAATTGGCTGCTTGGAGCTCTAATTCTCGGATAAACTCTGGGTCTTGTACCAGGTCAACTAATTTAGAATCGAATGAAGTCCTAAAAAAAGATGTTTCAAAGTATTCATCAAAGGGTTGGTCTTCGAGGTAAATCCACTTAACAAGACAGGATGATGATATAAAGGTGGGTCGATGACTAACAGAACTTTCTTGTCTTCTAAGAATTCTGGGGATCAGATTAGGGTTCTCAAACACTTGTGGTGGATTGGGATCAGGATTAGCTCTAGTGTAACGAGTCCCTTCTGAAGCCAAACTTTTAGGTTTTGTTTTTTGTTTTCTTAACTGATATCAAACAAACAACTTCTATGATTTCTTTAAGATGCTTTTAGATTTAGGGTTTAAATCTTTATTAAATATTTTCTTTGAATGAGGAATTGTCGTCCCCAGTGGAGTCGCCACTATGTTAGCACTCAGATTTTCCTTGAAATTGTTTAAAAGAAGGAAAGGGGTTCGAGGTAATGACAAACCAACTTTTAAGTACAGAATCTAGCCAATCTATACTCAGAGAGGGCTCTCTCTTTGAGATTTAGCTTTGTTTATGGGATATTAGGCTAGTTATGAAAGCTTAGGGAGTTTTGATTTTGTTTGGTGGTGGAATTTAGGAGCAAATGGGTAAAACTAGGTATTTCAGGCCATTGGGCTATGGAGTCAACTGAAGATGGCTTAACTGGATCAAAATGATTCAACAAAGGAGGGCTTCACAGGGCAAGATAGTTAAACAAGATATAAATGATAACGTCAAAGGATGAGATGGTATTGAAAGAGGAAAAGGGCAATTAAGAATCCTTCAACAAAGTCTCAAGATGAGGGAAAGTGGGTGATCACTAACAAAAAGCAATTAAGAATTCTTTGTTAAATGGCCACAATGATAAAATAAAAAGCAGGGAGCAATTAAGAATTCAATACCTATGATAGCTTGGAAGGAAACATTAAGAATATAAACGATTTTAAAGACAATGTAGTAAAGCACTTTTTGAAATATACTTTTTCGTTTATCATTCAGATATGAAACACATGTGAAATATTTAAGCAAGAGAACTGCAAAAACATAAGATGTAGAGTACTTATTTGTTTCTCGTTTGACACAGGAATCCTGTAAAAGTCCTTTTCTTTATTACTTTGTCCATCTAGCCATACAAAAGTTGTTCAACATCACTTTTATTCCAAAATAAAGAGTTTACAAAAATGTCTAAGAATCCACCTCCATTACTTCGAATGAGGAAGTACTTATAAAAAATTTAAAACAAAATATCTCCTCACTGAGAAAGATATATTCTAGGAAAACTAAATATATTTTACAAGAATGTAGAGATAGATATTCTCGAAAGTAGAAACTGATTATGAACAGCTGGGTTGCTGTCCTTGTTTTTGTTGAAGGAGCTGGAGGCAGGCCCTATGATTGTGTATCTTGTTGTCCTGATTTTAATTCTATGCTGACTGATTGTTTTCATCTTTTCACTGATACTCTTTTACCTGTGACTAGTACTCTTTCCCTGCTTTACTATCATTCATCCCTTTTACCAAAATTGACTATGGTAAATACTTCAATTTACTTTTTACCATGGTAAATCATAAGATGTCTGTCATGTCAGTCCACCAATCATCTCTTGGTATCCTAGTCCTTGTAAGTTTTCTGTAGATTTCATCTACTTCTGTGTATTTTACAAAATTTGGTTGTATTGGAAACAAGTGTTTTAATTCATGCTCAACATAAAAAATGTTCTCCAAACTATCATAGAGAACTCTTCCTGTGGGTAATGCCTTGGGTGCAGATGAATTGGCAGAGGAACTGGCTTGGTTGTTTGCATACTGATGTAATTTGTTGACATAATCATCCTGCCTCATTAACTTATCATTGATGACTAAAGGACTTGGAAGTCCTTTACTCTGTAAAATGCCAAATTTTTCCATAAATTCATCTATGTCTTCCTGCATATTCTGACATTTTCGTTCCAGGTTTTGCATTAGAGTCCTTTTAGTCAACACTTTCTTTACTTCGAGGATGGTTCCAGTCCTATCCTCAATATTTAGCTGCTCCAACTGATACATGTTTCTGCTGTTTAGAAAGTTTATTAATCTGATGGCCTCTTCAAGCTTCCCTCCTAATTCTTGCTTGGTTTTTTCAATCTCTTGAAAAACAACTTTCACTAAGTCAATTTGTTCAAAAATGATTTGAATTGATGACCAAACATCATTGATTGATTGAGTGATTTTGGTCCATAATATCTTTCTGATGTCAGTTAAAGGCTTTTCAAATGTAAGATCTTTTTCCAGTGTCTTTACTTGTTGAGCCAAGCCTTTTTTTTTCCTTACTTCTTCAGCAAAATTGATTTTTGACACATCATACTTCTGCTCTAAGGTAATGAATTTCTCCTTTACCTTTTGGAGTTCAGTGACCTGGAGCTTCATTTCCTCCATGGATTTGATTAACTCTTCTATGCTTTGACTTGAGGTTCCTACCTATGATGTACCTGTACCTGTCACTCCAATAGTTTCAGTTGTTGCCAAAGGGACATTTGGTGCTAGAGCAGTGGCCAATGTGGAAGGAGCTATTGTAGAAACCACTAGCACTACATTTTGAGGCTGAGAGGTCGACTCACTTTGCCTACTTTTTAGTGTTTTCTTTAATTCTTGTTCTATCTTCTTGAGTTGTTCATTTAGCTTTAGGACCAAGTCCATAAGCTCTTCTTCATTCTTCTTCTCAATTACCTCAGTAGTCTGAGGGTGCATGAGTGGTGACAATTTCAGCTGTTTTCTCAGTGCAACTATATCTTCATTCTTTTTCTTTATCAGGCCTTTTGCAACTTTGATATTCTTTGGGTTATGGCCCAATCCAGTAATAAAATCTTCCAAAGTTTTGATTCTATTGTCCTTTGCCTATGAGGAGGCTCTTTCTATCTGTAATTAAGCAGTGGTGTTGTTCAATGAATTATCCAACCTATGTGCCATCATGGCCTTGCTTGTCAATGTGGAATAAACCATTTCCCCTATTTGCTTATGCAATTCTATTTGATCTATCAGGTGAATATCTTTGGCTAAGACCTCAAAATCAATCTTGAGGTAGTCTGCAATTGATTTGGGTTGTTGTATTGTAGGCTTTAGAAAGCTCATCTGCATTTTTCCTTCTTTGATGTCATAAGCTGACATCAACCTAGTTAGATTAGTAGGGGCCATTTTCAAATATTGAGTGTAGACTTGAGCCTTTAGCTGTTCATTTTTGGCCTTTATTTCCTTACATTTTCCTTTGATGTCTAAGGTTTGGTCAGATGAATACCTGAAAGATGAAACCTTGACGCTCTATTGTCGTTCAAGCTCTTGTCTTTGTGAATTAGAAGGTGTCCCATCTATTGGGGATGTATGTAGACTGTCTCCACCTTCTTTCTTTAAACTCCCTATTATTTCTTCAAAAAATTCTTCCTCTGAATGTGGATTTAGCCTATGCCTCTTAGAACCAGGCTGGTATGAAGGTCCACTGGCAAGGGTAGCTAATTCCCTATCTATTTTTAAGCTCTTTTCCTCATTCATAGGAGCCTGTAAAACTGGGGGGTCTCCCATATTAACTTGAGCTGGATGTGACTATGGTGGAGCCTATTCTTCAGATATTTCAGGCTGCTTTGACATGTTTGATTGTCTTAATGCTAGAGTACTGGTCTCCTGTTCTTTTACCTGTGGTGGTTCTGCAAGGGATGCACTAGTTTCCTGTGATTGCCTTTGAGAATTCTTTGCTATAAAGGAACTAGTTCCTGGTGTTGGCTTTTGAGAAATTCCAACTGGTACCTATTCACACGCGTCTAGTTCAAGTTATTTTTCTAAGTCTTTCATACATTCTCTACATCGACCTGATCAATATCCCTCTCAACTAGAGTTCCTTCCCTCCATTCATCCATATTTTCATATTGCTCTATTTCAGGGATTTTGTGATGAAAATATGGTGACAACTTATGTTTCATTCTCCTATCACAAATGAAACCTTGTGGATCATATCTCCAAACAAAACTTTTGTTTAATCTCATTTTTTCTAAGATTTCTTCTGCTTCTCTGTCATTATAGACAAATGGGCCTAAATGATCTTTAATTCTCAATTGTGATTTCTTCTTGGCCCTGGTAAATTGAATCTGATTAGAGTTTATCATTTGCCTATAATATTCCAATGCAAACAACCTCATAGGAACATATTTTGGTAGTTGGAATGGAGGAAGTTCACAACCATATATTCTGATCTCTGTGTGATTCTGGTACAAGTACCAGTCACCTATTTTGTACTGCTTGGATAGCTGAAGGATTCTTTTGATTTCATCACTAATCCTAGGAGGAGGACTTCCTATCATAATGGTGGTCACTGGGTGGACAAACTAGTCAATGAATTCATCGTATGAATAGGGACAATCATATGTATAATGGAAGATGGAAGTCCAAAAGATGACTAATCTGGGATTACCCTTTGTATCAAGTTTATTTACAGAGAATGGGAACTTGTCAGACTGATAGAAAAGGAAAAGGCGATATATGAACATTGAATACTTGAATACTTTTTCATTTTCCAGCCTCATAAACTGGTCATCAATTTTCTCAGCAATGAAAGTAGCATAGTTATATTTGACAGCTAGAGGCTGAACAGGGGTAAAAATGGACATTAAAACTAAGGTCAATTCATCCACATATTCACTAGTATTGAAACCCATGACTACAGCTATCATATAAACTATATTTTTACCTGTATGTGTTAAGAAAACTGACAAATAGGGAGGGAGATTTTTGGGTTGATGTTGCTTATCCATGAAAGTTTGCCAAAGGCGACTGATTTCAGACTGGGACAATTTAGATGATTTCTCTAGCAAATCTCCAAGGGAAATGGGGGTGAGGTCTTGACTGGGCTGAAACTAAAGCATCTCATTGATTGAGTCTACAGTAATTGTGAAGAGAACAGTTTGATTGGGGGACATTACTGCTCTGAGGTTGGGATCATAATTGGCACGACATTGATGGATAATGTCATGGAAAACGCGCACAGAGGGGAGCATTTACATTGAGAGATTTGATTCCCAAAGTCCTATGGTATCATAGCCATTCATATAATTCTCTCGGCATTGGCAAAATACTTTCAAGTGGTCTTTATTGGTATCCAGGTCTTTTATTTGAAATCTTTATCTGCTAAGGGCAGATAATCCAAATCACGGTGAGGGGTAGTGATAGGTGCTATATTGAGGACCACGCGGGTTTCCATTCTGGTTCTTGTGGATTCAGATAGGAAACTGGGGTTTTTAAGTGGAATTGATGAAAACAGAGGATCTTAGGAAACTTGAATTCTAAATGCAGCAACTGAATTATGATGAAATTTGGATTTTTTCCAATTAATTATAGAGGAAAGCAAGTATTTACAGGGTTTCTGGATAGAAACTAGTAAATACCTATTTTTAGTGACGACCAATGGAATGCAGGTTCACTGGGTGCAAATGGCAGACTCGGAGCGGCGTCGAACTGCAAGTTTGAGGGTGGCTGATAGTTGGGTGAAGGAGCTGGTCGACTTCAATGTTCAAGTTGCATGCATCCGCTTTTCATAAATAAGGATGAAAAACTGATTATCTTTGCTTTTTATGCAAAGTCAAAACTTTGGCAGGTTCGAGATTTGGACAGATGGCGTCAGCGAGAAAATGATTTGATGTTTTGTCAGTAGCGGGAGGTGGTAAGTAGTTTTCATCGCACCGCTAGTGCAGGGGAGGTGGTATTTGGGCGAGACCACATGATTCCACACAACGTCTGACACGTAGCACAGGTACTATTTACAAAATTGCTCACCATCATGCACTAAAGTTTGACCATGGAGCTCATGCGATATACGCGATGATCGTCGGATCTATGGGATCCGATCAGACGGTTATCAGGGAGTTGAAATGGCGAAAGGTTAATAGAGGGCGGGCCCAATATAATTAAAGGATTTTAATTACATCGGGGGTGACATAATTGGTTGAAGTTATTAATTAATCGTGAGTATTAATTAATTCTTTTATTAGCATGGCAAAGGTCGGCCTCTTAATTAACTACGGATTAGTTAATTAATCTCGTTTATTGATTGTATTATGGTTATATTTAACCAGTGGCGGGATATATAAAATTTTGGGAATTTGTATATTTATAATAATACGGGAGTGAGTAACTTTTATAAAGGGGAATTATATAATAATATGAATTAGTGGTTAATATGACCTTGTGAAATGCGCACTAAGTTTAAAACATTTTCATGTATATATTCAAAACTTAGGCTAAGTGAACATGAGGGTTTTATGCAAAGTGTTTTATTTTCCATAAGTAAAATAAGATTTTACTTTAGGAAAAGAATTATTAGGGAAATGAATAACTTATGAAAGGGTGTGATTATTGGTGAAGTGGCTTAAGTGCTTAAGGTATTATAAATTATTGGGCCAAGGGTCCGGTCCCTCCAAAATTCAGAGAAATGCTCTGAGCCCCTCTAACTTGATAGATACCTTGGCACTTAGGGGAAATTGGTGAAAATTCAGGGGAAATGAGTAGGGAAGTTAATTATTTTTGACTTTTCTTACTTGATGTGCCTTCCATGTGATACATGCCTTTGTCTTGTGATGAAAGTAAAAGATTTACACATTTAGACTTATCATTCACCACATATTATTCTGCAACCATCATCTACTTACCCTACCTACTTAACCTAGCATTTTCACTTCTTTATTAGGGTGCACTTAGACTGACAAACCCTTTTCAAACTTTTTTTTTTTTTTACATGGTGATGCCTATATAAGTCTAAACTTATTACATTCAAGGGTTCAGATTAAACTGTTGAGCTCCTTTATTCACTCTACCTATCTACTTATCTGCCAAGATTAAACTGTTTGGTCAGATCTTGATTCTCTATTTCTACAACATGAAATTGAAATTATGAACTAACCAAGTTTAAACTATTTGACAATTCATGCATTGTGGCATAGGTGACAAGCTGCACACAACCTTTTATTATACAAAAGTAAAAAAGTAGTGGCATTTAGATTTGCACACTTTCCTGGTCTTTTCTTTTGGTGGGGTTCATTTTCTTTAATTTTTTCAACCTCTTCTTTATTCTTTTCACCCTTTGATTTTTCTTTTAGGGTATGCCCTCTTTACGTTTTTTAAATTTTTTGAGTTTTTACAAATATGGAAAACCTTTGCAACAAGTAAAGGTATGAACATATTACAAAGCTAAACCAAGTCAATCATGATATATGACACCTATTGGTATAGGGGCATAACACAATCTAGACCAAATTCTATCATCTTGACATGAGTAGGACTTGAGTCAGCTACGAAAAAATAATTCCAAGCGTTATCTTCAGCTTTATTTTCTAACTCATCGAGAGACATGGTGTTAGGGGGTTTATTATGGAGTATTTGATCAATCAGGTCATCTTCATCGGGCTTCCCCCCTCCTATAACAGAATCTAGGGTACAGATTGGGTAAGATGTGGTAGAGTAGACTTCATCTTGCTCCTCCTCTTCCATTCATAAAGGTAATTCTTGCTCTAGAGATGGTTGAGCAGGAGGGGACAAGACCAATTGTTTGGACAAATGCCCATTTTTAGTGGTCCTATTCCCATCCCTACAACTTATGTAAGCATCAGGAGTGGCTAACCATGGCCTTCCAAGGATGAGAGGATAACCATTGAACTTGGTATTAGGTTGGAGAACTAAAAGTCAGTAGGGTATTCCCAAGAATTAATGGAAACCATCACATCCTTAACAAATCCCTCAGGAACTAGTGTGGATCTGTCAGCAAGCTGCAAGACTGTTATGGTCTTCCTTAATGATCCTTGGAGATTCAATTTAAGCAGAGTCTCCTTAGTCATCACATTTATGGCAGGCCCAAGATCGATCAAGGTGTGGGGGACAATGATACCATTGATGTGTACATCTACCACAAGACTTCTAGGGTCTAGATACTTCGGGCAAATCACTCACCCCAACATTAAGTTAAATAGTTGTCCAATGAAATTAATGGTACATGTGTCTTTCTTTCTCCTCCCATGATGTTTGAATAATTTCTCCTTGATTAACTTGTTATAGATGGGTACATCCTTGATGGCTTGGAGGAGTGGTATTTTAACACACAAGTTTTTCAATTCACCCAAAAGTTTAGTCTCTTTTGGGGGGTTCTGGCTAGGATGGATTAATCTCTCAGGAAAAGGAGCTGAATTGGCCTGAGGAACACTCTCTTCCTTTTCCTCTTGAATCTCCTCAAGTGGAGATGGAGGTTGATTATCTGGAAGCACTTTTCTAGACTTGGGGTTGATTTCTTGAATTTCCACAGCATAGGCAAGGTAAGATGTCTCCCCATTATAGACCTATTATGCCTATTTGTTTTTCGAGTTCAGATTTGGCTGAGAAGGCATCTGAGGTTGCTTAGGTGGATCAGGGTGAAGGAGATATGGTTGAGATGGAGGTGGGAGAAGTAAGGCTTGAGATTGGTTGTATGGGGACCTCCACCCGTGTGATGGTGTACTCCACTGAGGTTGTGGGGGCGCATATGGCTGAAATGATTGATTAGCAGGTTGGGAATAGTATTGAGGTACAAAAGACCATGGAGAAAGTGGGGACCATGAAGGATGAGAAGGAGGAAACCAAGGGGGAATGGATGCATTCTGGTTAGGGTTGTAATATGAATAAGACACCCCTTGCATGCCTTGTTGGTGTGGTCGAGGTCCTTGAGGCCTCCTTTAGTTGATATAGCAGAGTTGTTCAGTCACACCTTAAGTTCCTTGATACACAACTTTCAATCTAGGCAGAGAAGGGTACTTGTCTATGGAGTGGTTCTCCTCACAGACTGAGAAGATATCTATAAGGTTCAATGGACATTCATTTCTAGGGTACCTCTTAGTGCATCTTAGGCAAAAAATAGATAAGGCTCTTTTTTCTTCCTCTTGCTTCCTCTTGATCTCCACGGTGTCCATTTTCAGAGCAAGGGTATGCAACATTTCACTCTTAAAGTATTCCAACATGTTCCCAATTTCACTTTTGATGTATATGTTAAAGGAGGATGAACTGGGAAAAGCTTGACTAGCCCTACCCTTCTTTCTGGCTACCCTAGAATGATTTTTGAAAACTATCTTAATATCATCATAAGATAACTGGTATATGTCCCCTCCTGAAAGCATGTTGAGGTTTTCTAGGATATCTTCCATGATCCCTCTAAGAAGGAATAGATTGAGTGATTCAGGATTGAGGGTGCATCTAGCCCTTTTGTAGCTGAGTTGGAACCTTTCCTCATAATATTCCAAAGATTCATCATGTCCCAAGGTCATTCTAAATATTTCCTCTTTGGTGTCTTTAGACCTACAATAGTGCATGTACTTGTTGTTGAAGGCTTGTTGCATTTGAGCTTAGGTAGCAATGTTTTCCCCAAGTAAACCTATGAACCATCGCAAGGTTGCATCCTTAAGGATGGATGGGAACAACTTAAACTTCTGGTCATCAGAGGTATAATCATAAGTTCTACAGATGACAACAAACTCAAACAAAAAGGTATCAGGGTCCTATTTACTAGTATATATCTCTTTGACCAAGCACTGAGTTGACTCAAAGTGTTGAAGCCATTGGGTTAGGGCCCAACCCTCGTAGCAGAGGTTCAATTGTTTTTGTACATGTATCCTTAGATTAGAATCATAGATTAGCTTCTGAAATTATTTATGTTTTGGTTAATTTGCAAGTCTTTGAATGATTGGTTAGTTTTTCTTCCATTATTTGGATAAGTAGATCAGTGTTACAGTAGTGAAAGAAAAGACTTCAGAAAAGCTTGCCTCATCTCCCTCATGGGATCATAGTTTGAGGGCCCCACTCTCACAACCCCAAAAATAGAGCTATCTTTTGGTTATTACATAGCTTAGGGTTTCTTGTTGAGTAGGTAATTGTTCATTATTTCTTAGAAACACTTGAAATTGTTATTTTGGTTTCTTAAGTTTGTTGTAGATTATAAAGCATTCAATTCCATAGAGTTGATCCACTAGCCATCAATAAATCAGTTTCTTAAATTCAACTCATATTTTCCACATTTACATAAATTTGTACATAAATGAAGAAATGAATATGTGTTATTGCAGGAGTTGCTGATCTGCAGGGAGAAATCCTTACACCAACCTCATCTAAGTCTTCTCTACCTCCCGCCAAACCCTACCAACCATCAATTCAGATTTCTGTTTTGTATCCACCGTGGATGGCCACCTTGAGAAAATCCAACCATCCTGAAGAGTTGGGTTGATCCTTGGGTACTATAGACCTTCACCATACCTTATTCCACCATCATAAACCTTCCCAACACTTTCTTTCACCTTCCCTACCTTCCTATAGATTTCAGCTAAGTTTCCTGTAGTAAATCAGGACATCTTGTAGTAACTAAAGGAAATCCAGTAGCAACTACAAGAAATCCTGCAACAGCCTATTTTAGACTATTTAGGGCAGAAATAATGATCAGAGCCTAGTGTAGGCCTTCAACCTGACCTCCATACCCCTCAATTCCATTTTTGACCAGTTTTCCCATACTCTTCTCCCCTGCAAAAGATCAACTTGATTAGTTTAACATTTACATTTCTAAATTGAAAAACCAAAAGACTCTTTTATGTAATATTTAGCTAATGCATGCATACATCAGTCTTAGCAATGTTAGGATCAGTTCCATGCTTAATTATTCCAGGTAACTAGATGATAAAATGCAAGGGTAAATTAGGCATCTTCGGCAAGTAATGTGTGTTAATTCCTAGCTAGGTGATTTCATGTCATTTTCAAACCACTTTCTATTCAACACTTTCATTTCCCTAACATAGGAAAACATTTACTTTCTGCATTAAAGATAGATTTACATTCAGTGTCAGTATTCAACCCTATTTACATATTTTATTATATTTTTCTTAGTGAGAAGGGTAAAGGTGAGATGTTATGTCATGTGGCCTAATGCGCATTAATTGTAGGATTTGGAGTAGTTTTGGCTAATTTAAGTGCAGGAATTCGAAGTAGAAAATAAAGATGGGTTTTAAGAGATTGAATCTCCCTCCTTAACTCCTTAATCATTCAAATATTCCTCCACCAGATCTCATCAGCTCGGAGTTACAAGCAGCCAAGCCCACTGAGTTTATTGGCAGCCAAGCCAATGCTAGTTGAAGACAAGTTAATCTCGAGTTTGGGTGCCAAACCTCCCTAATTCTAAGGAATTTTTTGGTAGCTTCAATTGTATAAATAATAAGGCATAGGACCTCATTAGGATTCAAATTTTTATTGTAGCCAAGAGGAAATTTCAAGCTTAAGATATTGTGACTATTATTCTCATGTTATTTTTGACATTTTGGTGATAATGAAAAGGGTTTCTTTGTTCCAACACTAAGTTGACTCAGAGGGCTAAATCTATTGGGTTAGGGCCCAACCCCAGTAGCAGAGGTTCCTATTTTTTTATACATGTATCATTAGATTAGAATCATAGATTAGTTGTTGAGATTATTTTTGTTTTGTTTAATTACAAGTCTTTGAATGATTGGTTAGTTTTGCTTCCATTAGTTGGATAAGTAGATTAGTGTTACAGTAGTGAAAGAAAATACATTAGAAAATATTGTGACAGTGGCCTCATCCTCATCTCCCTCATGGGATCATGGTTTGAGGTCCCCACTCTCACAGCCCCAAAAACAGAGTTATCTTTTGATTATTACATAGCTTAGGGTTTCTTGTTGAGTAGGTCATTGTTCATGATTTCTTAGAAGCACTTGCAATTGTCATTTTGGTTTCTTAAGTTTGTTGTATATTATAAAGTATTCCATTCCATAGAGTTGACCCACTAGCCATCAATAAATCAGTTTCTTAAATTCAACTCATATTTTCCACATTTACATAAATTTGTGCATAAATGAAGAAATGAATATGTGTTGTTCCAGGAGTTGTTGATCTATAAGGAGAAATCATTCCACCGGCCTCATCTATATCTTCTCCACCTCTCCCCAAACCATACCAACCATCAGTTCATATTTGTGTTTGTAGCGGCCATGGGCAGCCACCTTGAGCGAATCCAACCATATTGAAGAGTTGAGTAGATCCTTGGGTAGTGTACACCTTCCCCATACCTTATTCCACCATTATACACCTTCCCAACACTTCCTTTCACCTTCCCTACCTTCCTATAGCTTTCAGCTAAGTTTCCTATAGTAAACCATGACATCTTGTAGTAACTACAGGAAATCTTGTAGTAACAACAGGAAACCTTGTATCAACTTGTTTTAAACTATGTGGTGAGCACCAATATTGCAGCAATAATACTGCAACTCCTGGGGCTTCCTACTTTACATTTATCAACCCGGTAGTTCGTAACAAACTTGGAAGCGACGGTGTTGTATGCACATGTACTAGCTCTTACTGCAGGCTATCACTAGGAGCTTAAGCCAACTTCTATGAATTCTCAGAAGAAGCTTTTAACTATGATGAAAGAAAGCTAACTCTATGAGGACTATTCTACTTGCAGAAAGAGAAAGAAGACTGGAATGTAAGGCAAACCCTAGCAAACCCTAATTTATCCAACTAACCCTACTTTTGCAGGAAAAGAGATGAAAACTGATGAAATGAGTGCCATTGACTACTGAAAAGGTAAATCACATCTACTTAAGCTATTCCCAGAATAAAATAAGAAAATAACATCCTTTTGTATTTTTTGAGTGTTTTTATATGAAATTATTATGCTTGCAATTTATCGGATTGTGATTGTGCAGAGGTTTGGTGGCGAAGGAAGATGGACTTGGTTTTTGCAGAGGTGGAGGAAGGTGCGGAGAGGTATTAAGAAGCCCCTAGTACCCTTCTGAAGACTTCCATTGCAATCAAATTTCAAAAAACCACTTACAGGGCATCCTATAGGAGGCTACAGGGGATCCACAAGAGGATGCCGAGAGCTATTTTTGGAAGTTTTGAAGGTGGAAAAATGATGGGAAAGGGTAACTAAAGGCTAGATGAAGGTGTTGAGGTGTCTAGAGCTTTGTCAAGGAAGATCAAGAGGGAACATGATGGTTGGATTTGTTCAAATGGCAAGGGGGCAGCTTATGGAGAAACACAGAAATTAGGACACATTGGCGAAATGTTGCGAATGACTTGGGAAATCTATGAGAAGTGAGATGGTGTTGGCTCCTTTATGGATGTATGGTGAGTTGAGGTGTCCTGCAAGGGATCTGCACATCTACTTACAAAAAATGATCAAAGAAAGGACTAATTATACCATGAAAACAGAAATTTCTCTAGCTTGACCTGATTTCTGACATACAAACAGAAAATGTTGAACAATAACCTTTGAACAGAAAAGCATGCAGAGAGATCTATTGTAAAAGAGCAGGAAATTATCTAGGCAACTGAATTTGAAGCAATACATTAATCTTTCCAAATCAAGTCATCACACTAGAAATTGCATGGGAGAGCAAAACTGTGTTTTTCGTGGCAGCAATAGTGCCTTGACCTCAAATCATAGTTCCAAAAAGGGAGAAAGGATATCTGGGCCTGCTGTTGGCCTTTTTGAATCTTAGCCTATCACTGCATTAACCTACTTGAGCAACTGAAACAAAAACAACTATGCAAACCATCAAAAGCAACCTAATCTAAACAAAGTAAAATGAATCTATGTAACATAAATTAACTCATAAACTGAAGCAAAAACATATAAGTAAAAAGCAAGAGGTGTTGGAGAGCTTTGTTTAGGCCCTAACCCAAGATTTTCAGCCCTCTGAAAGAGATCAGTACTGGCTCAGGAATTATTTCATCTTCATTATCAAAAATAATAGTCACATTACATGAACTGTGCACAAAAAGAAGCTCGAAAATGAGCTGAACAAGAGCTGCACAAAAGTGCAAAAATTTAACTAATAATTAACTAACCTACTGAGGCTCTAATACCCCCTATTTATACAAATGGATTCCTCCAATAGTCCTCCTAAAATCAAGGAGTTCGACTTCCCAGAACTGGAGATAAACATCAGTCCTTCTTTACTTGCTCGGTTGCCCCTTGGATGCATCAATGTGGACCTTTGTGCTCCGAGTTGCTGATGGAGGATTCGAGGAAAGGGGTCATAAATGAAGGAGACACCCCCCTACAAATCCTCTTCCCTATTTTCCTTGAGTATTTGCTGCCATTTGCTCATAAATCCCTTGACTTTGTCCAAAATTGACCAAAAAATCTACATAAAGCACACATTAGACTACATGGAAAAATGACTAACCCAATTCACTCTATTAGCATAAATATATTAAAAAACATGCAATAAACTAATGAGAATGGTGGATTAAGTCAAATTAAGAGGCAAAATGAGCCCATATAATTACCCATTTCTGGGGCTCATCATCACCCCCCTACTGAATGGGTTGCTCATCCTCTGAGAAACTAGTCTAACTCTTCATCCTTGATGGCTCTGATAGATTCCCTGACATCCCATGCTTCTGATGTGATTTCTTCCTCTTTATCATGGAACCCTAACTTTCTATCCACCTCTTCCCACTGTTTCTGTTCTTCCTCCTCTTTTACTCCTTCCAGTAGTCCTAGCAGCAATGGAGGACTGAATTTGAGGCCAATCCAATTGGCCTTCAATCTTTGCATAGAGTGCTTATGTAGTGGCACTCTCCTCATGGCTTCCCTCATCCTGTTCGGGGAGTGATACTCCCTGATCTGTAGGCTGTGTGGCAATGTGTTCCACCTTCTCATGTAGGCATGAATGCAGTCATATCCAAACAATCTCTCCATGTCCTCAAAATGTGCAATAGCCTGGGCCTGCTTATCAACATATTTAGGGACACTTTAAGGATTAGCTGCAAGGTGTTGGTGGGCATAGATGAGAGCCATGGGGTCTGCTGGCTCTGCTCTAATCATCAAAGGTTCATTCAGCTCTTTTGCCATCATTTTCTGGATTTCTGCTGCCCTTTTCTCTTCATGGCTCATCCAAGATGCCATGGCCATCAGTTGCAAGTCTCCTAACACAACATTGGGATCCCATAGGTTCTTATCAGTAAGGGCCATGTTGTGCAAGTAAAAATCTGCCAGCTTGGCTTTTTCCTCAACTGAAGTGTGATCACATAGATTCATGAATTGGCCATAATCCTTAAAAGGTATTATGCCCCTCTGGGCCAGCGTCTTGATCTGAAATTGGAGCCACTGATCCTTGAGGCACAATGCATATGATTTGGCTGGTTTCCTGCACTATAATGCCTTCATAGCCTAGCTGGCCATGCAGGCTAATTGGGCTTCCCTTTCTTGTAGCTACCTCCTTAAGATCAATACCTCATTTTCTGCCTCGGGTTCCCTTTCTTGTTGTTGTCTTATTAATGTCTCATTGTCTGTCGGGGTTCCTTTTCCTGTTGTTGTCTTTCTAAGATTGACAGCTCATTTTCTGCCCGGGGTTCCCTTTTCTGCCTCCAATTGAGCTCTTCTAATGCTTTTTGTATGCCTATCCATGCTCAATTCTTTGCCCATTTCCCTCAATTTGTTTTCCATGTGCCCAATGTCTTCCATCCCTCTTGATTTTGCAATCTGCATCCATGTATGGGTCCTTACTCTTTCCTTTTCCAGCTTAAAGAAAAGAGGGACTGCGAACTTTTGTGGGATGATTTTCCCTCCTTCTAGAAGGTTGTAGTATGAGCCTAAGTTAGGCTAAGAGTCAGGCTCTGGTATCTCTTTTTCTTTATCTTCCTCCTTGGTCTGTTCTTCTCCCTTCTTTTCAAGATTTTTAGTCTCTTGAAGCTTTGTCAATGTCTCCTATAGAGCGGTCTACGCCTCTTATAGGATTGTTTTAGAGCCCATAAGTTTGATCCTCTCTTTCCAAGTAGAAGCTCTAAGTCTGCCCCTTTCATAGGTAATGGGGGTTTTGGATGGACATTCCTCCTCTTTTGCAGTAGGGACATATTCAATGATGATGGGCTCCTTTGAACGTGGTTGAGGCTTCCCCATCTTTATTCTGGTGCTGTTTCGAGCCTTGAAGTACATAGATGGTTGCCTCTTCCTTTTTCCTTTGGGCTTGGCTGGAGTAAATGCAGCAAGAACAGCTACTGCCTCTCTTGCTAGTGTCTCAGGAGACACTTCTTCATGCTTTGCTTCTTCTTCTTCTTCTTTTGTTGTTTATCCTGTTTCTGCTAGTTTTGCTTCTGCTGTCTCTAATTTTGTTTGCTCCTCTTCTTGCTTAACTTCTACTTTTCCTGTGGCAACCTTTTTCTGAACTATCTTAGGCTCCTTCCTCTCAGTTCTTGGCCTCTTCTTTTTCTCTGTTGTGGTTTTACCCTTTTCTGCTTTTGATTCTTTCTTCTTCTCTGCTTTAGGCTCATCTTTGGTGGTGTCATGTTTCCCTTTTTCTATCTGGTTTCCTTCTTTTTCTGTGTGGGGTTCCTCTTCTTCCATTTAAGTGTTCTTTTCTTCTTCATGGATTCCCTTCTCAGCTTCTCCATTTTTTCTTCCTCTTCACTTTCAAATGGACTAAGGTCATAGGTGAGATTTTTTATATCATCCTCTTTAGTCATGTTTCTAAAAATCTCCCAGACTATGGGGATTGTGAAAGTGTGGAGGGCATCCTCCACCAGCAATTTAATTAGCCCATGGTGAGCCAATTGGTCTGGAACCCTTGCCTTCAATTTGGTGCTAGATTCTATTAAGTATTGGAGGAGAAAATATGGAATACTGAGTTTTCTGGATTTAGGAAGGTCCATGCCATATCTAAGTTCATGTAACAGTCTGAAATGGTACCCATAAACTATGTTGTATCTTCCTTCACAGGAGATGTATTTCATAATTTGATAACTAACCTCATCCCATGGATAAGGTATACTTGTTCTCCTAATGTTATTCTTGTCCTCCACAGGATGTTCATTAGGCTGGAAAAAGGTCTTCTTGGCATCTTGACCCAGTGGTTTTTCTTCCTTTCTCTAGGGTAGTCCAAGTGGGAGACTTGTAATCCTACTGATGAACTCTGGGGTGATTTCTATAGTTATACCCCTGAAACTGACAGTGGCATGGGTTTTTGAGTGAGGTTTTAAAGACAATATAAATTCCTCTGTGACTTCATCATCATACCCATGCAACTTTTCAAGGAAAGGCATCCAACTTTCTCTAGTGAAGAGTGCTACCACTTCTAGATGTTCATGCAGTTTAGTTGAATTCAGAGGCTCCTTCCTCATAGAACCCCTTGTCATGATGTTTCAGATTCTGCTGGAATATCTCAGTTGAAGAGGGAGGCAGCAAGTTTCAATCCTGAAAATAGTGGAACAACTGGGGTTTTCTTTCAAGAAATAGGGAGAGAGATTTTGTAGTTTTTTAAAAAAAGAAATTTCAACTTTCCTTCCTTCCAGAATCTATTCTCTAGACTCACATTACTTCTCTGTCTGTTTGAGGGAAATAATAGCTTAAAAAATAGAGAACATACAGAACTGTGTGTTTTCCTCTTTTGAAATAAGAAGATACCCAATGCAAGTTTACTCTTTACAGGCTTGATTTTCTAGAGTTGCATCATTTCTTTACATAGGAGAATACCACGGAGGAGAAGGAGACAGTCTTTCAATGCAAAGAGCAAATGGAGAAACTGTATATACTTTTTTTAAAACACAGGCAGGCTTTGTTCTCACTTTCCTTCCCTTTTCAACTCAATACCTCACTTGTAACGACACCACATTTTGTATATATATGGAAATGCAAAGTGGGTTTTACTGAGCCTACCTTTTTCAGGCCGAATTTGTCATGAAATCCTGAGTTTTCCTTTGCGGTGCTGCTCACTAGCCTTCGTGTAGAAAGGCTCCTGTAGGACTGTTTTTTCACTCCTATATAGCTCGATAAGCAGAAGGGTTCTAAAACTGACAGAGAGTGACTGTTTCGAGGCTCTGGAGGTGGTAGGTAGGTTTCTAAAGTCGAGAGCTCATCGACACAAATGAGAACAAAGGTGGTGAAGTCAGTGAACTGTAGCGTACTTAGGCTTACGGGAGCATTCTGCGGTGACGAGGTGAGGTGGCAGGAAGGGTACGTTACCCTCATCTGGACCATTGGTCCCTACTTCAGTGTCATGATGAAACTTTTATGCCGCCTGCCGCAATTATTTCAATCATTCCCGTTAGATGCCGCCACTACCTGTTTTGAGATTTTTTCGAGTTGACTGAACACACGTGCTGATTGCACCCACTGAGCGTTGTTTGAACTAGACGAGGGTGGCCAGTTAGCTAGCCATCAATCTTGTTTAATCACAACCATCTCACTTGTCCATGCAGTTTTTAAATTATACTCATGCAATAGAGGAACGAGTTTAATCACTTACCTGTTAGTCGAGAATTGTGTGCTATTATGTTGTTGCATGCTCAGACTTTGGCGTTCTATCCATGGATTTCTGCTGCTAGCGCCCGTGGCTTCTGAATTGGTGGCTTGGCTACCTCGTACTGGTGATCTTCAATCAGGACCGGGCTCCTTGCATATTTTATACATCTGTCGTTGCGCTGGCCCTACCTCTGGAGATCGATTTTTAAGGGGATTAGCTGCTACAAAAATCCTACAGGATTTCCTGTAGATGCTTCTCCCTCTAAACATTTTGGTTGAAGCTTGAGCAGGGACTGGAGAGGTAGCTGAGGAAGGTTCTGTCAGTTAAGGAAAAGCAACTGGTATGCACTAGGTAAGAGTTAAGCTAAGGATGTTGCTTATTTATTCTTCATTTTTCAAAAAAACAAAAGAAACAAGATTTATGTGTTTTCTATGCAGGGAAGAAAGAAGCGAGTGGAAATGCAGTGGGGCAGGTATGGAATGGAGAGTTAGGAGGATGAATGGTGGTAGGGGGGTCCATAGGTCTTCTGGACAAGTTTTTAGCCCTTTTATCCTTTTCTTGACTTGATTTCGAGCTCTCTATGATTTCTACAGGGGTCTCTTATAGAATGCACAGAGCCTCCTGTAGGATGCATAGTTTTCCAGAACAAGTGAGACCAAGGACTGGGAAAAGACAATAGCAATGGAGAAATGGTCTATCAGAGGTGTATTCAGCTTGGCCATGTCCCTTTTTCTTCTATGGCCCTCCTGCAATCTGCAATGCATTCAAAAGAAGTTAATTTTTATGTTCCTGTTTTTTCTTTTTTTCTCTTTTTTTTTTTTTTCTTTTTTTTTTTTAAGAGATAGTTAGGGTGCCTCCAAGAGGTTTTCACCCTCACTGCCTACCCTGGGCACCTCCAAGGGGAGGTTTTCACCCAGGGATCTTTTATTCTCCTCATTTTTCTTTTCTGTTTTTTTCCTTCTTTTTTTTTTAGGGTGTGGGTGGAGTGGAGGCAGAGACTTGCTCCACTACCAACACTGTTTTACTCAGATTCTCAATGAATTCTTGCTTGGAGAGGGGCTTCCTGTAGATTTTCAACCTATGCCCATTGACAAGCATGGGGATGGCTTCTTCATCGATGGTCCTGATCAGAACTGAACCATTGTCATTGCACCTTTCTACTGTGTACAGTCCCAGCCATCTTGTCCTTAGTTTTCCCTTGAAATCTTTATACCTTGAATCATACAGCAGCGCCCAATCTCCTTCCTAGAATTGTTTCTCTTTGAGGTGTTTGTCATGCCATATTTTCCTTTGAAGCTGGACTACCTTTGAGTGGAGAAGGGCCTGCAATCTTTGTTCATCCAATCCATTTAGCTGGAGTAACCTTTCCTTTTGTGCATGGTTGAGATCTAGGTCTAGCTGAGCTGCCATCCTTAGTGTGTTATATTCAAATTCTATTGACAGCAAAGCCTTCTTCCCATAGACCAGCTCATAGGGTGTGAACCCTGTGGTGGTCTTCCAGGTGGTGTTATAGGCCCAGGTGGCCTCAACTAATTGATCTGCCCAATCTTTTCTGTTGCTGCTCACTACCTTGGTCAAAATCCCTTCCAAAGCTCTGTTAGTGACTTCCACCTGTCCATTTTCTTGCGGATGGTAAGGGGTGGAAGTTCTGTGCTTAATTTTGTGATGTGTGAGCAGGTCTTCAATCAGATTGGAGGTAAACTGACTCCCTTGATCTGTGACTAATTCTCTTGGATATCCAAACTTATAGAATATATTCTCTCTTAAAAACTCAGCTACTTTTCTTCTGTTTCTGCCTTGATCACCTTTGTTTCTGCCCATTTTGTTAGATAATCAGTGCACACAATGATGTAATATTTCTTCTTTGAAGGAGGGTTGACAGGACCCACAAAGTCCATGCCCCACTTCTCAAATGGCTCGAAAGTCACTTGAGGTTGTAGGGGCATCTCATCCCTTGGAGTAGGTTTCCCCATCATTTGACACCGGTCACATTGGTTGATATATCACTTTACATCTTGATGAAGAGTGGGCCAATAGTAACTTGCTTGCAGAATTTTGAAGGCAATACTCTTTGTTGCGAAATGGACCCCACAAGGCCCATCATGATAGGTTAGGAGAATGTCAAAAACTTCCTCCTCCCTGACACATCTCCTCAAAACCTAATCTGGGCCAAGTTTGAAGAGATTGCCCCCAATCCAAGTGAAAGGGGCACTTTTCCTCACGATCTTGCTCTTCTCTTTTGAGGACAGGTGTGGCAGGAACTGTGTGGAAACCAAGTAATTTTCTATATCAGCAAACCATGGAGAGAGTACTGAGATAGCAAATAGGTGTTCATCTAGCATTTGATCATCCACCATTCCTTCTTCACCTGCAGGCAGATCTATTCTAGACAAAAAATCAGCAACAACATTTTCCTTACTCGGCTTATCAACAATGGTTAAATCAAATTGCTGCAATAAAAGCAACCATCTAATAATGTGAGCATTTACATCTGGTTTGTTCATTAAATACCTAATTGCAGCATGATCAATGTGTACAAATGTTTGATAGCCAATGATGTAGTGTCTGAATTTATTTAGGGAATGGACTACAGCTAGGAGCTCCTTTTCGGTTACAGTGTAGTTTAATTCTGCCTTCGACAAGTTTTTACTTACAAAATATATGGCATAAGGCAGCTTCTCATCAACTTGCCCTAAGGCTGCTCCTATCACTTTGTTCGAGGCATTTGTATGAATGTGGAAAGGTAGGGCCCAATTTGGACCTCTCAAAATTGGGGCAGTCACCAGTTTACTTTTCAAGGTATCTAGAGCTTCTTGACAGTTGTTAGTCCATATGAACTCAGCATCTTTTCCCAAAAGACCAAACAATGGAGAGGCTAGCTTACTGAAATCCTTAATGAATCTTCTATAATACCCTGCTAAACCTAGGAAACTTCGAACATCTCTTACCTTTTGAGGAGGTGGGACCCTTTGGATGATGGCAATTTTGTTGGGGTCCACCTGTAATCCTTGTTGAGAGATTGCATGACCTAGCATGGTCCCTTCAGTCATTAGGAATTCACATTTTTTAGGACTGAGGGACAGGTTCATTTCAATACATTTGTCCAAAACTTTTCCCAGGTTAGACAAAGCTTCCTGGAAGTTAGAACCATAAGGGGTAAAGTCATCCATATAGATTTCAACTGCATCATGAACCAGTTCAGCAAATATACTCAATACTGCTCTCTGGAAAGTGGCAAGAGCACTGCATAATCCAAAAGGAAGGACCCGATATGCAAAGGTACCCCAAGGACAAGTGAAAGTGGTCTTATCTTGGTCTTTTGGGCTGATTTAGATCTAGTTGTACCCGTTAAACCCATCTAGGAAGGAAAAAAATCCTTCCCTGCTAGGCCATCTAACACTTGATCTATGAAAGCAAAGGAAAATGGTCCTTCTTGGTGGCCTTGTTTAGTTCCTGATAATCGACATAGATTCTCCACTTCCCATTTTTCTTTGGCACTAGCACCAAAGGAGAGACCCATTCACTGTTAGAGATAGGGTAGATGAATCCTGCATCCATTAACTTTTGCAATTCTTCTTTGACAATGTCCTTAAGGGCTGGATTCATCCTACTTTAAGGCTTCCTGACTGGTTTGAAATCTTCCTTAATGTAAATGTGATGAGTACAGACTGAAGGGTGCACTCCCTTCATCTCCTTATAGCTCCAAGCAAAAGCATCCAAGTGGTTTCTTAATAAGCTACACAGTTCTTTCTCCTGAGAGGTGGATAGGGATGAGTTGATTTTCAAGGTTCTTTCTAGGCCGAATTCCATATTCTTAACTCAGAGAGAGGTCAGGTCAGCCACATAGAGATCAACTAAAGGATTGTCTTGGGTTTCTTCCACCAGCTCTTCTAATGGCAACACACTGGGGGGTGGATTCTAAATCAAGTTTTCAATAAGATCATCCTCGGTTTGTGGTTTGCCCCCCATGGTAGCTTCCACTGCACATAGTGGTGTGGAATAGACTTCATCCTCATCTTCCTCCTCCAACCTGAGAGGTAAATCATGTTCTAACAAAGGTTGGGCAAGAAGATATAGGACTAGCTGCTTGGACATATGCCCATTCTCGATTGTCATGTTCCCAGCTTGACAACTGATGTAGGCATCTGCAGTAGCGAACCAGGGTCTTCCCAGGATGAGAGGATACCCAGTGAGCTTTGCCTTTGGTTGGAGAACAAGGAAATCGGCAGGCTACTACCAAGAATCGATGGATACCATTACATCTTCCATAATCCCTTCAGGGATCACAGTGGAGCGGTCTGCTAACTGTAGTACTGTTGTGGTCTTTCTCAGGGAGCCCTGAAGGTTGAGCTTGAGCATAGTGTCCTTGGTCATCACATTAATGGTAGCCTCTAGATCAATCAGGGTATGGTGGATTATGGTGCCATTGATGTGTACATCGACTACAAGGCTTACAGGTCTAGATATTTCAGACAAATTACCTACCCCAACATCAAGTCGGACAGTTGTCCTATGAAATTGATAATTGGGGCATCTCTCCTGCCTGGATGCCTGAAGCACTTCTCCTTGATCATCTTGTTGTATATATGCACATCCTTTACAGCTTGGAGAAGTGGTATCTTTACACATAATTGTTTTAATTCTACCAGAAGTTCAGTTTCTTCTGGGGTAGGTTGTGTTGTTCCAGATAATCTCTCAGGAAAGGGTGGAATGGATTTTGGTTCACTTTCTTCCTTTTCTTCCTCATCCTCCCTAGGGGGAGGCTAGTTATTTGGGAGAACCTTCCCAGATCGTAGGTTAATCTCCTAAATCTCCACAGTATAGGTCGGGAATGATGGTTCCCCACTATATACTTGTTGGGCCTGTCTATTATTTGGGTTCGAGTTCGGTTGAGCAGGTATTTGGGGTTGCCTTGGTGGAGTAGGAGGCAATGGTTGAGGTTGAGCAAGTGGTGGAGGCAAAAGAGTGAGGAAATTTATATTGGGGCCTCCACCCCTAATGAGGTGCATTCCACTAAGGCTGTGGCTGACCATAAGAGTGAAATGACTGAGCAGTTGGTTGAGCATGGTATTGAGATGGATATGACCAAGGAGGGGGTGTGGACTAGGAAGGATAAGCGGGGGGACCCCAAGAAGGCATGGAAGTGGCTTGATTGGGGTTGTAATATGTCTGGGATGTCCCTTGCATTCCTTGCTAGTAAGGTCTGGGTCCATGTGGCCTCCTTTGGTTCATGAAATAGAGTGGTTCAGTGGCTCCTTCGGCTCCCTGGTATGCAGCTTTAAGTCCGGGCAAGGAAGGGCACTGATTCATAGAATGGTATTCTTCACAGACTAAACACACTTCTATAGATTTAAATGGACATTCGTTCCTAGGATGCCTTCTGGTGCACCTAGGACAAAAAATGGCCAAGGCCCTTTCTGCTTCTTCTTGTTTCTTTTCGATATTCAAGGTATCCATTTGCATGGCAAGAGTTTGCATCATCTCACTCTTGAAATCTTCTAGCAAATTTCCAAATTCACCTCTAAGGGATGAACTGGGTGAGGATGTACTGGCTAGGGGTTGACTTCCCCTACCTCTCTTTCTGGCTGCCTTAGAATGGTTTCAAAACACAGTATTTATGTCTTCATAAGGTAGGTGGTAGATGTCCCCCCTAGCCAGCAAATGGAGGGTATCTAGAAGGTCTTCCGGGACTCTTCTGAGCAGGACCAACTTTAGCGATTCAAGGTCAAGTGTGCACCTGGCCCTCTTATAACTGAGCTCAAACCTCTCTTCATAATCTTCCAAGGATTCATCGCTTCCCATGGTCATTCGGAAGATCTCTTCCTTAGTATCCTTTGACCTACAGTAGTCCCGATATTTGTTATTAAAGGCTTGCTGCATCTGAGCCCAAGTTGTGATGCTGTTGCCAGGTAACCCTATGAACTAGTGCAATGTTGCATCCATGAGAGTAGAAAGAAACAGTTTCAACCTCTACTCATCTTCTACAGAGTCATAGGTTCGACAGATAACAAAAAATTCAAACAAAAAGATATCAGGATCTTCGGTAGTCAACCCATGGAAGTGAGGTAAGGCTAAAGGACTTATGTTCTTCATTTTAGTGTCCCCATTGGTCTCTTGGATGGGAAAGGTACCCTCTACTCTTTCCCCATTCCCTCTAATGTTTCTGTTTTCAGCCATTGTCTCAGGAGGGATGGTTTCTTCCTCTTCTTCTGCTATAGGATCTTCATATATCTCTAGTCGTTCACCTATAGGTTATTCTGGATCACTGTCACCGAATAAGAGAGAAGGGTGACTATGTGATGTGGTGGGGGTGTTGGGTAGGAATTTCCTTGAATTATCTCTGTTCCTACGAGGCATGAAATAAAATCTCTTTTTGGGTGATTTTTGTTTTTTACTACTTGTACCTGCAAAACTTAAATTGATTGAACAAACAAATTGCAACTAACTGCAATGAACTTGCTGAAATGAAATTGTTGAATTCAAATGAAAGCAAGGAAATGACTAATCTACTTTTGCTGGAATGGAAATTGCAGAATTGAAATGAAAGCAAGGAAATGACTAATCTACTTTTGCTGAAATGAAAATTGCAGAATTGAAATGAAAGCGGGAAAATGACTAATCTACTTTTTTTGAAATGGAAATTGCAGAATTGAAATGAAAGCAAGGAAATGCAAAAATTGAAAGAAACAACTACTCTACTTTTTCTGAAATAAACTACTTTAGCATAATGTTGCAAGAAGAAATAGAAGAAAGAAGTAATCACAAAATACTCTGACGCTTCCCTGGCAACGGCGCCAAAAAGTGGTGAGCACCAGTATTGCAGCAATAATGCTACAACTCCTGGGGCTTCCTACTTTACTTTTATCAACCTGATAGTTTGTAACAAACTTGGAAGCAATGGTGTTGTATGCACAAGTACTAGCTCTTACTGTAGGTTGTCACTTGGTCAGCGGGCACAAGATCACTAGAGTTTAAGCCAACTTCTATGAATTCTCAGAAGAAGCTTTTAACTGTGATGAAAGAAAGCTAACTCTATGAGGACTATTCTACTTGCAGAAAGAGAAAGAAAACTGGAATGTAAGGCAAACCCTAGCAAACCCTAATTTATCCAACTAACCCTAATTTTGTAGGAAAAGAGATGAAAACTGATGAAATGAGTGCCATTGACTACTGAAAAGGTAAATCACATCTACTTAAGCTATTCCCAGAAGAAAATAAGAAAATAACATCTTTTTGTATTTTTTGAGTGTTTTTATGTGAAATTATTATGCTTGCAATTTATCGGATTGTGATTGTGCAGAGGTTTGGTGGCGAAGGAAGATGGACTTGGTTTTTGTAGAGGTGGAGGAAGGTGTAGAGAGGTCCAAAGAAGCCCCTAGTACCCTTATAAAGGCTTCCATTGCAATCAAATTTTGAAAAACCACTTACAGGGCATCCTACAGGAGGCTGCAAGGGATCTACACGACGATCTACAGGTGGATTCCGAGAGCTATTTTTGGAAGTTTTGAAGGTGGAAAAATGATGGGAAAGGGTAACTGAAGGCTAGATGAAGATGTTGAGGTGTCTGGAGCTTTTTCAAGGAAGATCAAGAGGGAACATGATGGTTGGATTTGTTCAAATGGCAAGGGGGTAGCTTATGGAGAAACACAGAAATTAGGCCAGATTGGCGAAGTGAGCTGGTGCTGGCTGCTTTATGGATATATGGTGAGCTAAGGTGTCATACAAGAGATTTGCACATCTACTTACAAAACCTAATCAAAGAAAGGACTAAATATACCATGAAAACAGAAATTTCTCTAGCTTGACCTAATTTCTGACCTACAAACAGAAAATGTTGAACAATAACCTTTGAACAGAAAAGCATGCAGAGAGATCTATTGTAAAAGAACAGGAAATGATCTAGGCAATTGAATCTAAATCAATACATTAATCTTTCCAAATCAAGTCATCACACTAGAAATTGCATGGGAGAGCAAAACTATGTTTTTGGTGGCAGCAATAGTGCCTTGACCTCAAATCATAGTCCTAGAAAGGGAGAAAGGAGATCAGGGCCTGCTGTTGGACTTTTTGAATCTTAGTCTGTCACTGCATTAACCTACTTGAGCAACTAAAACAAACACAGTTATGCAAACTGTTATCACAAAATCAATTACTGAAAGGCTGCTAATCAATCAGACTCTGTGTAATTATTTCAAACCAAGCTTTGGACTAAGGCTTAGCCTCCTTAGTCTGAGAGGGCTCTCTCACAGGTTATGAATATTGACTAAAGACAAGATGGCTAACTCTTATAAGGCACATGAAAAATATGCTAGCTGGACAACATTGAATTTAGTCCCATTGGGCTTATGGAGTCTCTTATATCTCAGTAAACAATAACACTATCTTTTCATAGAAATCAGGGCACTTAACATCTAAATGTTCAAACATAACTTTGAAACCACAGTTTTCCAAGGCATACAGGAAGTCAGAGCATGATCCATGAGTTCTGAGTGATTATGCATTAACAAAACTGTAAAAGAACCTTAAAGAAAGAATACCATCACACATTTGAACAAGAAAATCCATTGTGAATCCTGAGAAGAAAACACAGTCATTTGCATTACTGAAATTTGTTTATACATAAACCAAAACGGTCTTCTCCAAAACATCCAACCCCTCTTCCATCACTCTCTTAGCTATTTATAGAGTGCTTATTCTATCTCATTCGAGCTTCCTCCTCCAGCATGAGGGGAGCTCGATGACTGCTACTAATTACCCCTATCTACTATTTAACTAACTCATTAAATACATTAAGTGTTGAACTGGAATTACAAAGAGTCCTAATTAAACTACATCTCTAATTCTATCTTCCTCGTAGAATGATTCTCCTTTGCTCTTTTACACCTGTTTTCCTTTTCGTTTTGCTGAGATGGCTGAATGAGCAGTTAATGTTCCACGCTGGCTTTGGATACTGAAGGCTTTAATCTGCTCAACAATGTTAGGGAATATCCCTAGCTTTCCGGTTATGGTCTCCCATTACTTCGAAAATGTAGCAGCATGTCCCCAGCTCTTTAATACCCCCAAAACTTTACAAAAAGGTACACTTGTCATCATTTGAATGGCTTATGCTGGCTTCATGTGGTTTCCTATATGTCCCTTGGGTTTTTCCCTTGAAAATTTCCGGTCACTTCATCAAACTGTTTGTTCTGCGCTAAAAACAACACCTACAGCAGTTTCGTAGCGCGCTACGAAACTGCTGTTTAATAAAAAAAACACAGTCTTCCTTTCATAGCTAAATGATTTCCAGTGTGTAGCTTTAGCATCAGCAAGGTCCGAACACTGACCATCCTTCTCATGTAACTGTCTTGTTGCTTCAATTCCTGCTTCCTTATGTGTTGAATTGAAATCTGAATCAAACTCATGTTTGGCTCTGCCATCCAAATCTGTTTCCATTTCTGATTCCATGGTAGTAAGAGCATCCATATAATTGTCTACCTCACTAGCTACATCACCATTCTCATCCTTAAATGCATGGATTTCTGGTCTACTTTCACCATTGACTGACAAGTCCTTTTGTTCCACTTGAATAAAGTTCTCAGAAATTTTCTCTGCATCCTTATCCGAATTCTTTTCAAACAGCTTCAGCATATGTAATGTGTTTATTCTGGAGAGCGTGCCCAAAGACACCGGCACATTTGAAACATTGAGATAGAAATTCTGCATCTGACGACCCTCTCATTAAAAAAAAATCACTGTGCCCTTTCCCACAGAGATGTTTGGCAGGCATATTGAGCAGAACATCATCCTCATATTGAACAGAGGAGCTTCCCAACCAATAGTTTTATCAAGCACTAACATAGAGTTCCCTGAAGCTCAAACATCTACCAACATTCTATTCTCATATGATGAAAACCACAATCTTGAATGATCACTATCGCTATTGTAGTTTCGCTTGGAATAATGTTTCTTGTCATTTTTATTTCTTCCATTTGTATGACTTGATTTCCCTTTGTGCCTGTGCCCTGTATCTGAGATGAAAGAATCATGCACATCTTCGAAAGATATTTATCTGATCCGGTTTCCTTGAGTTGAATTCATTGAATATTTGGCAAAAGACAAAGGCATTAAAAATTACAGTGTTTCTCACTTTGGTTGCACGGGCTGTCTTATCATTTACAGTGAGTTGAAACTGAATGAATTTTTGAATGTTTGCATAAACTGAACGACTCCACCGAACTACCTTCACAACTGATGCAAAATTATCATCTAAAATGATGATATCTGAACTTTCTTTGACAACTTCTGTTCCTTGGATACCCATGGATAGACCAATGCCCGCCTCATGAAGTGCAGGTGCATCATTTGTTCCATCTCCAGTTACCTCCATGACATGACCTCCTTTCCTCAGTATAGCTGCGAAAATTTCTACCTTCAATGATAGCATACCGTTCTGTGGCTTAGTCTGGCATCTTAAAGCCTTTGCGCAGAACTTCACACAAAATATGCAGAGGTTCTATTAAGCTCGATTCAACTCTGTGCTAGTGATACAAACATAACCCATGACTGATATTTGACCAGAGTTCACCATTGCATCTCCTCAATTAGTCAAGCATAAACTGCGGGTATCCCGAGATTAGTCCTCGGCCTTCATTCAATAAGCTATATCTGTTGAGAGCTGGATCCGTCGACATCACTGTCAGGCATCCTCAATAAGACCTTTAATCACCAAAGAATGTTTAGAGGTGGCCCCGATGTATATTTTAATGGGTCCCCGGTGTCACCAATAACGGCAGCCTTGTGGCAATCAGATCCTTAATAAAGCCATCATTTGGCCTCTTCACTTGTTCCATGTGATCCTCAAGCATTCTTTGTGAAAGCTCATTTAACAAGTGATCAATTGTCTGTTTTTGACATATGCGTGCCAGGTATAAACCTATTCGCTTAGCTACTGAAAAGTAGGTTTCGAAAGCACCACTAATTTCACCGGAGGCATTTGAGTCACAGTCCTCGATACCTTTTATTATCAGAAAAACGAGCACAGGAATAATGTTTTTTGATTTACTTGCTATTGTACTCCAGAGTTTCTCTATTTCATCTGGAAACTTGTCGCCATGACGTGACGTTACATAGTGAAGGCTCTTCAACAATCTCTCACTCCATCCCGATTCTAGAAGCGTAACAAAATTCAAATTTTCAATCCAAGGGGCCATGCATGTCAATACTTGATGTTGAGCAATGATATCAACAGCATCTAGTTGTCTTAGCATGATTTCCTCACACAGGAGTTCACTCAGCTCTGGATGCCCCTTTGCTAGCTTTGTAAAGAGTTGATATTGGAACTGTTGATAAGAATCTGGAAGACTGCCAACAACTGCTGCCCAATATCGACCTGCGCCTTCACCTTCTTCCGCCCACTCTCTAATAAACAGGGTCTCAAGCATTTGCAATGCATCATCTCTTATTTGTCTTGAGGGATCAACTACTTTGTAAAGTATAAGGCTTAGCAACCTCTGTGTTTCACATTTTGGAAGTTCTTGCCGCATGTACACCTCTGCCAGGACAGTAAAGTACCCATCTGCAATTGATGAATCCGATGAATAGCACTGGTCTATACATACTGGAAAAAGATACAAGTTACTTTGAAGAAGATCCATTAGAGCTGTTTTTGCAAGTATAACTCTAAACTAGCCCCCCTCTCTGTCGATCCCGTCCTCCAGAGCGGGACACCTCAAAAGCTCCTCCCACACCAAACTTAGAATTAGAAGGGGTTCGAGGATCTGCTGGTGAGTAACCAAATGGCATTCTTTGTGGTGGGTCCACGAAAAGACCATTTATCCAGGAAACAACACGTCCACTCATCTTTCTTGCTTGGTCATCAAAGCATGGCCCATACAGCAGAGAAGCCATGGCATTCATGGAAACCCATTGGATTGATTCTACTTGATCATTAATGTCTTTCTCAAGAGAGATCCGTTCCACTGAACCTTTAGTACGCATGTTCAGTGTTGACTTGTAGCGTTCAATTTCACGCCGATAGTCACAGGCAGTCTCCTGAACCCAAGCATTATTGAAGCATAGTATCTATTGCCCTTGGAAGTGAAAATGGGATTCTCTTGCGAAGAAAAGAATTCTCGTTGATGAAGCTATGAAGATCCCTATGCATCAATCCTGTCACCAGACAACACTACTTCTGTCTTTATTTACAAACGAGCTTAATGCCTGCAAAAGATTTGAGTGCAAAAGTTTAGATATTGCAGAAACCACCGCTTCCTTGAAAACACTGTCACTGCTCCCATCTGCATTTCTGGAGGGAAACAGAACTCTGTACAATAGGCATGCTAGGATTTTGGCCTCCACTGAAAACTCGAACAAATCCCCAATTTCGTAGCACGCTACGAAACCACCTAAACATGTAGCGCTGCGAAACTGCTAAAGGATTTATGCGCTGCGAAAACACTTTGTCCTCAAGCTAGTCTGAGCAATTTTTGGAAACATAATTTTCAGTGATAACAGTGGCTCCACTTGGGATAGTGTGCCCTTGTGGTACACTAAAAACTCGCAGGTCCAGTGCCTTATAAAATTTATTTGACAAACATCTTCTTTAATTTCTTGGGTCTTCACCTCGGGCTTTAGCTGGATGATCACTGTAGGAGAAAGAAAACTACATCTACTAAAAAAAAATGCTCAGTCAACCTTGAGCTTATTTGCAACTTCCTACCTACCTACCCTATCAATTTCAAACTTCTTTCAACTCAATCAATGTGAAATTTCCAATGTAGCCAATCATTTGTCTTATCTGATACTTGATTTCTTTGACTGCATCGGAGTTCAGAGCCAATATGATAGTATGATGACCGCTGCCACTGAAATTGTCTCTGATCTTTATAGGAAAACTAAAACACTGAAGAGTAAAACTCTTCCATGTAGTCAGCTATAGGATCCCAGAATACATGATCAGCTAGATTTTTCTTGTAACTTTCCGGCTGTGCAAACTGATCTTCAACAGCAGTGTACTCTTCCTCAATCGTGAAAGAGAAAGGAAACAATACTCTCTCCTTATGTTCTGCCATAGAAAGCTGCTGAAAATAATGATCATGATTATGAAGACTATATGCCTGAATTTGACCTTCTAAACCTTCTATGTCTTTCTCAATGTCTTTGGCAAATTCATCCAAAAATTTCATCTTATCCTCTGCCTTGCAGTCAAATGATTTTAGATACGAGGACAAGGACAAAGAAAAATATTCATCTGTTTCTTCATTACTATGATCATTATTCCATTGTTTGAAATCTTGAATTGAAGGAGAGTTTGCCACCACCTCTGACCTATCTATCCATTCCTCCAAAAACATAAGCCATAAGTCTTGAAATGACTTAATGGATTTGATAGGAAAGCTTTCAATCCATTGTTTACATTTCCCTTGAAGTGAATCATAGAATAACATAATGCAAACATCCTCATGTTTAACTCTAAGAAGCTCTGAAAATTCACAAAAATCTGATATATGCTTCAAAGTTAAACTCAAATCTTCTCCGTTGAATTTTGGACCATTCCTTAGAAAATATGCATCCTTGGGAAAATGATTTGGGAAACCATGAATTCCTGAAAAATCTATGCATGCATACCTTGAAATAAGAATGGTAGCATCTGGGTCCTTCATAACTCCAGTGGAATCACCATGAACCTATGAATTTCGAATTCTTCAACAATGGAGTCGCCAAGGTAGTTTTGCAGCCTCAAAAACCTTCTGAGCTCCTGCTACCTTCAGAAGTTCAGCTTCATGATTTCGGGAAAGAATAATCTTCGACTCCCAGCAGACGCACCAAAATGTTATCACAAAATCAAGCACTGAAAGGCTGCTAATCAGTCAGACTCTGTGTAACTATTTCAAACCAAGCTTTGGACTAAGGCTTAGCCTCCTTAGTCTGAGAGGACTCTCTCACAGGTTATGAATATTGACTAAAGACAATATGGCTAACTCTTATAAGACACATGAAAAATATGCTGGCTGGACAACATTGAATTTAGTCCCATTGGGCTTATGGAGTCTCTTATATCTCAGTAAACAATAACACTATCTTTTCATAGAAATCAGGGCACTTAACATCTAAATGTTCAAACATAACTTTGAAACCACAGTTTGCCAAGGCATACAGGAAGTCAGAGCATGATCCATGAGTTCTGACTGATTATGCATTAAAAAAACTGTAAAAGAACCTTAAAGAAAGAATACCATCACACATTTGAACAAGAAAATTCATTGTGAATCCTGAGAAGAAAACACAGTCATTTGCATTACTGAAATTTGTTTATACATAAACCAAAACGGTCTTCTCCAAAACATCCAACCCATATTCCATCACTCTCTTAGCTATTTATAGAGTGCTTATTCTATCTCATTCGAGCTTCCTCCTCCAGCATGAGGGGAGCTCGATGACTGCTACTAATTACCCCTATCTACTATTTAACTAACTCATTAAATACATTAAGTGCTGAACTGGAATTACAAAGAGTCCTAATTAAACTACATCTCTAATTCTATCTTCCTCGTAGAATGATTCTCCTTTGCTCTTTTACACCTGTTTTCCTTTTTGTTTTGCTGAGATGGATGAATGAGCAGTTAATGTTCCACACTGGCTTTGGATACTAAAGGATTTAATCTGCTCAGCAATGTTAGGGAATATCCCTAGCTTTCCGGTTCTGGTCTCCCATTACTTCGAAAATGTAGCAGCATGTCCCCAGCTCTTTAATACCCCCAAAAATTTACAAAAAGGTACACTTGTCATCATTTGAATGGCTTATGCTGGCTTCATGTGGTTTCCTATATGTCCCTTGGGTTTTTCCCTTGAAAATTTCCGGTCACTTCATCAAACTGTTTATTCTGCGCTAAAAACAACACCTACAACAGTTTCGTAGCGCGCTACGAAACTGTTGTTTAATAAAAAAAACACAATCTTCCTTTCATATCTAAATGATTGCCGCTACGAAACTGTTGTTTAATAAAAAAAACACAATCTTCCTTTCATATCTAAATGATTGCCAGTGTGTAGCTTCAGCATCAGCAAGGTCCGAACACTGACCATCCTTCTCATGTAACTGTCCTGCTGCTTCAATACCTGCTTCCTTATGTGTTGAATTGAAATCTGAATCAAACTCATGTTTGGCTCTGCCATCCGAATCTGTTTCCATTTCTGATTCCATGGTAGTAAGAGCATCCATATAATTGTCTACCTCACTAGCTACATCACCATTCTCATCCTTAAATGCATGGATTTCTGGTCTACTTTCACCATTGACTGACAAGTCCTTTTGTTCAACTTGAATAAAATTCTCAGAAATTTTCTCTGCATCCTTATCTGAATTCTTTTCAAACAGCTTCAGCATATGTAATGTGTTTATTCTGGAGAGCATGCCCAAAGACACCGGCACATTTGAAACCTTGAGATAGAAATTCTGCATCTGACGACCCTCTCATTAAAAAAAAATCATTGTGCCCTTTCCCCCAGAGATGCTTGGCAGGCATATTGAGCAGAACATCATCCTCATATTGAACAGAGGAGCTTCCCAACCAATAGTTTTATCAAGCACTAACATAGAGTTCCTTGAAGCTCAAACATCTACCAACATTCTATTCTTATATGATGAAAACCACAATCTTGAATGATCACTATCGCTATTGTAGCTTCGCTTGGAATGATGTTTCTTGTCATTTTTATTTCTTCCACTTGTATGACTTGATTTCCCTTTGTGCCTGCGCTCTGTATCTGAGATGAAAGAATCATGCACATCTTCGAAAGATATTTATCTGATCCGGTTTCCTTGAATTGAATTCATTGAATATTTGGCAAAAGACAAAGGCATTAAAAATTACAGTGTTTCTCACTTTGGTTGCACGGGCTGTCTTATCATTTACAGTGAGTTGAAACTGAATGAATTTTTGAATGTTTGCATAAACTGAACGACTCCACCGAACTACCTTCACAACTGATAAAAAATTATCATCTAAAATGATGATATCTGAACTTTCTTTGACAACTTCTGTTCCTTGGATACCCATGGATAGACCAATGCCCGCCTCATGAAATGCGGGTGCATCATTTGTTCCATCTCCAGTTACCTCCATGACATAACCTCCTTTCCTCAGTATAGCTGCGAAAATTTCTACCTTCAATGATAGCATACCGTTCTGTGGCTTAGTCTGGCATCTTAAAGCCTTTGCGCAGAACTTCACACAAAATATGCAGAGGTTCTATTAAGCTCGATTCAACTCTGTGCTAGTGATACGAACATAACCCATGACTGATATTTGACCAGAGTTCACCATTGCATCTCCTCAATTAGTCAAGCATAAACTGCGGGTATCCCGGGATTAGTCCTCGGCCTTCATTCAATAAGCTATATCTGTTGAGAGCTGGATCCGTCGACATCACCGTCAGGCATCCTCAATAAGACCTTTAATCACCAAAGAATGATTAGAGGTGGCCCCGATGTATATTTTAATGGGTCCCCGGTGTCACCAATAACGGCGGCCTTGTGGCAATCAGATCCTTAATAAAGCCATCATTTGGCCTCTTCACTTGTTCCATGTGATCCTCAAGCATTCTTTGTGAAAGCTCATTTACCAAGTGATCAATTGTTTGTTGTTGACATATGCGTGCCAGGTATAAACCTATTCGCTTAGCTACTGAAAAGTAGGTTTCGAAAGCACCACTAATTTCACTGGAGGCATTTGAGTGTTGTGGGGAAAAGTATCCGACTCGGAATGACCCTATCCCTACTCTAAGGGTGATAGTTCCTTAGCAACAACTGAAAGTAAAGCTTTGATATTTTTCCTTTATGAAAGTACAGAGAAGGAAGAAAAGATTGACCAACCGATGTCTTTCGCTTTTGTCGATCCTGTCTTCTCTCTTTGTCTCTTGTTCCTAGCCCCTTGCTCCCTTTGCCGGCCCAGCTACACAAAGATCCTGCAAAAACAAGAGAGGGAAACTACAAGAAACATGTACTCATAACTGATGCATGGATTAGAATGGATCAGATATACAGATAAAAACAATACATCATTGAAATACAAGTATATAGGAGAACATCAAAGCTTTTTTGATAGAAAAAAAAGGTTCTGAGAAGGTTACAACCATAAATGGGTCCAATCCAGCAGCACCTCCCCAGTAGCAAGAAATCTCCTCTTCTCCTCTATAAAAGCAATCACCCAATAGCTCTAACTGTAGACCAACAGCACTTCCTTGCTTTGCACCAAATTCCAGCCTCTTTAGACCTCATAGAAGAGCTCTATATATAGGATAGAAGAAGAAAGGATGAGTCAGCTTGAGACTGACATAAAGCTGCCTTGTGTCCTTTCCCTCTTCAGTTAATCTTCAGTTCTTAAGTCCACTTGGAGATCCTTGCTTACACATGGAGATCAAGTACCTCTTACTCATCACAGGGCGAATTCCTTGAACCAAGTGTCAGTTTGGAAGCTTCCTGGGCAATTGACACCTTGCAGAATGACTGTGCCACTTGGCCAATCTCGCCCAGCGCAGGTAGCCTTCATTAGAGTTGACTTTCAGCGCAGGTACAAGGAGGAGTAGTTGACATTCAGCGTAGATGCTCAGTGGAGCAGCTGACATGATCCAAAAATAGCCTGTTTTTGAGTGTTTTCAGGTGGAGAACTGATAGGAAGTGTTGTGGTTTGCTGACCTTGTTCCTCTAGGGGTAAGAACAACATGTTTAGGGACTGAGGATCCCTGTAATTATTGACATTTCATGCTCCATGCTGCGAGGCACAAATATGTCTATAACAGTTGCCCCCTAAAGTATGAGGTCGTTTATCGGGTGAAATGCTTTATCCAGAGGGTCCGAAGTTCATTCAAGTGCTGAGAGGTGCCCTGTAATACAATACAATACAATACATTATTTTTCATTTTGTTTTCATGATCTAGCTGAGGCGGGCATTCCCATGCTCAGCTTTATAAATACATTTTGGTACATAGAACAGACGATCGTCTGATGGTAGACTGATAATTCTCTGCTGAAATTATCATCCTTTGAATAGGATGATCATCTGCTGCAATGATGTACATGACAAATGCTTTTATATTTCCTGAATATATATCGCAGCCCGGATGGATGAAACTAGATCCGGGGTCTTCAAACTCGTTCGATCTTCACTCTAAGTACAAGTCGATCCATGTGAGAATTTCGCTGAAGTCGAACATGGAAAGACATCGCTTGATTACCGGTCAATGATGAAAACCATTAACAAGCGCGAGAGGAATCACCGATAATGATAATGACCCTCAAGGTACTGCAGTACAATTCACGTGGCGTGAATAAAGGACTTGGCGTCGAACGCCACGCAAAATCTTCTGGTCGAAGGTCATTGATGTATACCTGTCGCCGGAAGTGAGAAACTTGCCATTGAGGCATGCAAGCTTCAAAGTACTGATGGGGGTGTTCCTAGATCAACTTCTTGGATAATGAGCTGAAGTCGACAAGAAGCGATCCGTCAAAGGAGGGCCTTAATGAATCCCACATCAATGACACGGAACGGAGCTAATGATTTTAGTGGAGGTCAAAACAAACTGTGACATATGATTCAGGGTGGCGATCATGAATGGATGAAGGATAATGTATGGCAGTGGATGGGACACGGTTGACACTTTCAGAATGTCCTCTCTTGAACATATAACGACACTGATGCGATGGATCGGTAGCATTACCCCAAAATGTGGATGGTTTGGCGAAGACCATGGTGATGAGACCGGTGAATGAAACAACCCAACCCGATGTGGTACGGAAGAAAAGTGTCATGTTCAAGAGCGACTTGCTACCATTAAGCTTTGATGTTCTCCCAATTTTTCCCCAGTAATTTCTGACCAGTACCTCTTTATTTTTGTCAAGCTTGAGGAGGATAACATATGCTTGTTCTATAACCTGCCCTTCGGGCAAGCCCATCGCTATGATTTAACGAGCTTGGCGATAGGGAAACTCGTTCTCGTCTAAAGACAAGTTTGTCGCTATTTAATCATTTTAACGAGTCTAACGACAAGGAAAACTCGGTCCTTTTCATTTTTAGAGAGTTTGAAAAGGTACAGAAAGTTAACTCCATAATTCCTTTTTCGTCATCTAATCCCTTAAGTCCGAAAAAGTATAAAACAATACAGAAGGGATGGGTGTTCGGTACTTTTAACGAGCCGAACAAGACAAGTGCTCGATCTTTTTGTGTAATAATCCCTCAGGTCCAAAAAGATTAAAGTCTAAATGAGGGATAGCTCTTCCGGTCCATTTAACGAGCTGGAAGGCCAAAACTCGGCAAACTTTTCATATTTTACGAGTCAGAAAAGAGCTCAAAGATGACTCGTCTTTTGAGGAACGAGTGATAAACAGGGATAGCAATTGATTCCAGGTACAAATTGGAATTTTCCAATCACGGCAGTGTTACAAGGATGGCTAGGTGAAATCACTCTTCGCAGATGTTCCTCAAAATGGGTAAACAATCATATGGGGGTGAACGATCGGCCAAATGAAATGGAGGTGACGGTGCACAAACACGATCAAGGCTTTTAAGGCTGATAATATTACGATCACAATGGTTATTTACCGGGATAGGTTCATTTTTTAATGAGCTTGAACTCTGGTGGAACCCTTGCTCATGCTTTTTCTATTTTTTAACGAGCATAAATTCCGCGGTAAAACTGCTCGGATCTTGCGTTTATTTTTTAACGAGCATGAACCATGTGCTAAAACTGCTCGATATACCAGTCATGCCCCCAGCATAACAAATGCAATCGAGGGGGATGCCCCGTAGACTTCATAGGGTCGTTTCATTTTTTAACAAGGTTGACATGGTAAAGAACTATCCTTATTTCATTTTTTAATGAGGTTGACCTGAGATAGGAACTATCCTCGAAGCTTTAGATCCATTAGAAACAGAAAGTTTCATATTCCATTGTAGCCATTTCTGCCAGATTACTTGGAGGCGGTAAGGCGAAAGTACCCATCAACGGAGGGTTTTTTAGGAAGATGAATCCGATATTTTGGAGAGAACAATTGTTCCCATGGATCATTGGAATGCTTCCCATGATGCGAGGTTGCACAACTTCTGTCGAAGTTGTTGTCGAACTGCTTGGTTGATCTTGTCCTTTGCTGTTCGACGATTGCGGATCCCCGCAATCTTTTCTTCTTGTTGAAATCAAAGCATCGTCCCGTTGCTTAGAAGTTGACAACATTAGTACCTCGCATCTAGAAGCATCCCTACTATCAACCAGATTTTGACCCGGATTTGGAAACGGATCATTTAGAACAGCTGGGGTTTGCGAATTCTTTACGAATCTTTTAAGCTCAGCTTTGAATGGACAATCTCTCGTCCAATGATCCTCCTCACATATCTGACACCCTGACGGGGGTGGTTTCCTCTTTCCGGGAGATCCTGAAGAAGTTTTCTGAGGGGATGACTCACCCTGTTTCTTCTTCCCTTTGTTTTGTTTCTTCTTGCTTCCTGGTTGATTGGAGTTTTTGCCTTTATCCGTAGATACAGCATTTACCTCCGAAGCAAGAATCTCTTGATTTGCTTTTTGATTCGAAGTCTTACGGGCTTTCTTATTTGAATCCCTTGTCGACTTAGCGTTTGCAGTTCCAATCACGCCATCACCGGCATGAGAGTCACTATTCGATCCAGGAGGAGGAGGGATTGAAAATTCCGGTCTGGGGGCGTCAGGTATCTTATCATAGAGCATGCCCGACTGAGTATATACTAAGTCCAAATATTGAGCACGAGCAATAACCTGCTCCTCTGTTACGACGCCTCCCTTGGCCACATCTTCTGTTATAGCAGGAAGAAGCGACTTTATAAACCACTCAGCTAATAGCTGATCTGGAACATAGGTATTTACCATTCTGCGACGACGACGCCACTCATGTATATGATCTGATATATGTGTGGCCATTGTCTGCTTGAAATTGGTTAAGATCTCTGTTCCAGTTTCGTACCTTATAGGTAACTGAAAGTGTGTTAAGAAAGTCGTGGCTAGGGAACCAAAATTGTCGAAGGAGGCTCTAGGTAATTCAATATACCATTTAGCCGCCAGACCAGTCAATGTCCTCTGGAAAAGGCGAAGCCTTATCGAATCATCATTCAAGGTATTCGACGAACACCACAGATGGAATGTCATCACATGATTCGACGGGTCTTCGCCAGGATTTCCATTGAATTTAGGAATGTCCGAAGGAAGTTTGTGAGGAATCGCTGGCCACCAATGGGCATAGGCGATTGGATCATTCGTCAATCGATGTAAATCTGGTAATTCTAGAGTCGCCACAAATGGCAACTGCTGATTCAGGTTTGGCGAGGCGTACCCAGGATACGATGGAATCGCCTGAGCAGTAGGCCTTTGCATACCAGCATAATGCAACTGATGTTGATATGACTGATATGGCTGGTGGGCTTGGCCACTGTAAATTGGTTGATTTAACCCGTTCTGAATATAGGGTTGCCCACTATTCGCAAAGATCTGTTGCTCAGATCCCTGGTACACCTGTTGAAACTGAGGTTGTTGGTATTGCACCATCCATGGTTGTGAAGCCATGTTTTGCTGTGCGACACTAACCGACGGACCAAGTTGCGGGGTTATGGTTCCCGTTTGTATCTGTGTCGTCCCGGCAATTGGCGGTTGTGGTTGTGTTGCAGGGTCCATGGGCTGTTGTATTACAACTTGGGGTTGACATACAACAGGCATCGATTGAACTTGAGACACGGTTACAATTGCTGGTGTCGTCGGGATACTAGACATAGGTACACACTGTTGCATGGAATATACAACTCTTGGTTGTTGGGGTAACATAGGTACCCAACCACTCGTCGTTACTTCAGTCAAACCTGAATGTTGTTGAAAACTGCCGTATGGGTATCCCCCCGGAAGGGGAAGTGAAAGGGCATATTGCCCCCCATATGGTAACAATCCGGAGCTCAAGGGTATAGATTGTCTTTGAGGACTGGATTGCCCAAACTGATTTCCAAAGGGATCAATTTGTCTAGTTTCAACATAAGAATTACCGGGTATTATACCGGAAGAACAAACTGGAACAGACCAAGTTGTCGTAATAGTCCCTGGGTGGACTCCTTCTAGCTGATGAGAGCTAGTCGGGACAGCTGGTATGCCGGCAAACATCGTTGGAGTGACAGCAGGAGCTTCTGCTGCCGCTGTGTCATTCGGCACAGTCTTAGATGTCGACGGTTGCTCAGACATTTTAAGTCTATCCAATAAACCGCCTAACGATTCTACAGGAACTTCCAGTGGCGATGGACAAACTTCTGATGCAGAAGGAAAAAGAGTGGCGCCTACTCCAAAATGAGTTGGAGTATTTGCTTGCTGGTCCTCTACGATTTCTTCTATTGCAATCAGACCAGGAGGAAGAGGAAGACCGTCAGGTCCGTAAAAGATTTCTGGTGCCGAAGAAGGGGTTGCTTCGACAGCGACAGTTGTTTGAGAAACAAGACTCTCTGGACCGGTTTCAGATGGAACTGGTTCAGTTATGCAAGTACTTGTCCTCAGACTAGGATCAGTACAACTGTCCCTCTGTTGCTGTTGAACTTCTTCAATAGAAGCAGGGATTCCAGAAATATTAGGAGTGACCAGAATCTCAGATGTTGTCGGAACTGTTGTTCTAACTTTAATGGGAGATTTTGACCCGGTCAAGCGAGTTCGCTTCGTCCGTACTACTCTCGATTCCGGAGACAAAGACGGTTGACTCGCGAGTCTCCTCGAACGACGAAGTTTTAATTGACTTTCCTCCACGGTTGCGGATTACTTGATCAACTAAAATACAAAAAAGGGGAATTATGTTTCCGTATTGAATGAATTTTATTAGACGCTTTTAGACACAACTTTGCTTTTTCATGTTTTAAGAGTCGAGAAAAAGCTAAAGATGACTCTAGTCGCCTTTGATGTATTAACGAGCCCGAAGTGACAAATGCTCAGTTGGACTTTTTCAGTTATAGAGTTTGAAAAAGGCCAAAAGAAACTGCTCTGGAGATCTAGGCAGAGGGTGTGCCAAACCTTTCGCGAAACCACAGAATACGTTTTACGGTACGGGTGGTCGATCTTCGTGAATGCTGTGTTCACTGCATCGCGATCAGTAGGGCGGCCGACACGGCTTCCTAAGGATAAAGGATAAATGCCTATAGGGGTCTCCCAATATACGCGACGGTACGCGGGAGCACAAGTCCGTATTAGTGCTATCGTCCCTCAGGAGGAATCACCCACCTTCGTAGAGATCGACAGTCACTACGTTTAACGACGCCGGAACACGTCTCTACCTAGACCTCTATTGTGAGCGTTATGTTACAAAGCGTTTTTAGATTCATTCAATATATTTTAAGTTGATCTTGTTTAGCAGTTTGCCTTTCAGGATCACCACGAGATGTATTGGTACAAATTCCTAAATGCAGCTAAAATGATAAGCAAGCTTTACAATCTTTTTAGCTTTGAAAATCCTAACTACTGAGGGGAGAGAAAAACATTATCTTTCCACACAGAGCACAAAGCACAAACTAATGCACTTTCTCCTAGATCAATCACGCAAACTTATAAAAAATGCAAATGCAAGATGCATGTATTTCTTTTCTTTTCCCTTAATGTTGATGTAAGACAAAAAGGAAAATGTCGTATAATTTTCGAATTCAATTTGAAGCGTAAACAAACAAGTTTTGTCTAAAATCAAAAGACGCCTTATAGGTACTTGTTTCGACACCAAAAATGTATGAATTCAAACCATAAGATGAAAAACAAACAAACTCAAACAGCCATGAACAGTAATAAAACTAGCTCTTAAGATCACAAAGACACTTTTACAGTTCAGGATCTAAGAGGCCACAGCTATACTGGTTTGCTTTTCACAATGGGAAACTGTAACTGAAACAAGAAATACTGAAAGAACAATCACAGTTTCATCACACAACTGAGGTGGAATAATGTCAAGGAAAGTTGGTTTACAGCAAGTACAAATGACAAGCAATCAGCAGCAAAATAACAGTGAAAACAGGGCCAAGACTCAGTGGGAAACCTCAGGAAGACATAGCCTAACTGGTTCAGCGCAGGCTCTGGTCTGTCAAACTGACTCTCAGCACAGTTCCCGAAGGGAGTACCTACGCTGAAATGCAGACTGCCTTTGGACAGCCTGCACTGAGACATGAGAGTTGCGTTTACAAGGGTTTCCGGGTCATAAAAAGCTCAAAAATTCACTGTTTTTGCTGAAATAAAAATCTATAGGTCAAGTACAAGCTAAGGGATGATCAAGACGATGAAAAGCTATCACAAAGAGCACAAGAGTCTTTTGTAGATCAGCTCTTCAAATCATGAATCTGCTCAGAAAATGAGCAAGAGTAGCAGCCCCTCTACTTCGCTTTTGATATAGTCAAAAGCTTTTCGATTTGGTACTCTTTTCTTCAGGAAATGAATAGCAAAGATACTACAAACACAATCAAACGGATATGATCCCCAGCGGAGTCGCCAGTTTGTTGTGGGGAAAAGTATCCGACTCGGAATGACCCTATCCCTACTCTAAGGGTGATAGTTCCTTAGCAACAACTGAAAGTAAAGCTTTGATATTTTTCCTTTATGAAAGTACAGAGAAGGAAGAAAAGATTGACCAACCGATGTCTTTCGCTTTTGTCGATCCTGTCTTCTCTCTTTGTCTCTTGTTCCTAGCCCCTTGCTCCCTTTGCCGTCCCAGCTACACAAAGATCCTGCAAAAACAAGAGAGGGAAACTACAAGAAACATGTACTCATAACTGATGCATGGATTAGAATGGATCAGATATACAGATAAAAACAATACATCATTGCAATACAAGTATATAGGAGAACATCAAAGCTTTTTTGATAGAAGAAAAAGGTTCTGAGAAGGTTACAACCATAAATGGCTCCAATCCAGCAGCACCTCCCCAGCAGCAAGAAATCTCCTCTTCTCCTCTATAAAAGCAATCACCCAATAGCTCTAACTGTAGACCAACAGCACTTCCTTGCTTTGCACAAAATTCCAGCCTCTTTAGACCTCATAGAAGAGCTCTATATATAGGATAGAAGAAGAAAGGATGAGTCAGCTTGAGACTGACATAAAGCTGCCTTGTGTCCTTTCCCTCTTCAGTTAATCTTCAGTTCTTAAGTCCACTTGGAGATCCTTGCTTACACATGGAGATCAAGTACCTCTTACTCATCACAGGGCGAATTCCTTGAACCAAGTGTCAGTTTGGAAGCTTCCTGGGCAATTGACACCTTGCAGAATGACTGTGCCACTTGGCCAATCTCGCCCAGCGCAGGTAGCCTTCATTAGAGTTGACTTTCAGCGCAGGTACAAGGAGGAGTAGTTGACATTCAGCGCAGATGCTCAGTGGAGCAGCTGACATGATCCAAAAATAGCCTGTTTTTTAGTGTTTTCAGGTGGAGAACTGATAGGAAGTGTTGTGGTTTGCTGACCTTGTTCCTCTAGGGGTAAGAACAACATGTTTAGGGACTGAGGATCCCTGTAATTATTGACATTTCATGCTCCATGCTGCGAGGCACAAATATGTCTATAACATTGAGTCACAGTCCTCGATACCTTTTATTATCAGAAAAACGAGCACAGGAATAATGTTTTTTGATTTACTTGCTATTGTACTCCAGAGTTTCTCTATTTCATCTGGAAACTGGTCGCCATGATGTGACGTTACATAGTGAAGGCTCTTCAACAATCTCTCACTCCATCCCGATTCTAGAAGCGTAACAAAATTCAAATTTTCAATCCAAGGGGCCATGCATGTCAATACTTGATGTTGAGCAATGATATCAACATCATCTAGTTGTCTTAGCATGATTTCCTCACATAGGAGTTCACTCAACTCCGGATACCCCTTTACTAGCTTTGCAGAGAGTTGATATTGGAACTGTTGATAAGAATCTGGAAGACTGCCAACAACTGCTGCCCGATATCGACCTGCGCCTTCACCTTCTTCCGCCCACTCCCTAATAGACAGGGTCTCAAGCATTTGCAATGCATCATCTCTTATTTGTCTTGAGGGATCAACTACTTTGTAAAGTATAAGGCTTAGCAACCTCTGTGTTTCACATTTTGGAAGTTCTTGCCGCATGTACACCTCTGCCAGGACAGTAAAGTACCCATCTGCAATTGATGAATCCGATGAATAGCACTGGTCTATACATACTGGAAAAAGATACAAGTTACTTTGAAGAAGATCCATTAGAGCTGTTTTTACAAGTATAACTCTAGACTAGCCCCCCTCTTTGTCGATCCCGTCCTCCAGAGCGGGACACCTCAAAAGCTCCTCCCACACCAAACTTAGAATTAGAAGGGGTTCGAGGATCTGCTGGTGAGTAACCAAATGGCATTCTTTGTGGTGGGTCCACAAAAAGACCATTTATCCAGGAAACAACACGTCCACTCATCTTTCTTGCTTGGTCATCAAAGCATGGCCCATACAACAGAGAAGCCATGGCATTCATGGAAACCCATTGGATTGATTCTACTTGATCATTAATGTCTTTCTCAAGAGAGATCCATTCCACTGAACCTTTAGTACGCATGTTCAGTGTTGACTTGTAGCGTTCAATTTCACGCCGATAGTCATAGGCAGTCTCCTGAACCCAAGCATTATTGAAGCATAATATCTATTGCCCTTGGAAGTGAAAATGGGATTCTCTTGCGAAGAAAAGAATTCTCGTTGATGAAGCTATGAAGATCCCTATGCATCAATCCTGTCACCAGACAACACTACTTATGTCTTTATTTACAAACGAGCTTAATGCCTGCAAAAGATTTGAGTGCAAAAGTTTAGATATTGCAGAAACCACCGCTTCCTTGAAAACACTGTCACTGCTCCCATCTGCATTTCTGGAGGGAAACAGAACTCTGTACAATAGGCATGCTAGGATTTTGGCCTCCACTGAAAACTCGAACAAATCCCCAATTTCGTAGCACGCTACGAAACCACCTAAACATGTAGCGCTGCGAAACTGCTAAAGGATTTATGCGCTGCGAAAACACTTTGTCCTCAAGCTAGTCTGAGCAATTTTTGGAAACAGAATTTTCAGTGATAACACAAACCATCAAAAGCAACATAATCTAAACAAAGTAAAATGAATCTAGATAACAGAAATTAACTCATGAACTGAAGCAAAAACATATAGTTACAAAGCAAGAGATGTTGGGCAGCTTGGGTTGGGCCCTAACCCAAGAGCTTTAGCCCTATGAAAGAGATCAGTACTGGCTCAGGAAATATTTCATCTTCATTATCAAAAATAATAGTCACATTACATGAATTGTCCATAAAAAAAAGCTCGAAGATGAGTTGAACAAGAGCTGCACAAAAGTGCGAGAATTTGATTAATAATTGGATAACCTACTGAGGCTCTAAGCCCCCCTATTTATACAAATGAATTCCTCCAATAGTCCTCCTAAAATCAAGGAGCTCAGCTTCCCAGAACTGGAGATAAATAGTAGTCCTTCTTTACTTGCTCAGTTGCCCCTTGGATGCATCAATGTGGACCTTTGTGCTCCGAGTTGCTCATGGAGGATTCAAGGAAAGGGGTCATAAATGAAGGAGACACCCCCCTACAAATCCTCTTCCCTGTTTTCCTTGAGTATTTGTTGCCATTTGCTCATAAATCCCTTGACTTTGTCCAAAATTGACCAAAAAATCTGCATAAAGCACACATTAGACTACATGGCAAAATGACTAACCCAATTCACTCTATTAGCATAAATATATTCAAAAACATGCAATAAACTAATGAGAATGGTGGATTAAGTCGAATTAAGAGACAAAATGAGCCCATATAATTACCCATTTTTGGCGCTCATCACTGTGTTGTGCAGAAATAATGATCAGAGCCTAGGGTAGATCTTCAACTTGACTTCCATACCCCTCAATGTCATTTTTTACTAGTTTTCCCATAAATTTCTCCCCTGCAAAAGATCAACTTGATTAGTTTAACATTTACATTACTAAATTGAAAAAATAAAAGACGTTTTTTTGCAATATTTAGCTAATGCATGCATACATCAATATTAACAATATTAGGATCGTTTCCATGCCTACTTAGTCCATATAACTAGATGATAGAATTCAAGGCTAAATTAGGTCCCTTTTACAAGTAATGTGTGTCAGTTTCTAGCTAGGTGATTTCATGTCATTTTCATAGCACTTTCTATTCGGCACTTTCATTTCATTAACATAGGAAAGAATTTACTTTTTGCACTAAATATAGCTTTACATTCACTCTCAGTACTCAGCCTCCTTCTAGTCTAATACTAATTTGAAAAACCCTAGTGGTCTATCGCCCCAGTTGAGAAGTGACAAGAGTAGATTGTTGCATTTGTTGTGCATATAGAATTGTCACCTCCAAGTTTGTACAAACCCTGGGTTGATAAGGTAAGGTTTGTCACCCTAGGAGTTTCAAAATCCTTGCTGCAATACTAGGGCTCATCGTGTAAGTGTTTGTTAGTCTTGCCAATCACTAGTGATCAAATGTACTCTTTCAAAGTTTTTGATAGGGTCTAAGGTCAAATTTTTATGGTTTCAAAAGGATTTCAAATAAAAATTTGGTCATTGGTTAGTATGTCTAGGTATGTTAGTACTCCTTCCATTTCATAGTCCAATGTCATTTTGGTCATGTCATCACTCAATATGATGATTCAATCAATAAAAGTCGTGATCACCATCTCACTCTCATCTCATGGTTGGTTTCATACTCCATTAGATGTCATCAACAGGTCAAGTCATCAAAATGGTCAAAAGAGTCAAAACATCACTTATGGTTAATCATTCTGCAGCTATCATTGGTCTCATTGTGGCTATCAATATTCTATGGCTACAGCTCTCTCCTAGTATCCTCCGCTACAGCTCTCTCCCAGTCCCAGACAACCAAAAATAGATAACAACGTCCTACCACAGGACGACGATCGATCTTGTCTTCAACGTTGCAAGAAAGATTGGCCACAGAAAGCAAAGGCACTGACTCCCGACTTTCTGAACAAGCATAAATTGAATGTATAATACCTCACCACCTCTCTCAGGCGTATACAGTGTACAGTCCAGCAGAAAAAGACCCTGCGTGTTCGTTCAGCTCGAGACACTTAGTCAAGGAAGGCGGGCCAAATAGTTCATGTCTCACGTTGTCTGCAGCTAGATCTAGATCTAATCTTTTGCCTTATTTCTCTATGGCTGGGTCTCAGCTCCCACACTATGTTTCAGCACTCTTTGCTATCCAACGCTGCGGGTTTATCAAAGGCAACAACCAATTTCGTAGACGAACCACATGTTCAATCTTCTACGGCTAGATCTAGATCTAATATTCTACCTTATTTTCTCTATGGCTGGGTTCTATGGGCAAGTAAAATATGGCTCCCAGCTTCACGAAAATAACTGTTGGCTCAGTTTCGTCTACCTCTAGAGGGAAAGCTCCTACCATATCGTCAATGAAGCCCCAGCTCCCACTATCTAGGTGGTCCAGACCTCACTCGATGAGGCTTTGAAGTTTTCTAAAAGTGCCCTAATCTGCCGGTTCAATGGTTTTTGGCCACAGCTGACAGCTCTCCACAATTGGATGTCGAAGGTATGGAAGCCTATTAGTTTTGATGAAATTAATATCTACCCCTGTGCTAGGGGTTTCTTTATAGTAGATTTTGAAAATCTTGAAAGCAGACAATGTATTCTAGATTCTGGCCCTTGGTCTTGGGAAAACTCAGGCCTATTCATGAAGCCATGGAACCCATCATTTGATCCCTCAACAACAATCATAACCTCAGCACCAGTTTGGGTGAGATTGCCAAGCCTACCCTTGCATCTCTAGAATCTCTCCTCGCTAAAAGCCATTGGAAATGCAATTGGGAAATTTTACTACATGTGCCCAGAAATAGAGGAATATGCCACAACCACCTATGCATGCATCTGTGTGGAAATGGACTTCAGCGCCGGATTCCCAGCTGAAATAAACCTAACAAGTAAAGACTATGTGTGGAACCAGAAACTCGATTATGAAAGTGTCCTCTTCAGATGTCGATCCTGCTTTAAGACATGCCATCTAGCCAAAAATTTCCCAAAAGCCTCCCAGAAAAAAATTTCTAGAAAAAGCCACCACAGATCTACATGGTGGGAAGGAGCACAAAAAGAACACTACACTATCATCAAAGAAGAATACTCTAGAGAAAACTCTGAATCACAAGAAATCGAGCAAGAAAGAAACAACTATCAAGACAAGAGGGGGAAATCCCAGCCCAACAACAAAAAAGTGAACTCGACAACCCCTCAAGCAGTTATGAGGATTCGAATACTGCACAAGATAAATCTTCATTTAACAATAAAGCAGATCTCCTAGACCAAACTTCTTCTCAGACTATCTTCAAAAGGACGAACACAATAGAACGTGAAGCTAAGACACCAATGTCCCAAGAACCAGAAAAGATGAAGGAGATGCAAGATAAAGGAAGTTGGAAGACCGTAGAGGAAAAAAACAAAAGCTACAACACCATTCTCACCAAGAAATATGGGGATCCAGACAATCAAAAACTAAGAAAATTATAGGTCTGATAGACCAATTTGGTCTCAATGGACATTAACCACTACCATCATCATCATCATCATCAGTAATAGGGAAAAATGATGTTCAAGGAGATTTCTTCCTATTTTAATATCCCCATTCATATTTCATTTATCTCCCTCAAACTTCCCTCATAAATCCCTCATTCCCTTTAAAATCCATTTTTCCTTGAGAAATTCTTAAATCCTAAGTCAAAACCCTTTTTTCCCTTGGAAATATTCTTATTCCATATTAATTCCAAAACTCTAGCTACATTTCCATTTTGTGTGATACATTAACTCTATCCACACCCACTAAGACTTTATTGAAATCCTTTTAAGGCTCACACCTTCTTGCAGCCCTCAATTGGCATTTGTTACATGAAACAATAAAGTGTGACTGCTTCCTAATTGTGATTGCGGGATCCCGCAATCAACCTATCCTAGATAACAGACCCGCAACATTAAACCCTACATCACGCATTGGGTCCCATCAGCCAAACAATCCTGCATCCCATGATATCCTGCATCTCGTGATATCCCACATCCCATGTGATAAACCTCGACTCCTAACTCTGATAAATTCGGGCTCCCAAATGCGGTATGTCCCACGGCGATACCCCGCAATGTAAAGTCCGGAAATTTATAAATCTCGGCTCTCAGTAATGAGTCTCGTCCCACCGAGAATTTCCATCCTGATTAAGCCCTATAGCATATAGTCCCACATCGCATTAAGTCTCACAGCTATTTAATCCCAACCCCTGGCTATGAGTCCCAGTCTCTGATTGTGATATGGTGAAAGCCCCATTTCCAAACCCACTGGATATTTGTTTTGGATTTTGAAAAATTTAGTTCTGGATTTGTGGTTAAGTCTCAGCCCCCAATGATTGCATCACCTTTTAGTTCCACCCCCATAAGGTCTCCCTTCCCAGTTGTGATTGCAATATGGAAGGCCTTGGACGGATGTGATATCCTATATATTGCAGTGATTAAGTTTTCAAGTCTGCCTTTTTGCAAAATAGGGAAAATTAGTGTTAGAAGCTCCTTCTCTATATTGAAATTGCAATATGAAATAGGCTCATCTCAGATGTGATTGCGATAAGGATCAATGGCAGAGGAAGAATCGGTCCCCCTGGCACACTTTTAATAGAAAAAACAGTAGAAAAAGGAGTCAACATTGCACATTTGTTACAATAGTTCTCATAACCGAATGAAGAAAAAGTGGAGTAGAAACATAGTTAATCAACCAGTAGGACTAACATAAGTGTTTATTCAAGGCCTCAGTTACACCATAACAGCACCAGAACTCATCCAAATGATATTTTAGTAGTTTTTTATCTATTTTAGGAATATTTGTAATAAATCTTGAAGTCTTTTTTTCAAGATATTTTTTTGTGAATAATTGTATAAATACTTCAGATTTCGAAGTATTAAGGATTGGACATGAGAGAGTGAAAGGCTATATTCAATTATCTTTTTACAGGAAATTAAAGGCGAGTTGTAGCTATTATTTATGAATTCTTGTGGTATGAGTTTGTGATAATGTTTTCTTCTATTAATACCTTATATGAATGATAATTTTATCCCCTTTCCATATCTATACTTTTTAGTGATTTTCCTAAGAGGTTTTAAACAGAATTATTTTAATTAAGCTTTGTTTTGTTAGGAATTTCATGTTTATGTTATTTATATTCTAATAAATGAGTTCATGCTTGCCATGCTCATTTTGAATCTTAGCTTTTCTACCCTACACTACATCGAAAAAACCCCAAAGTATCACAAAAGCATACCTACCCTACTCCTCTTTATCTCTTGCAACTGAACCCTTGAAACATGACCTAGTTCCTTGATTTTTGACTCCTGATCCAACAAAACCTTAAAATATTAAAACCTTAGAGCTAAACATACCTAGCCTAATATCTTTTTCCCACTCCAGTCATATTTGGATGTGAGCTTTATAGAGAGATCCCTCTCTCGTTTAGCAGGGCTAGCTATTGAACCCTAAGTGGTTTGAGGTTACCTCCGTCAATCTCCTTTCTCAACCTTGGGACATTGTGGAGGATAACACATCACATATCTCAACCTGGAAACACATCAAGGAGCTCAATCTCATGGGGGATTTATACATCTACAACCCCATATCAAGCAATAGGATATCCAAACATGCAGGGGAGCACATCTCAACTCTAGAATCACATCAAGGAGCTAATTCTTAACTCGAAACTAAATAGGGGAGAAAATCTCAAGCTAATCCTATTTCCTATTGATCTTCCCATAAATGACTCTAGGCAATCATGTGGTAGAACACCTGCATTATAATTGACTTGGGTTGTGTTAATTTTTGCAACTAGGGTCAAATTCCACAATGGATAGCTCAAATGAGTGATATGATACTTTCATTAAATTTCTATTTTCTAGAGGACCAAAATCGGCCTAAATATCACCCAATTTGGTCAAGCAGAAGTTAAGTTTTGAATTATTTTATTCATACATGCATTATGGAATGGATCAGCCCTAACCACATGGGTGACTTCTTATGTCGGCCTTAACCGCAAAAGAACCCTCACAAAAACCTATAAATAGAAGGGACCTCAAGCTCATTTCATCACGACATCTTCTATTATTCTCTTTTGTCTTGGTTTGCACATGTTCAATGGAAAGAGTTCACACAAGGGTCCGAAATCACAGACGTAAGGTTTGCTCTAACTTAGGGTTTTCTAATCCCTAAAAGCTGGCATAGAATTGGGCTTTATAGTCCCTAGATGGTGGCACACAGTGTTATGGTAGCATCCATAGAGCCCTAGATTCTAGCGCAAAGGCTTAAGGGAGCGTCCAAGGGTTCAAAGTCAGATTTGAAGGTGTTGGTCCTCGTACACTCGCATAGAGTAGTCCTGAGAACGTCCAGACCATCCTGGACGCACGCATAGAAACTGGAAGAGAGAGTCTAATGGTTTTTGAGAAGATCTAGTGGGTTTGACCCTAGACACATGCACAGGGTCTTCCTAAGATCATCCAAGCATCTATAGATGCCCTCACATAGTGGTAGAGAGAGCCTCCAGAGAGTTTCGGACGCACGCAAACAGTTTTTCTGAGAGCATCCAGAGTTTTGATCTTGGGTTTATTAGTTGGCTTTAGTTGGCTTCGGTGATTTGGTAGATTTGGGTTTATCTCTATTGTTATATATATTTGTAGATATGTAGATATGATGTATTAGTATTTTCTGCAAACATATGTATTGGGCTCATTGTACTCTCTACTGAAATATTTTTATGACGATCTCTTAAAGAGGAATATTTGAAAGGGTTTCCTCCTTATGGGGTTTTTCCCTAATATTGGACCAATATGCTATCTCTTATGGTTGTCCTATTGTCTTCTTTGGCACTACATACATTATTATTTCTTCAGTTAAGTTTCTGATTGGTTATACTACTAATAATTGGATGCATTGTTAATAAAGAAGTAAATTGGGCTAAAGTAACTAATACATCATAAAACAATTAGAAATTTAACATGATATCAGAGTTTAGGTGAAGGAAAAGACCATAAGAAGAAAATCATTGAATCCCTCATTTTCAGAAAGTATATTTCCTAGTTAATGTCAATATGTCATCCTCTACCTTCAAGGAGCATGAAAAGTTGGGTGATGCATCAAACTTTGTTGCATGGAAAGTCAGATTGGAGATCATAACTGAAAATAATGATGTGTTGGAATACATTCAAGGAAGGATTCCCGAGCCTCTAGAAAATTCTTCTGCTTCCCTCCAGAATGGATACAAGAAAGGCGAGTCCAAAGTAAAGAAATATAGTTGATGGTTTACAAGATCATTTACTTGCATATGTTAGGAATTGAAGAAAGTCCAATGATATATATGACAAGATAGTCGTCATGTATGAAATCAACAACTTGAATGAGATCATCACATTGAAATATCAAGCAAAGGAAACCAAGATGAAAAAATGAGAAGTTGTTCAATCCTACATTATGAGGATCTCTCACCTTAGAGATCAATTGCAGAGAGTTGGAGAAAATGTGCCTGACAGGGAGCTAGTAGTTGTGACTCTTAGAGGTTTCCATCCTATTTGGGAAAACTTCATTACTACAATCAACAATAGCAATTTCCTTCCATCATTTGATGAAATTTTTGGGAAGCTCACTCAAGAATAGTCGAGGATGATAGCAAGAGGAAGGATTCAAAACATAAAGAGGGAGATCTCGCTGCATATATCACTCATTGCAAAAGGAAGAAGGCAAAACGAGGTCCATCAAGGAAGCTTCCTTCTCAAAATAAAAAAGTAAGGAATTATATATTGTTATCTCATATTGAATGCTTCAATTGCCACAAGACAGGTCATTATGCTCGTGACTTTCTCGAGAAGAGAAAGAGGCCATGTTACAACACTAGAGGTGACTACAATAACAAAAGAAGAAAAGAGAATCAAAGAAATAACCATGACAGAGATATGAAAGAAGAAGAAGAGACTCCTCAAGCAACCGTGAAGAATATCATCCTCCTCAAAAGAAGTCAAGGGCTCCCAGGTATGAAAGTGATGTTGGCAATAAATCTGAATACATTCTTATTTCTGGTCTTACTAGTTCTTCTCCACCGAATTCGTGCGATAGTTGGTTGGTTGATAGTGGGGTTACTCATCATTTCTCTGGATACAAGGAAGTCCTCTCTAATATGGTAGAGAGGGAGAATAAATTGAAGATCATTCTTGAAGACAACTCAATTCATCCCATGAAAGGATTTGGGTCCATCAAATATTAGTTGAATTCAGGGGAATTAGGTTTGTTGCATGATGTTATGTATGTACCAAGATTAATGAAGAATCCAGTATCTATATCTGCATTGGAAGATAAAGGGAGGAGGGTTTCCTTCATCAAAGGAAAAGTTTTGACCTGCCCTATTGATTCACCTATGAGAGATGCATTCACATTAGGATCAACATTTGAATGACTCTATAAAGTCACTGGAAGACCTCTTCTAGCATTGGTTCATAATACCAATCATCTGAGCCAATTATGGAATTGTAGGTTGGCTCATCTACACTATGTTATACTTTCGAAGTTGAATAAATTTATCTCAGGTATTCTCAATGTTCAATATCATCATGATGGATTTTGTCTAGGTTGTGCGAGTGGAAATAAAACAAGGGGACCATTTCCCTCTAGTAAGAACAAGATAAATGGCATCCTCCATCTCATTCATTCTTGTAACACCCTCCTCCCACATCTACCCAAGTAACCGGCCAATCACAGTAAGCATGCGACGAGAGGCTACTATGGTGGAATTTGACCTCCTATGTGACCTTAAGGAAATGGAATAGAAAAAAACATAATAAACAAACCTTCCACATCAGCTACAAGACCCCTGAGAACCATGCCAACACTTCAGGTAGCTTGCCTCTGTGTCCTAATAAAACTTCCAATCACTTTCCCTCTGGGCGCTCTCATATTATGGGCATGCAAGCGTCGAGGGACCTCTAGTCACTCACGCAAGCTTGCATGCTAGCAACCAGGGACCAATTTGTCTAGTTTTTTGCCAACGTCCCCGAGATTTGAGCCACTTTTTCTGGCCCAATTCACTGCCCAAAATGGAATGATATCTTAAGAGAAGTAAAATAATAGGGAAACAATGAAGTATAAGTAATTAATTAAACAAGCCCTTAACCAGACCCCTACTAGCAATGACAAGAATTTCATCAAACATATCACAAACATGTAATCTACAGGTGTAAACAACAGAATTAAGCATAGGGATCTCATACTTATCTAATAATAGATAAGAACCATTGCTCCCTCATGTATTTTGTTGAATTGTCATCTATTAGGTCATAAATTCATTTTCCATTCATTTACAAGTAAAAACATACTGAGAACCATAAATAGTTGTTGTCATAAAACATACATATAACCAGCATAGTAACAACAGAAATACCATAAATATATCAGCCACAAAATCCATATATAAACCAGTATATTTATACATGAAAACCAAGGGAATGAATTTCTCATTAATGAATGCAAAAACCAATTGGAGATGGGACTATCACATTCCACCCAACCATAGATTGGTTGATCCAAGTCTCTCTTCAACCAATCACCCCCGTGCCATATTCTAAGCATGAATATGGGACTAATAACCAACTAAAAAGAACCAAACAAGCAGGGATGATACTGAAATTATCCTCTTACACCGTGAGGAATTTGAGTGCCTCCTAGTCTCTTGAGCTTTACCATAATCCACAGTTTGATCCAGGGATCACTAGGCCCTACACCGAGACCCACTCTCCATGATTTACTATACATCCAATCCCAGTACTACTAGGCCTAACGAGAGAAATCTACCTCTTGGCTTTATTGCATATCCTGTCATTCACCAGCAAGGATTCCTAGGCCCACCAAGGAACACAATATTGAATTTACCGTAACCCATAGTCTGGCTTAGGGGTTAATATGCCAGTGACTTTATTGTGATCCATAGTCTAGTTCAGGGACCACTAGGCCATGTGTTTTTCATTTCGAAGATCCACCCCACTCAACTTCAAATCCATCTAACAATCCAACTCAACCAAAGTATGAGAACCCATCTCATCAAGGCTATCAGGAAATGGCAAGGCTAGGTTGAAAACATTGTCACACCTGGAAAAACCCATGCCATGATAGAAAACAACCACATGCAACACCATGCATGCCAAATATAGCAAGGAAAATACACATGCAAATCGATACCTGCAAAGAATCTTGTTGTAGTTGCTTGATCCTGCCTTTCCCTGCTTGATCTTTGTTTCATGTTTCCTTCTTTATTTTCTTGCTCGAATGCCAAAGTACTCGAGTAAAACTCTTAGTGTCCAAGAGTGTGAGAGAGAGAGAGAATAATAAATGAGCTCCAAAACTGAACTAACAAATGGTTACCAATTGATCCTCAAAAGCCTTTTTATGAATGAGGCCTTTATTTTCTTAATTTTCTATTATTTTCCTTCATTTTCCTCCTCACATGAAACCTGTGACATTTCACCTCCATTTTCTCCTAATTTCCATTATTTTCATAAATAAATGTGCCAAAAATGCCATTTGCTTTTCCAAAGCCTTAGCCATGTCCTTTTCCAATTTCCTTAGCCATAATAAACCAAATGAACACCCCCTAGGATATCTTTCCCAACATTTAGCTTGAAATAAGTGTCCCATCAACTATGGTTATTATTTTTTTAACTTTTATTACATTGGAAATTTCACCAAGGTTTTTACAATTCTGAAATATGTGGTACGATGCCTGTACATTCTGTTGGTGGTCATCTCAACTACATCACCTTTATTAATGACTTCTCAAGAAAGACATGGATATACTACCTTAAGCACAAGGATGAAGCCTTTGAAATATTCAAGCAATTCAAAGCCTTGATCGAAAATCAATCAGGAAAGAGAATCAAAGTCTTCAGATCCGACAATGGAGGCGAATACATGTCAAAATAATTCATAGCATTTTGTAAGAAATAAGGGATCAAGAAGGAAACAATTGTGCCATATACTCTTGAATATAATGGTTTGGCTGAAAGGAAGAACAGGTCTATAGTAGAATTTGTATGTGCCATGCTCCATGATCAAAAGGTGCCAAAGTTCCTTTGGGCCTAAGATACATTTACTATTGTATATGTTAAAAATAGGGTTCCTCATCAAGCATTAGAAAACAAGACCCCTGAAGAAATATTCACAGGTATCAAGCCTAATATTAGCCATATTCGTGTATTTGGATGCCCCATATATTTTCATGTGCCAAAGGAAAAAAGGAACAAATTGGAAGCTACAAGAAGAAAAGGTGTGTTTGTGGGTTATCATGAAAATTCTAAAGCATATAGAATATGTATTCCTAGTCAGAGGAAGGTCAAAATTAGCAGGGACATAACATTCGATGAATATGTAGCTCTTGGAAAAGCAAGAGATCTTCCTCTGCCAACTCCTCCCAAGGAAGAGAATGATGACTAGGATATTCTAGATGGTACTTTTGTACCTGAGTCTGATATTAATGATGATCCCATGGAGCCTACAGATCCGTTAGATCCTCATCCAAGTGATCCTTCTATGAAGAGACCACTTTAGCTCCATGATACTTTACATAATGCTGAAATAAATGTTCCCACTCATAGATCATTCATAGAAAGAAAGAAACCATGTAGATATCAGGGATATGTTGCAGCCATGAGCATTGTGATTCAAGCCGAACCATCCTCATTCGAAGAAGCTTTAAAAGAACAATCTTGGAAGGATGCTATGTCCGAGGAATATGAATCAATTTTGAAAAATGATGTATAGGATGTTGTACCTAGACCAAATGGGAAGTCTGATGTGACTTTAAAGTGGCTTTTCAAGATCAAACATGGAATTGATGGTAGCATTGAGAAATACAAAGCAAGTTTCGTAGCCCGAGGATTCTCTAAGAAAGAGGGAGAAGATTATGATGACATATTTTCTCTCATGGCTCAATATACAACCATCCATTCTATAGTTTCCCTTGATGTGAGTAAAGGATGGACTCTTCATCGGATGGATGTAAAGACCACATTCCTTCATAGCATGTTACAGTAAGAAGTATAGGTTGAATAACTACAGGGATTTGAAGTGGAATATTGAAGAACACATGTTTGCAGGTTGAAGAAGGCATTGTATGGTTTGAAACAAGCTCCCCAAACTTGGTATGCACACATTAACAATTATTTAGTGAAGCTACGATTCACAAGAAGTGATGTCGATCCAACCTCTACTTCAAGGTAGCCCAAGGTATGCCATTGATTTTGGTTTTATATGTTGACGGTCTATTCTTGATAGGTAGTGAGCCTATGATGATCAAGTGTAAGAGGAAGCTAGCCTTTGACTTTGAGCTGAAATACCTTGGTCCTATGCACTACTTTTTAGGCCTTGAGGTGTGGCAAAGGCCTAGTGATATTTTCCTTTCACAAGGAAAATACATTGTGAAGTTGCTGGAAATATTTGGAATGACTGAATGCAAATCCATGGTTACACCAATGGAAATGAACTTCAAGAAGTTATGTGGAGAAGTTGCAGGACCAGACTTGGAAAATCCATCCAAGTATAAACAACTGATTGGGGCTTTGATGTTCCTTGTGAACACTTGTCCAAACATATTCTATGCAGTAAACACATTGATTCAATTCATGACTGATCCCCTCCACGCACATTGGATAGATTCCAAACACATATTGAGATATTTGCATGGGTCGATCACACTTGGCCTGAGATATTATGCCAAAGATGTTCAACTTCATGGATACACTGATGCTGACTGGGCCAGAAATGTTATCGACAAAAAGAGTACATATGGATGTTGTTTTAGCCTTGGATTTTCCATGATATCCTAGATGAGCTAAAAACAAAAGTCTATAGCATTGAGCACCGCCGAAGCAGAATACATTGCTGCTAGAATGGCTAGCTGCGAAGCAGTTTTGTTGAGAAATCCCTTTAGAGAGTTATTTGAGCATGTCCTAGATATTATAGTGATATAAAATGATTACAAGAGTGGAATCGTTTTGGAAGAAAATCTCGTGTTTCATGACAAGTCCAAGCATATTGAGATTCGATATCACTTTATTCAAGACATGGTGCAGAGAGGAGCTATCAAGCTTCATCACATATCGACAGATGAACAGATTGTAGATATTCTCACTAAGGCATTACCAAAGAGAAATTTCTTGGTCTTCAAAGAGTAGCTTGAACTGATGGATGTGGCCCCTCTGAATAAGGGGCAACATTGATCGAGGGAACTGAGCCAACTCTTCCTACCCTGTTTGAGCTCCCAGGGTGTTATCACTCAGGTTGTCCCTAAAGCTCCTTAAAGGGATACGGCCGAGGTAACCACAAACCAATCTTTGGACTGCAGGTGCTAGCCCACCGGCAATCAGAGAGGGTTCTCTCTTTTATGCTTTAACTTTTTTGATGATGATTTTAGGCTAGTTATTGAGTACAAGGGGTTTTGTTTGAGTTTTGGTGGGAAGGATGAAGCTTTCAAGTAGAGAGGTAATGCATAGTATGATTAGTTCAAACCATTGGGCATGGAGTCATGGAGTAGGACTGCTGGTGCGTTTTCTTGGTCACAAGAGGAATATGGAGCAAGATAGATACACATGAAACAACTTTCAGGCTAAATGGAGATGGATTGAAGGCTAAGAAAAGAGAGGCAATTAAGAATCTCTCTTTCAGCTTAACAGAGGGAAGGTCAATGAACTATATCTAGGAGCAGTAAAGAATCCCTAGATAACTGTCAGAAATGTGTGAATTAGGGGAAATATGAACCAAAGGGAATTCATATTCATTACCAATTTAGAGGAAAACATAAAGAAACAACGTAAATTGAGCGTAGAGTGTAGTTAAGCAAGTTCTAAGCTAATCTTTTTATCTACTATTTAGATGGCGACACATGTATGACATGAGCATAAATCAGTGTAAAAACAGAGATAGAAATCACTTATTGAGTCGTGTTGCAGCACAAGAATTCCATATTCATTCTTCAACAAATTAATGGCACAACAAACAGTCCATCCTCGAAGCTTTTCAGCAGTCTTTGATTAATGAAAACATCAAGTACACAGAGCGAGTCTCTAGTGGAGAAAATCAACCAACCAACCCTTTAAACAATGCATTAGGGTGGTTTATATAGGGAAAATATCTAAAAACATCCATTATAGCAGATCTTAAACAAATCTGAGGGAAATGAGTTCTTTAATCTAATCTTGTCGTTGAATAATGCAAGAAGATATCGAAGTGCCGCACTGGGGCAACTGCCTCAAGAATGAGTGGAAATTTGTCCTTGTGGCTCTGTGTGGTTCATTTAGCCATAACTGTGCTTTGGGTTTTGATCCCCTGCTCTTGAGTGGCTTTGATGTGCATTAACTGTGATCTGAGAGCCCTTAAATGGCTTTACCGCTTTCTTTGACTTTGCTTGGGGGCCTTTAATGTTCGCCCGCTTCGATTTGATACTCTTTGTCGCTTCACTGATATTCTTTAATTTAATCAAGGCTTCATCTTTCCTCTGATACTCTTTGACACTTGAATCGGGCCATTTTCTCTCCCTCGACGTGTTTGAAACTGTCAAATCGCCCCTTTTATGCCCTTTCAAGGCAAGAATGGCTGTTACAAATGATTTCCGTGGCTTCTGGAACGCTGCGGTAGCTGGCCGTTTTGAATACGAACATAAATGAAGAAATCCTGTCCAAACTACAAATTTTCGAGCCTCTTGGTAGATGAGCGATATGATTCTTTCCATTTTGGTCATTTTTTTTAGCGATGCGCGATTAGCGCTAAGCACTAATCGCGCATCTAAAACTGCCTCAGTTTTTTATTCCGAGCTCTCTTTGCTGCGATTTGCACCCTTCGCGCCTTCCTTTAGCGATGACGTCAGTATGACGTCAGCAGTGGGTCCCAGTACGGTAGTGACGTGGCAGGGTGATGTGGCAGGGTGACGTGGCAGTATGGCGGGGATTAAATCGGCGATCGGCAATCGGCCGGGACAGGGGGCAATGGCTTTTATGTATGTGATGCGATGGGAGCGATCGCCGATTTCGGAAAGGCGACGAGGCATGCGGCTGTGCGATAATGGGAAGTATTGCAGAAATGAATGGATCGTGATGCGATATGCTTTCGGATGCGATATTAATATCGCATCGGCGGATGAGAGGGGGGGCAACTGTATGTAGTTACAAAAACTTGCGACTGCCGATCGCGAAATCGCATCGGCGAAGTGATATCGGGAAGGTATAAAGGGGCGGGCCGATGAATGAATGTTGCGACCTCTGATAGCGATATTGCGTCGAAGGAGAGGAAAACTCATCAGAGGAGGGTTAATGCGATCAGAAGAGGCTTTTTTAAAGCTTTGGAATAATTCTTGATGCATCGGAATGAGTCCGATAGCATTTGAAGGGGGTTTTTTTGTTTTAGAAGGAGTCCAAACACCTTAGGAAGACGGTTTTTTGAGCGAAATGAGGGTTCTTACTAAGTTTCAAGTAAACTTAGTAATTCCCAAGCAATTTTTATGGTTATATTTCAACCAGAGGAAGGGATAAGTATGTAGGGGAGTTATTAACACAGTTTTAGTAGGGGGAAGGGAGATAGATAGGGAGTTACATAATAAAGTTAGTATTTAATATGAAATGTGATGAGAGAGCACTAAGTATGTAAATCTTAGGCTATTAAGGGAGAGAATGACTTGTATAAGAAATATAAGCTTCTTTAAGCAAAGCAGATCTTTACTTAGGCAATGATATGGCAAATGATGAAACTTAAGAGATATCAAGCAGATCTTGACCTCTTTGGGGAGGTTAGTGAATGATTTGGGGAATAAGGATAAGGGGGAGTTAGTCATGCCTCGCTTGAAGTCCTCCAAGGGAACATTGCATTGCATTTGTGATCTGAATAGATATGACATTGGCAAAGATAAAATGGGTCTCAGGGCATGATTATGCAACCACCAAAACTACCTACCCGGCCTACTCACCTAGCATTTTCTCTTCTTTTGGTTTGGGTGCACTTGAACTAGCATACCCAGCTTTTCATTCTTTTCTTCTTGTTGTCCTCCTATCTACATCTACACTTATTTCATCCAGGGGCTCAGATTAAGCGGTTGAGCACCCTTGTTTCACTACCTATCTACAAATCTACCAAGATTAAGCTGTTTGGACAGATAATTATTCTCTATATTCTACAACAGGAAATTGAAACCTAGGGAGACCAAGATTAAGCTGTTTGGCCCTCCCTTAACTAAAAAACTCATCAAAATGGATCAACTCATCAAAATGGAACATAGCAATGGCACTTAGACTAGCACTCTCATGGGCAATTCTCTGGCCTCTGTAGCAAATATGGAGCGTTGCAACATGCAAAGTATGACATATTTGGCATGTAAAAATGTCGATCATGAAAGATGAATACTTGATGCAGTAGGAGGCTAACAGTGGCTCCACTTGGGGATGGCTTTCCCTTGTGAAAAGCCAAGAACAGCAGGTCAGACTGCCTTGATCTTCTATTGTTGTTGTGGAACTGAAAACAATTCTTCGTTGGCTGCTAAAAAACTGGGATCTTGAGATCTGAACAGCACTCTCCTCAACTGAATTACTGTGAACTATATAGCGTCGCCTGCTTTCTTCTGCGTGCTTGATATTACATACATTTTTGCTTGAGACCTGCCTTCTGAAATAGTCTCAAAACATGGATCAAAACTGATGTATTTCGTTTGTTTTTGCTTTGACCAAGGGTGCTGATACGAAACCTAAAAAACGCTCCTCTGTTTTGATACTATTGACTGAAGTGGAAAGCTTGATTGTAGCACTTCTAACTGAATTTGATTTGATATAACAGCGCTGCTTCGTTCCAAGCAATCAGATTGCTTATACAAACATAAAAAAGAAAGCGCTGACATATATACAAATACTAATATACAAATATATACACAGGGGCATTGTATCCCTTAAAAGGGGTCTCGATAATGTTTCAACATTCGGCCATTTACAGGGTCGTCTTCCACTGTGCTGTCATCTATAGTTTTGAGAAAATACGTGTTATTGCCTTGCACAACACTGATAACAAATGGGCCTTTCCATAGAAAATCAAATTTTGCATGCTTTCCCTTGTCTTCTCTTCGTGAGTCCCACCTTAACACTTTATCGCCAATAAAGAAATCCTCAGCTTTAGTCCTTTTTTCAAATGCTTTCTTTAGCCTTTCTTGCACAATTTGAGCTCTGTCATACACATGCTCTCTGGTTTGCTAGAGATGAATGGTCTGATTTATTCTTCTTTGAATATTATTTGGTTCTGCCTGGACCTCTTGTAACAGCTTGATAATGGAAATACCCAAAGAAGATGGAAACCTGGCCTCCATGCCATACACCAGTTCATAAGGGCTCATCCCAATGGATTTCTTTGTTGAAAGTTTGTCTGCCCATAGGGCATTTGTGAGCCTCCTATGCCAGTTCTTCTTGTTTTCTTCTAAGATCTTCTTGATAATACTAATCAGGCTCTTGTTAGATGACTCGGCCAAGCCATTACCTTGAGGGTAATAGGCTGTGGAGTGGCCCAAGGTGATGTGAAATTTATGGAAAAAATTGATCATCTTTTTGGATTTGAAGGCAGCAGCGTTGTCAGTAATGATCTTCTCAGGGCAGCCAAATCTAGAAAGGATATTGCACTCAAGGAATTGGATAATGGTGGTGTCATTAGCTTGCCTACATGGGATGGCCTCAATCCACTTGGTGAAATAGTCGGTGGCTGTTAAAATCCACTTATGTTGGCCTGAGGAAGAGGGATGGATTTCTCCAATGAAGTCAAGACCCCATTGTTGAAAAGGATTTTCGGTTGAAATGGGCTTAAGAGGCAAAGGCAACAACTTTCTTTTGCCCTCAAAGATTTGGCATTTATGGCACGAGGTAGTAAACTTCTTTACATCTGCAAACAAGGAGGGCCAATAGAAACCATCCCTTAGAATTTTATAAGCAGTGGACTTCCAATATAGATGTCCTCCACAGTCCCCTACATGGAATTCTTTCATGACATTGTTAGTTTCATTCATGGTTAGACAATTAAGCAGTATGCCTTCATGATTTTTCCAAAATAAAGCACCATCTATGACACAAAACTTTGAAGCTTTCATTTTTAAAAATATTTTCTTGGTTCTGTACAATCCTGGGGAAGCAAACAGGTTTAACAATACAAAGCATATATCAACATACCATGGGGATTGCAAAAAGGTTTCATTGATCTGTGGAGTCGCCAGCTCCTGTTCATTGTCCAGTTGGTTAATGTCTAAGGCTTGAAAGTTTGTTTCGGACATCAGTTTGGCTAAACCTTGTCCCTTTATGAGCTTGGTTGGTTTTATTTCTATGTCATACTCAAGGATGTTAGCAATCCACTTGCCTCTTTTGCCTTCTAGCCCCTCTTGGGTTAATATGTCTTTTACAACAACATTTGGGACATAGGCAATCACATGTGAATATAAAATGTAAACTCGGAAATATTTGATTGCTTTAACAAGGGCGTAGGCCTACTTCTCCATGATTTGGTACTTCAAAGGAGCATCTCTTAAGGCTCGGCTGAAAAATGCAATTGGATTTTCAGCTCCTTGATCATCCTTTTGCAAAAGGACAGCAGCTATGGTGTGCTCAGATGCAAAAGAAAAAATGATAAAATCTTTGTCAAATTGAGGACTGGTGAGGACAGGGGCTTGGGTTAAGGCAGCTTTGATACTCTCAAAGGCTTGCTTGGTTTGAAGAGACCATTTTACCTTGGCATCCTTCTTAAGCATGTTGTTTAGCATTCTTATCAGTTCGGCCAAGTTTGGGATGAATCTCCTTAAGAAATTGATCTTTCCAAGGAATGCTTGCAATTCTTTTATGTTTCTTGGATATGGGATTTGTAAAATGGCTTGGATCCTTTCCAGATATATTCTAATACCATCTTTTGATATGATATGGCCTAGTAATTTACCTTCTTCAAGGCCAAAGAGAGACTTCTTAGGATTCAAGGAAATGCCATATTTCCTACATGTCATGAATATTTGCCTCAAATGTTTTAGGTGCTCTTGATCAGATTTGGAGAAAGGGGTTAAGTCATCGAGGTAGATAACTAGGAAATCATGTATTTCCTTGGCAAATGCAATATCCATTGCCCTTTGAAAGGTAGCACCAGCGTTTTTAAGTCGGAAAGGCATCTTCACATATTTAAATGTTCCCCACGGTGTGGTAAAGGTTGTCTTGTCTTGGTCATCCGGGTGAACTAGTATTTGATTAAAACCTGAAAAGCCATCTAGCAAAGAGATTCTAGATGACCCCACTACTCTTTTTAGGATGTGGTCCATTTTTGGGAGACTTGATTTAAATTTCTCAAATCTACACAAAGTCTAATCTCACTTGTTTTCTTTCTTGTGGGAACAAGATTGGATACCCATTCAGAGAATCTGATGGCTGCTATGATACCTGCTTCAAACATCCTTTTCACTTCCTTTTCAATCAAAGGGAGAAGCACAGGATTGATTCTCCTTAGTTTCTGTTTGAAGGGATTTTGATTTGGTTTTAAGGGAATGGTGTGTTGGATCACTGAGGTGTCATAGGACTTCAAGTCCTCATAACTCCAAGCAAATACATCTTGGAATTCTTTGAACAAATCAACATATTTGGGCTTTTGATTAGGTGGCAAAGATTGAGATAGTTTGATCATTTTGGGCTTCTCTGTTGTCCCAATGTTATGTTCTTCTATAGCGGAGTTTAAGGGCTACATTTTTGGCTTTTTGGGGACATCATTAGCATCAAACATATCTTCTAATGGAGTAAGGCCAGCAGGGAGAAAGTTATCCTTTAGATCAATGATCTCGGCCTCTGTTTTGGCTATTTCCTCCAAATGCATCTGTTTCAACTTTTCTATGTTTGCATTGTCACAAACAGTTGGGTTTAGGATTTGTTTGGTTGTTACAGCGGTTACAGCCTACTAATTTTCATTTGTTTGTTGTTGTTCATCCGTCATAGCATCCATGTCAATGTTAATATTTGAAAACTCATGCTCAAGAGTGAGGAAATTGTTAATCTGGGCATCATTTTCGAATACTTGCCAATCTTTAACGTTATTTGGGACAGCAGGCCTATTTTTTATCTCAGTAGTTGAATGGTGACTTGGCTCAAAGGGAAGCTTGCACGTACTAGCAAAAGTGGCTAGGCTCTGTGCATGAATGTTATGATCTCTTGAGATCTTAGCAAGCTTGGATTCAGTGAATGTATTGAGTATATTAGTGGCAGCAGTCCTATAGGCCCTCATTCTATTGTCATTAGTGACAAAGTTACCTTTCATTTGTTGGATTACTAGGTCGGAGTCACCTATAATAGACACTTTGGCAGCTCCTAAAGCTCTGAGCAGCTTAAGGCCTAAAAGGAGTGCCTCATACTCGGCCATGTTGTTGGTGCATTTGAAATTCAGTCTATATGCATGAACTTGTGCATGATTGTTATGTGTGTTGTGAATCCATACACCTGCCCCTGCTCCTAACTTGTTGACTGAACCATCAAAATCTAAATACCATGTGATTTATTGCTTGTCGTTAGTATCCAGAGTTTCAGTCATTTTAGGATTGGGCGAACCTGAGTCTCGTGTTTGGCGAGGTTCTTCGTGTGTGCTGGTTGCATTGGCTGTTGTGACAGTCTCATGGGTATGTGCAACCGATTCTTCATAGATGTGTGCGTGTTGTTCTAGAGCCAAAGGCTTGTCATCAGTTAAAGGGCAGCTATCATTATTAAACAAAATAAATGAATTCATATCAGTATGGATTGAGTAGATGGGGAAGTTTTGTGGCTTATCCTCTCTACTCACCATATATTTCATGAGTGTTTCTCTATATAGTCTTTTTGGTTGCCCAAAGACTGATATAGTGGCGTAAGAGAGGTCTAGCTGGAGGGATCCTTGGAGTTTTGCTCCCCAAGATCTTGATAGGAGCATGTCGTACTTCGGTGGAATGTCAGCAACCACCACATCCATGAGGATTGTCTTGTTAGGATATTGGACTAAGGAGACACACAAGTCTTTGATTAGGCCTAAACACTTGACTTTAAATGAGTCAAAGGAGAATAAATCTTTGTATGGCCTGGTTATGTCAAGGTTTAGTCTTTCCATTACCGCTTTGGGCATAAGATTATGTGATGCACCTGAGTCAAACATTGCGTTATGTAAAATTTTATCATGGATATGCAAACTAATATAAAATGGAAAAACTACTCCACTGACTATTTTTCCATTGACTTCTGGGCCAAAGAGCAGCTCTGGGGTATCATCTAAAACATTTACATCATCCTTAACCTCTAGCATTTGTAACGATCTTTGTATTTGCTACCTATAAACATCATGCTTGGCAAGCTCTGAGAGGGGGATGGATATCTTAAGTTTTCCAATCTCTGCCTCTAAATTAAATGGCTTTTCCAGTGGAGTCTTGGTGTTGATGATGGAAGATTTTTCTTTTTCATTGGAATTATCAGCGATTTTCTCTCGTTTGCCAGCGTCATGGAGAGTGATCGCTTGCGTTTTTTCAGTTATGGGCAGGCTTTTTGGAACGCTGTGCACGTCTTCCTTTGAGGAAAAAGGCACGACAGGCTACTTTTTAGAAGGTTGTTCGATAGTTATATCATCTATGGTTACGTGCTGTGGGTTTGGGACAGATCGTTCAACGTGTTCTGTTATAACAGCCTTGCCTTTGATTTTATCGGGTTGTTGTTTTTCCTTCAGTTTTAAGGGATTGGGCACATCAATCGTTCTGGTTCTTAGCTTATATTGCTTGTTTAGCTCATAAACGGCTGGGTCATAGGCTTGTTCAAAGTCGAAAGATTCTTGGGTTTGAGTTTGGAATTGATGCATGTTATCGTTATTTTGGTCTTCTTTAGTTAAGAAGACATGTTGCTCGTTCTTCAAACCCATTAGGTTTATGTGAGTGTCCTCCATGGGCTCACTAGCTATTGATGTCTCAGCGTAATGTTCTTGGAAAGGAGGCCTTATTTCACGGTCTGGGCTCGCTCTTCCAGCGTTTGGGTTTTGATTCCTTCTGAAGTTCGGTTTCCTAACAGCGTTGGTTTGCTTCCCGTCCCAAGATGATTTTTTCTCAATGTTGTCCACTCTGTCTACTAGCCTATGCATGTCACTGATAAGGGCATCTAGCTTTTGGTCTATGGCTGAGGGTTCTTCCTTAAAGGTTGTTCTCCTCTCTGTTCTGGCTCTGTTTCTTTTGGCAATTAAATTTTCCTCCACAGTGACAGCCACATTTTGCATTTCGGCAAGGCTATTAGGGGCTCTTTCTTTTAACTAGTAGGCCATATCTGGATCAAAACCATCAGGGAATTTATACAAGGCAAGGTCAGGTGGAGGTCTTAAGTTCTGTGGTATTGAATTGTAGACATTATTGAATCTTGCACAATATTCCAAAACAGTCTCTTGAGGGCCTCTTTTAATTGTATCGTATTCAGCTAGTATGTGCAAGGGGTCTTTCTTTTTCTCCCATTTGTTTATAAATGACTGGTACAAGGCTTCTGGGTCTGCTATGGAATTAGATGGGAGTGCTCTAAACCAAGTCCTGACATCGCCTGTCAAACTTTGGACAAAAATCTTCATTCTCACCCCATCATCGTCAATCTCATAGCTTTCAAAGTAATCCTGCATTTTCTTTGTATGCTGAAGGGCTGTGCAGGCACTTGTGCCATCAAAATAAGTTATTTTAGTCTGGTAATCCTGAGGCATAGCCCCGAGGTTAGCAGGAAGTTGTAGGGGTGCATATCTATTAGCCATATTAACAGGTATAAGTGGGGCAACAGGGATAAATGGAACAGCTGGAACAACTGGGATAACAGGAGTAGTAGTGGTAGTGTGCGCAGTGAACGAAGGTGTGGAAGGAGTGCTTTGAGAGGTGGATAAAGAACAAGGGGAACTAGGAGTTGAACGAAATAAAACTTTGACAGGGGTTGGAACACAGCTTGGCCGAACTATCTCAGGACTAGAATCAGCAAAATCTTCTTTTCGCTCTAATTTCCTGAGGTTTCTTGGGATTAAATTCAGATTTTCAAAAACAGCTGGTGGATTTGGGTCTGGGTTTGACCTGGTATTATGTATTTTCTTCTTAGGAGCCAGCTTCTAACTTGTTTTTTGGGGATTTTTCTAAGAAAATCGGGTTAGAAAGAAACTTTTGAAGGTCAGATTCTTCCCCAGTGGAGCTTTATCGTTGATTTGTGAGATTATCTGAGGATGTCCCCAGCGGAGTCGCCATTATGTTATCACTCAGGTTGTCCCTAAAGCTCCTTAAGGGGATACGGCCGAGGTAACCACAAACCAATATTTGGACTGCAGGTGCTAGCCCACTGGAAATCAGAGAGGGCTCTCTCTTTTATGATTTAGCTTTGTTGATGATGATTTTAGGCTAGTTATTGAGTACAAGGGGTTTTGTTTGAGTTTTGGTGGGAAGGATGAAGCTTTCAAGTAGAGAGGTAATACATATTATGATTAGTTCAAACTATTCAGCATGGAGTCATGGAGTAGGACTGCTGGTGCATTTTCTTGGTCACAAGAGGAATATGGAGCAAGATAGATACACATGAAACAACTTTCAGGCTAAATGGAGATGGATTGAAGGCTAAGAAAAGAGAGGCAATTAAGAATCTCTCTTTCAGCTTAACAGAGGGAAGGTCAATGAACTATATCTAGGAGTAGTAAAGAATCCCTAGATAACTGTCAGACATGGGTGAATTAGGGGAAATATGAGCCAAAGGGAATTCATATTCATTACCAATTCAGAGGAAAACATAAAGAAACAGCAGAAATTGAGCGTAGAGTGCAGTTAAGCAAGTTCTAAGCTAATCTTTTTATCTGCTATTTAGATGGCGACACATGTATGACATGAGAATAAATCAGTGGAAAAAAAGAGATAGAAATCACTTATTGGGTCGTGTTGCAGCACAAGATTCCATATTCATTCTTCAACACATTAATGGCACAGCAAACATTCCATCCTCCAAGATTTTCAGCAGTCTTTGATTAATGAAAACATTAAGTATACAAAGCGAGTCTCTAGTGGAGCAAATCAACCAACCAACCCTTTAAACAATGCATTAGGGTGGTTTATATAGGCAAAATATCTAAAAATATCCACTACAATAGATCTTAAACGGATCTGAGGGAAATGAGTTCTTTAATCTAATATTGTCGTGGAATTAATGCAAGAAGATATCGAAGTGCCGCACTGGGGCAGATGCCTCAAAAATGAGTGGAAATATGTCCTTGTGGCTCTGTGCAGTTCATTTAGCCATAACTGTGCTTTGGGCTTTGATCCCCTGCTCTTGAGTGGCTTTGATGTGCATTAACTGTGATCTGAGAGCCCTTAAATGGCTTTACCGCTTTCTTTGACTTTGCTTGGGGGCCTTTAATGTTCGCCCGCTTCGATCTGATACTCTTTGCCGCTTCACTGATATTCTTTAATTTAATCAAGGCTTCATCTTTCCTCTGATACTCTTTGACACTTGAATCGGGCCATTTTCTCTCCCTCGACGTGTTTGAAACTGTCAAATCGCCCCTTTTCTGCCCTTTCAAGGCAAGAATGGCTACTGCAAATGATTTCCGTGGCTTCTGGAATGCTGCGGGAGCTGGCCGTTTTGAATATGAACATAAATGAAGAAATCATGTCCAAACTGTGAATTTTCAGGCCTCTTGGTAGACGAGCAATATGATTCTTTCCATTTTGGTCATTTTTTCTTAGCGATGCGCGATTAGCGCTAAGCGCTAATCGCGCATCGAAAACTGCCTCAGTTTTTTATTCCAGGCTCTCTTTGCTACGATTTGCACCCTTCGCGCCTTCCTTTAGCGATGATGTCAGCAGTGGGTCCCAGTGCGGTAGTGACGTGGCAGTACAACGGGGATTAAATCGGTGATCAGTAATCGGCCAGGACAGGGGGCAATGGCTTTTATGTATGTGATGCAATGGGAGTGATCGTCGATTTCGGAAAGGCGATGAGGCATGCCGCTGTGCGATAATGGGAAGTATTGCGGAAATGAATGGATCGCGATGCGATATGATTTCGGATGCGATATTAATATCGCATCGGTGGATGAGAGGGGGGGCAACTGAATGTAGTTACAAAAACTTGCAACTGCCGATCGCGAAACCGCATCAGCGAAGTGATATCGGGAAGGTATAAAGGGGCGGGCTGATGAATGAATGCTGCGACCTCCAACAGCGATATCGCATCGGAGGAGAGGAAAACTCATCGGAGGAGGGTTAATGCGATCGGAAGAGGCTTTTTTAAAGCTTTGGAAGAGTTCTTGATGCATCAGAATGAGTCTGATAGCATTTGAAGGGGGTTTTGTGTTTTGGAAGGAGTCCAAACACCTTAGGAAGACGGTTTTTTGAGCGAAATGAGGGTTCTTACTAAGTTTCAAGTAAACTTAGTAATTCCCAAGCGATTTTTATGGTTATATTTCAACCAGAGGAAGGGATAAGTATGTAGGGGGGTTATTAACACAGTTTTAGTAGGGGGAAGGGAGATAGATAGGGAGTTACATAATAAAGTTAGTAGTTAATATGAAATGTGATGAGAGAGCGCTAAGTATGTAAATCTTAGGCTATTAAGGGAGAGAATGACTTGTATAATAAATATAAGCTTCTTTAAGCAAAGTAGATCTTTACTTAGGCCATGATATGGCAAATGATGAAACTTAAGAGATATCAAGCAGATCTTGACCTCTTTGGGGAGGTTAGTGAATGATTTGGGGAATAAGAAGAAAGGGGAGTTAGTCATGCCTCGCTTGAAGTCCTCCAAGGGAACATTGCATTGCATTTGTGATCTGAATAGATATGACATTGGCAATGAGTTGAGAGTGCACTTGGGTGTACAACCTAAGGAAATTATGATGCAGGTGTTCTACCACATGACTACTGAGATTCATTGATGGGAATATCAGTAGGAAATAGGATTGGGTTGAGAGTTACTCCCCTTTTGTGATTTTGAGTTGAGGATGAGCTCCCCAATGAGATTCCAGGGTCAAAGATGTGCTCCCCTATATGATGACTTAGTCTATTTCTCGGTATTAGTGTGTTGTGACCAGCAACAACCCCCCCTCCTCATTTAAGTGTTATCCAAAATACTAAATGTGTGGGGACCCTTAGTTAAAATTTAGGAAAAGCAAGAGTAGGGCTTAGCTTTCTTTTCCTCAAAATAGAGTTACCATCTTAAGCTTAGGAAACTTCTTCGAATACCTAAAACCTAAAGTTTATGATGAGGGACAAATCTTAAAAAGCATCGTATAAATGGTAGCAGAACCCCACCATACAAGTACAATCCCGACATATGCAAAATTATGGTATTAAAGCAACTATCGCGTCACAATAAGCAAAGTTTATAAGAAAAAACTTCAAGATTTACCGATCCATGATGACGTCGATCGCAAGATCGCATATCGCAGGAAAACGGGTTAAATAAATTTGTCACACATAAACTTTTGCGATCTGCGATATTGTGATATCACGATATAGAGATGGTTGCGATGTCAAGCCACATCAGCGTTGCGATATTGCAATTTGCGATGTTGTGCTTTGCAATATTGCGATCTGCGATGTTGCGTACCAAATCGCAAAATCGCTCCATCGCAGATTGTTCGGGCGTAATATTCAAAGAAAAGCCACTTGTCGTAAGCTGACACATAATTACGCGCTTTAAATGCTAATACAGGAGTTAGTTGCCAGTTATTAAATAAAACATGGACGCGTGCTTCTCAAAGAATCATTTCACATAAGGTGGTGTATTTGGTATGTCTGCGGCATTAAGAACTCTCCCATCACCCGTCCAAGTCATTCATTTCCATTTTACTTCTGAATTGTAGGAACGAAGAACGGAGGACGATCCAAGGCAATACGCAAATTGAAATGGGGAAGAAAAACAAGGCTCAAAGCTCCGAGGTGAAGGAAATGGCACCTTTATTTACAGACACAGCCTGTAATAGAGATGCAGGAATCTCAACGTGGGAAGGCATGTACAGACTGCTCGAAGAAGAAAATCCCATAATAATTAAGGTTATTGTTGTCGCAGGCTCACAGGGCTCTTCTGAAGAATCTCTAGAAGAGCTAGCATGCTCATTCCTACATCAGATAGCAGTGAGGCCCAAAATTCTCCCATATACACACATGATCAAGTGGATACTTGATCACGCAGAAATGAGAAATGAACAGTTCAAGATTCAAGGTCAAGGGCTCATCGGATCATTTGCTACACAAGATTTAAAGCTTATGTATCATCTGCCTGAGCCACATGAAACTTATAATACACAATTCATAGAAAAATTTGTGGAGGAGAACCCGAACTTGTCGGAGACTACCAAAGATTGGTCCAAGAAAGATGAACCGCTCAAGAAAGATAAACATAGTATGTATAGTACTGGTTCCCTTACTTCCCCATATTGTTTTGTTGCTGCCATGCTCTGTAGATTATTTGGAATGCCAGATATCAACAAATTTTCTTCCGAATGGTTACCATTAATAGATGCTGCCACAAACGCCACTATTGTAGATTGGGCTAAGATTTTATCGGATAACCTAATCACGACTATTGTTAGTTACCGGTCCAAAAGATCTACGTCTCAAAGGATTTATCCTCCTTTTTACCTAGCCACATATGTTATGGATTCAATTTGTTATGTGTCTAAATTCCCTATTATGGGTTGGAAGTGGACAACTCAAGACCCCTTACCTATCCATGTCTTTCATAAGATATTATGGGACTCTCAGTTCACTCCACATTTCTACCAGATTTGTCACAGACTCATGCTACCCTTGTATAGAATGTTGTATGATAAAGAACCCCCGAGGTGCTCACCCGAGGCACAGATAGATATCATCCCCATCGCAAGATGGTTCGAAGAAGAATTGTTTACTTATGTTAGAGTTTTTGGAAGCACTGTACCTCCTCATGTTCTACCTTTGTATATACCTGATAAGCTCCTAGCTCGAGAAATTGCATATCAAACCTATTCAGAAGGCGGCCTAACTAAAGACCTAAAGGAAAAAAAGAAGGCCATATGGCCACAGTTTCCTGTGGCTTGTGGGGCCTTTTCATTTTTCAATGTAGGTCACACTGTCACTGAAGTACAGAATATGACGTGTCTACAATTATTTAAATTCCCGCAAGGCCATTTGATCCAAATGTGGTTGCCCAGAATTTCACAACTACGGTCAAGCTAAAAGTGTTCTTTGGGAAAAAGGATTTATTTGATGATATATTCCAGAGTAAAAGCTCACTTCAAGAAATTTTGCGGGAAGCCCAATTGCAATTGTCTCCAGAAGACCTTCAAAAATTCATGGTATACAGGGAAAGAAGACTAGCCAGTGTTCCTCTAGAAAAGCTGCAATTGTCTGCCAAAGAACCGACTCCAAGCGTTAGCCTCAATGGGAATTCAAGCACTAACGGATCTAAATCTAAATCTGTACAAGAAATCCCTGAACATTCTAAAAGATCCAGAAACGGCCAAGATAGGAGCGAAGAGTCAGCCAAAGACACCGCTCAGTCAATGGAAATTTCACAACAGCAGGTTATCGCCTCCCCGCAAAAAGATCCTCCCCCCTCTCATCATTGAAGCACCACCCGTCACGACAGAATTGGATAAGGAATGGGAAACCTTCAATGAACTGATCAATATTGAAGGACAAGCCCCAAAAACTCTTGTAAGAAATATGCAGGTAGTATAGGAAGTGGTCCCAACCATAGTCAGCCATGTCTCAGAAACAGAACATATTCCTATCACGCCGTCTTCTGAGCTTCTACTTAATGTAGAAGAGATTCCTCCTCTGGACATATTTTATAGTCCCCAGCATAAAGCAGTGGTAAGAAGATAGAGAAAGAAGAGGAAGTTATAAAAAACACTCTCTCAGGATGCTGAACAATTATATGTCTTATGGAAAGATCCCGCCAATAATCCGACTGAAAACCTCACTAAACTTTCTCAGATCGCAGGAGCGTATGCCTCTGCGACTATTGACAAAGCATCAAAAGTACAACAATTGCTGAAAGAGCGAGAAGATCAAATACAGGTACTACAACTGTAATTGCAACAAGCTAATGCTAATAATGAGGCACTCAAACAACTTGAAAAGTTGCAGGAAGACTTCCAGCAAATGCAAATAAGTTATCAAAGAATTTTGGACGAAAAAGGAAAACAATTGCAGGATGTACAAGAGATGCATAGGGATGACCCTAAGCTTACAGATTTTGTTTCAGAATCTATTGCTTTGAATGAACAACTACTGCAGCAGCAAGAAATGTTGGGACAAAAGATGTCACAGTGGAATGATTATTGCGAGATGAGCGATAAGATCACTAATCAAGTGGTCGACTTACGAAGTGAATATGATTTGATTGACAAGCGAGCGACTGAATACTTGGCTTGGCAGGATGAGGACGAGGGAAAAAGAACAGGTGCACCCAGGATAAATGAGAATCATAAAGAACTGCTCTTTAACAAGTGGGATGATCAAATCAGGGAGGCAGAACAAGCTGCGGAAACAGCAGCCACTACAACAAGCATTCTCATTGACTGTGTAAATGAGAATTTGCACAAAGCTAATCTAATCACAGAAACCACCCCGGGGTATTTACCAAACAAACTACAACTAGAGGTGGAATGGAAGCAGAGAGTGCAAGAAAAGGGAAAGGCAATTCAAACACTAAACAGGTTAAATTGGGAATGTTACTGGACATACTTGGTGAAGCCGCATAGTCAGTGTATGACTGTGAAGTGCATCATAAATGCGGCCGAAAAGGTGGTACTGGTACTCATCGATTCCGTTTTCTCAGCCCAGCTCAAAGCAGAAGTCAGCTAGTTGACTCTCCTTAAACCAATGTTGAATACATGCAATTTTAAAGACAGATACAAAAGTAGTTTAGTTCTGAAGTTAATTTTCGCTTTAGATTTTGCTTAGAAAAAGGGTGGTCATTTGAAAACCATATCCTGAATTTTTGTAAATAAACTATTATTAGAACTAGTTAGTAGTATTTAAACCCTTCTCATGCATTTAGAGAGGGGTCTAGAAATTTATCAAAAACTTGTCCTCAGAACATGCACTTTTGCACCCTCCGAGGAGGTTTTGGTGAATGAATGGATCAAGATTTGTTGATGTTTGCGTTTGATATCTGCTATTGATGTTGCACTTCTGTATTCTTAGTAGATGTTAGAGCAAGGAGAAATAAATCATTATTGCTCGAAGCTTATGAGTAGGACCGGTCATAAATGGTACTTTTATCTCTTGACCATTTCTGCTTATATGTTAAAGTGATATACAATTTTTAGTTGTTTATATGTTATTGCATGAATGTTTGAGTTACCATTTGGCACTTTTGTACAGTGGAACTATTTATTTATGTGTAATGTATGAATATCTTATTATGCGATATGTTGTTCACAGCTGTTTTGCCTAACTTCTTATGCGAAATAGTTCATCTTAATTGATTTCCTTTCTTATAATCGCTGAATGATCTTTATTACCAGTTGTTATTTGAAATCTCTTTAGATCGCATAATAGAATAATTACATCCCGGGTTAGCATAGATTAGATGTGTTGTTTTTATTAGATTACCATAGCATAGAATTAGATTAAAGTTTGAATTAGAATAGCCTAGATAGTTACTGTTAGATCAGCAACATCCAATTCTACACACACACACCCATAGATTGGGAAACTGGTCCCATTATCCCCAGTCAGACCCGCTATACCAAACTGATAAGGAGCTGCCAACCAAGGTCCGGACCCGGCGGGTATCCCCCTTGTTGTCGACCCGATTTTCGGGGCTTCAACACGGTGGAATCTATTTCTCCCTGATTCTTCTTATTTTAGATATGAGAAATTTTTAGCATATAGAGTTGAGAAAATACATTCAAAGAATTATAGGATGATGTGAAGATCGACCGGCAGATATTGACAGGTGGAATTCTTCCTAGTTGAGAGGGAGTGTTAATTTTTATAACTAGGGTAAAATTCCACAATGGATAGATCACATGACCAAGATGATTCTTTCACTAAATTCCTCTTTTCGAGAGGACCAAAATTAACCTAAATATTACCCAATTTGGGCAAGCAGAAGTTAAAGTTTGAATTATTTTGTTCATATATGCGTTATGGAATGGGTTAGCCCTAACCACATGGGTAACTTCTTAGGTCAGCCTTAACCCTAATTGAACCATCAGAAAACCCTATAAATAGAAGTGACATCAAGCTCATTTCATCACAACATATTTTATTCTTCTCTTTTATCTTGGTTCGCACAAGTTCGACGGAAAGAGTTTGTGTAAGGGTCTAAAATCATAGGTGTAAGGTTCGCTCTGACTTAGGGTTTTCTAATCCCTGGACACTGACATAGACTTGGGATTTTTAGTCCCTAGATGCTTGCACAAAGGCTTATGGGAGAGTCCAGAGAGCCCTAGATGCTGGCATAGAGTCTTAACAGAGCATCCAAGGGTTCAGAGGTAGATCTGAAGGTGTTGGTCCCCGGACGCTCGTATAGAGTAGTCCTGAGAGCATTCTGACCATCCCGGATGAACGCATAGCAACTGAAAGAGATCATCTGAGGGTTTTTTAGAATATCTGGTGGGTTTGACCCCAAACGCACGTGAAGTGTCTTCTTGAGAGCATCTAAGAAGCTACAAATTACCTCACATAGTGGCATAGATAGCAACTAGAGAGTTTCGGATGCACGCATACAGTTTTGCTGAGAGCGTCCAAAGTTTTCATCTTGGGTTTATCAATTGGCTTCAATTGGCTTCTGTGATCTAGTAGATCTGGGTTTATCTCTGTTATTATATAGATCTATATATATATATAGATATGATGTATTAGTGTCCACTACAAACATATGTATTGGGCTCATTATACTCTCCACTAAAATATTTTTATGACAATCTATTAAAGAAGAAGATTTGAATGGGTTTCTCCCTTATGTGGTTTTTCCCTAGTCTGATGCCAATCTGTTGTCTCTTATGGTTGTGTTATTGTCTTGTTTATCACTACATACATTGTTCTTTCTTCAGTTACATTTGTGATTGGTTATACTACTAATAATTGGATGCATTGTTAATAAAGAAGTAAATTGGGCTAAAGTAAATGATACAACATAGAACAATAATAAATTAATAGGTTGTACACCCCAAGTACACTCTCAACTTGTTGGCCAGATGGGGAGTGGTATTCCCAATAATCAATGCTTGTGGGTATGATACCAACTAGGGTATACCCAACATAGACCAGATAGGAGAGAAGCATATCGGACCCTATGAAGATAGGCGAGAAGAATATCCAACCCTATGGATAATAGATAGGGGTGATACCCTATTGTCCAGAGTTCCCTCAACCCTAGGATCCCTTTATCTCAATTCCACACCCTGCAAGCTCAAATAGGGGAGGAAGAGTTGGCTCAGTGTCCTCAATCAACGATGATCTTTATAAATCATCAACATATCATCGTACTCGTACCTGGAAATCATCATTTCTCAATATTAGTTGTCTCCTGTTCATACATGGAATCAAATCAAATATCATATTAGAACATAAATAATCATATAAATCACAAAAATATACCATATTCATCCTCCCTCTCAAGGAGGTGTCAACCACAAGCCTAAGATTGTATTATATAGTTGCACTATCTCAATATATGAAAGTATCTCGGTCCCATCTATATATGGGATTCTTTGCCAAATGGATCCCACTGTTTTTCATCAAAATGTATCCATGTCATATTCAGAATTGTTCAAACAGCTTTCTAAGAAGCTCCTTCATCCTGCCTCACAGCTAGCCATGCTAGCAACATCGTACTCAACCTTAATCGTGTTATGGACCTATCATCCAAGATATCATGGCATATCTCATACTAAAGTAGCATCTAAATGTGCTCATCAATAATAATCCCAAATATCATCAGTACATTCATGAGATATTGTAGGATGAATATCTCATATCAAAATTGATCTTCTCATGCAAGTATCTTGAAGGATGCTCGGTGGAAACTCTATGTGAGTGAAGAAATTGAATCATGAACTCATTCAGGTTCTATGTACATCATATATATATGCATCAATGATTTAATCAATTTTCAGTTTCCATGTCAAGTTCAACAATATCTCTTCACAACTTCTTGAAATTCAATCGAAGTGTCCAAGGATTTGCATTTCCACTTTTAAAAAATTCTTCAATATCTTCGCAGTATAGATTTTCTTTCCCAATTCCAGAAATCGATACATCACGCCATGATTCGGTATTTCAAGCTTTAGAATCCATCTCCCTCTAACTTAGATCATTAGAGGCTCATTACCTGACAATAGTAGATTATCAGTATATAAAACCAAAATCAAAATCAAAGTCATACCTTGGAACACTTCTGAAGTAGAGGTTTGGATCAACACATCATCCTGACTTCATTAGATAACTTCTTGAATTTGGACATATCAGGATCAAGGATCTTGCTTCATATAATGTTATCTGTAAACAGAACAATTTTCCAAATCAAAAGGCTTAACCTCACTTAAATCAATATTGTATAGTCAAATCAACTAAGTCATCTTATTAAAGTTTAGATGTCAAAGTCATCAATATCACAATATCAATTCTTTATACCAAGTGACGGGTAGAGCTTTCATCAAGTCATGACATCATCCATTGTCATTCCAACAAGTTGTCATTTATCGCATAATATCAATCCAAACTTCATCAGATTATTCTCATGATCATAATAAACATCATTTTTCACTAGATGCAAATGCATACACCAAGGATAAGTCATGCAAGTTTTGTCTTCATACTGAATCACAATTGTCAATACTTCAACCAATGTGCTAGGAACAAGGAGGCCAATACAAAACCATTTTAAAAGACCCATATAATTCATTAGAAGTCACTATGCTCATATATCATCATAAAATCAAATCAATAGTCATCATGTCAAATCCAATTTTGCTATCATAGAGATATATATAGTCAAAAACATATCTCAATAATCAAGTCAAAGTTCTAAGTCATTATGTCAAAACTCCAAACACTACTCATATATATGAGCCGAATCAAGTCAAGCTCTTATAGCACAAACTTTAATCATAATGACACATCTATATGCATATCCTAGTCATCTGTAAACACAAGTTTAGTCTTTATGTTCATATTATAGTAAACATTCAAATAGATCTTTCGGTTGTCTGCTTCACATCTGTAGGGTTGACATTCATTCGGTGGACCTCTGATTTCCTAAAAAAACTTCATTTTTTTATGTCAACAGGCATAGTCACACCCATAAGCCTTCCTCTGAGCAATTGGGAGATTATAGCCGCACTCTTCAAGATGTTATGTGAGTGATTGTGGCTTCCCAACTCCCAAACCCTAGCTCAAAACTGACTAAGTTCCTTGGTTGAGATTGCTTATGTGCTACTGGGATGCTACAGTTACACCTGTAGGCTTTCTTCCATTTGACTAAGGCTGAGAGTAAGAGAAAACTCACTCTCCTCAGATTGGAACTTTGTTGCAGATCAATAATGTCAGATATTTTGTCTAGACATGCCCATAAATCATACTTCAACAATAAAGAGTATATAATGCAAATGAAAGTAGGAGAAGGGATCTTATGGAGAGGTTCTCCCTCTAAATGGGAATCCACTTCAATCATCTTCATTCATGTCATCAACCTGTCTATAATATTGTCATGCATCAACAGATCTGTTAGATCATAAAGTCAAACATATACCCATCATGGTCATAACATGCTAACATCAGCTACTACATCATCACATCATGTCATCAATATTTTTTCAAGGGTTAGAGTCATATGATAAGGGTAGCTGATAGGTATGACATCAAATATCATGAACACAATATCACTTAAATAGCTTAATCCGCTAAATCAAGTCATCCAAATTTACCATAGGGCATAATTACTAACTTACCAAGGTCAACAAGAAAATTATGAATATCAAACTTATTGTTAGACTTACATCATCATGGTTACCATGCTTATCATTATCAATAGGATCAAATTAGTTCATTCAATAAAACTTTACCAAAACAACAAGAGTGTCAAACCTTTTTCCATACTTTCATCTTGCTCATCAAAAGCACCATCAATAGTATTGTATATAGAAATCAATGAAATAACCTTCTATTTGAAATCCATCGTGTCTTATGCATGTCAAGTGTCAAAAGTATCATCAAGGTGCTAGAATTCTTTATGCGATCAATATATTCAAAATATATATGTTAGAAAAACATCAAGTATGCCACTATATCAAATATAAACAGTAATTAGCCTCATAAAATCTAGAAGTAAGATACTTGTTCAATACCAAGGGCACCATTTTATCATAATAATCAAGAATCCAAATCACTTTCATATGCATGCATGAGCCATTTGAGAAGGAGATATTCTCAACATACTTGAGGTCTTACCTTGCCATCCAATATTGAAATAATATACCATGCATACCTTGTAGTATTCCAATACATGTGCACCCTTTTATTTGACATAGGTAGCTTGTAGAACTTAGTCATATTTTCATCAGGTGCCTCCTTACCTTTTCTAGCTCTAGCTTTTCTTTCCTGCATGTCAAATGATCCGCAAGAGGGACCTACTTATCACATCCCATTGAGGTTAGAAGCATCCATATACTCAAATACACATTCAAGAATATGTGTAATGGTCAAAACAATAATAAGATCTGTAAGTCTAAACAAAATTAAAGACATAAAGAAGCATCATAATTCAAGAGATACTTATCTTCAATGAGAGGTGATCCTCTCCCTCTTGAACCAAACTTCAAGAGCCATCATTATCCATAGTCCACTTGATGCCTTCACTATTTCATTAAACTTTATCAACAACGAGACCTACTCGAGACTATCCCATCTAGGGCTTCATCAAATCTAACACAAGAGCTTGAGCATCTTCACATTTATCATGCTAGGTTTCATATCTCATATATTTGCCACAAACCAAGGTTTCTCAAACCTTAACCTCATAATATCCATTAAACCCTAATACAAAAAATACCTAAGGTTTTCTTCAAACCCTGTAATTATTTTAGGTCTCCACCATCCTCTTCTTACTTCCATCAATGGTGTCATCATAAGGGTGACCTCCATGACTTTTCTTCAGCCTAGCTCTGATACCATGTTAATTTTTCTTAGGGATATATTGTTATTTTCTTTGAAAATTGCATTTATTCATTAACACATTAATTTCACCCCATAACATCAAAACATTATTCATATTTACATCATTATTCATATTTACATAATCATTCATCATCATATGCAACTATGTAGAAAGAAAAATATTATCAATGCAATCGAACATAATGGAACAATAGAATAAAATAATTCACACATAGAGACACCAGAATTGGTCGGAGACCGGGGAAAAACCAACTATGGGGAACCCTTGCAAATTCCTCTTCTTATTAGATCGTCATCAAATGATTCAGCAAAAGAGAGTATAATGATCCATATCTTCATCTACACAACTATCCATCAACAAAATAACTACAATATCCATGAAATGAACCCAACAATGCTTATATCCAAAAATCTAATTCTAAAGAATGTAATGAACTGTCATGGCATGTGGTTTTTGCGGTCAACTTCTGAACACTATGGTCACTAAGAAAAATCTTCAGAACACTGATATTTCATCTTTTGAGTCTTGCCGTACAGAGGAGGAGTTATCTGAGCTATTATGTCTTTCTGGTCGCTCTCTGAAGTACAATAAGCGAGAAAATTTGGTCATATCTTCCCAAATATATCTTAGAGCATCATTCATACCATTCTAGATGTTATGTGAGTGACTATAGAAGCCCAATTTCTCTCTTAAGCCTAGCATGTGAGCAACTGGGGTTAGATCTGGTCTGAGGCGGGCGTGCGACTGTCATTCCAAAACCCTAACCCTCGATCACATGCCCAATGAGATGTATGTGCAACTGGAAGGCTCCATTCGCACTCATGAGTCTTTGTGGGAGCAACTATAGTCAAAACCTTCATGTGTTGTGCTTGCGACTATGGCCCAAAAACCTAGATCTAAAATGTGAGCTTCGGACCTTATAATTTCACCTCAGAGTGAACCTATTCTTTTTTGGATAAGCCTCAAACCTGTGCGATCCAAAAACCAAGATAGAAGAGTGTCCCATGATTGTTTCCAAAAGTGGTAGTGGTCACTTGTATTTATAGCCTTCCAAGTGGGTCCACTTAGCCTTAGGGTCAACCTTATCAAATATGCACACATGGGTTTTTTATTCATAAATATACTTTCCCTTATCCAATTTGAGTGATATTTAGGTCAATTTTGGTCCTCTCAAAAAGAGGAAGTCAATAAAATTATTATCTCAGTTAAGTGAGTTTTCCAAAGTGTAATTTGACCATAGTTTCATATTTTAAACAATAGGCACTACTAATTCTGGATTACGGTACATGAGGACAAAGGGAGTGAAGCACCAAGGATTCACCAATGAAGATTGGCTAGGGAGTCCATCAAACAGGAAAAGTACTTCAGGTGATATCTTTGGTGTTGGGTCCATAGTTATTTCCTAGTACAACATGAAGAAAAGGTTTGTGGCACTCATATCATCAGAGGTTGAATACATGGTTGCAAGTCATATAGCATGTGAGGCCATATGGAAGAGGAAAATACTTGTGGGTATTTTCAGTCAAGAGATAGATCTGAAAGTGGTATATTGTGATAATTATAGTTGCATTAATCTCTCTAATAATCTAGTATTTCATGATAGGTTCAAACACATTGATATCCAATATCATCATTTGCGGGACTATGTGTAGAGGAGAATTATGTTGCTATAGTGCATTCCAATTGAGGAGAAAGATGTTGACATATTGAAAAAGGAATTGTCAAGAAGTAAATTTGAATTCAAGAGGTGAAATATAGGGGTGGTGGAAAATCCCTTTCTTTCTAAGAGGGAGTGTTAAAAAAAATGTAGCAAGAAAGGCTCAATTTGACTTTAGCCCTAGTCAAATTGACTAAATCAAATCTCCAAATCAACAGGATAACTTGGAGGTAGTTGACTAGTGTGAAATGGCTCTTATCACTCAGTTATCTTAGTAAATTTGAGTTAGGGGCTTGGAGTTCAGTCGTGCATGTGTTGATTGCTAAATTTTAGCAATCTAGTTTAGTTATTTTCAATTTTATTCAGTTAACTAACCTCTAAATATTGATAGAGTCAATTGAAGGTCAGTTGTGTAGTGGGACAATAGCCTAGGTTAGAGATCTATCATTTAACTTATCAATCAGCCAAAAATAGTTTATGCATGTATGGAATTCGAATTTCTTAGCTGAAGTGGAGGAGACAAGGCCAGTGTAACATGAGTTGTATACTAGTTGATTGTACAATTGTTGCATGGATTAAGGAGATCAATTCCTTTGGAATTGTGCAAGGAAATAAGGACTTCCCTATTGTTTACGAGCTCAAATTTTCTCAAATTTTTGCAAGGAAATAATAAGCTGGAGGAGCAAAAAATTGGCTAAGTGTTGGCTAGAGGCTCTCATTCAGCATAGATAATAGTTATTATTTTGTAGTTTGTGCTCAAAGTTCAAGCATAAAATTGCAATAGTTTATATATTCAACTGATTAATGCAAAGAGGCTTGAGGGTTTTTTCCCATTTGAGTTACCCTAGAAAGAATTGTGTACTTATGGTTTTTCTTGTTGCATGTCTATGTATGTTGTTCTAAATTGTTATTTCCATTCCACATATTAGTAGAATAGAATTCTGTCTCTTTTTTTCAGTTCAAAATCTTGAGCAAAATAACACCTTTCTTGACAACTCATGTGTGTCCAAAACTTTAGTGAGTGAAAAGCATGTATGTGAAAATTACTAATTTTTCAAAATTTCCATCAGTGATTAACTTAACCATTGTATCATTAGTCATTCATTAAGAATTAACCATGAGTAGTAAGAGAAAATAAACCATAACACATAATAAACACATAGGTACACCGAGAGTTTTAGATGGAAACCAAATTTGGTAGAAAACCATCATTGTTGTCATCTTTTTCTTCTTTCTTATTATAAAGAAAATCTTCATTACATCTTGTATTGGCACAAGCTCTTACCAGTACACAAGATCCTACCTATGAAAGGCTACAACCTCTACAGATTCTCCAACTCTGACTAGAAGGAACCTAGTACTCCCTCACCGAAGGCTCCAATCCTCAACACCTTTGTGGACCACAATTCAGAATTTTCATACTAGATCCACCTGTCTCAAATATACATCAAAAAATACAGGTGACTTTTCATCAAATTTTCAAATCAGACCCACACCCAACAATATGCTCAATCACCAAATACCAATACCTTTTTGAAATCAAACATTTAATACTGAATACCAAGATACCAATTTGCAACCAAACACTGATCAAACAAATATAGTCACTGAATACCAAGATATAAAACACCACTCTATAGCCAAGTCACTAATAGACCAAAACTAAAAATTTATCCCAATTCAACATCTGCAACTTCAAGGTAACAACATCAATGAGGCAACCATGAAGGACTAACAGACAAACAACAACATCAGATTTATAAACCTTTGTCCTGTGTGCTACATCCAATCCCCTCAACAACCAAAACTTTGTCAATACTCAAATTAGAATATATTATTACACAATTGATACTCAGGGGATCCACGTATATACACTCACCTTTCATGATATTAGCATACATATCTGAAATCAGTATTAACCAAATCATAATATTTCTCAAACTTTCTCTGCAGCAAACATAGCCTTAAATACAGTACTTTTTGCAACAAGTTCATCAAGATGCTACATCCATTCAAACCATTCTCTTCAAAAAGTTTATCAAGGTGCTAGATGCCAAGCCAACAAGTTCTCATCAACTATTAATATACTCATCAATCAACAGAAAAATAACTATCACTCATACAGTACAGTGACAAAAATCAACAAGACCCAACAACAAGCAGCAATATTTAATCAATCACAATAACTCGGATTGTATATGTGACTATTATGGGACAAATCTGAATATGTGTGTAATATTGAGGAATACATCCCGCATACATATCTCAACACATACATCAAACCTTAACATCCTATCATGTATCACAACAATTTCAACTCTGAATATGAAACAACTACAATCACATCATTATCATCATAAATATCTAAAATATCATGCCCATGAACACACTTTGCAAGTAAACTTTCTAAAATAAGTAAATCAAACAAGCATATCCATTATATTTCCAATACACTTTTAGATCTCTTAGATTTGAGCCTTCTCCTTTCTCTTTAGTGCATACTTGTTTCAGATCAGGTCACAAATGAAGTATTCAGCAAATGCACACACCAAATACTCAATATCCTTCTCCTTTTATGGCCTCTTTCCTTCCCAATACCACAACAAAATCCCTTGGGTTTTTTGTTAGTAATTGTTTGTGGGATGAAATAGACGTTTCCAACACAAAACTATGGGAGATTACCATGGAAAATGCTCATTTTTTTTTATTTTCCATGGGTAGGATCACATATGTTATTTTTCTTCATAAAACTTGCGTATGTATGTGACTTTGCTTCTCAGGAGTCGTGTGAGGTTTTGTAAACTTCAACCTCTTCAATCTTCTTCAAATTAAACTTGTGACTAAGCTGCCAATGTTCTTCCTAATCCTATGCAACTCATGTACAAGCATCCATATCATTTGTAAATCAAGAATCATCATGCATCCTAGATATAATAAGGTGACATCAAGGAAAACACATTTTATATCCATGTTGAATCAAGGGCAATATATTTTTCATAATGCTAGAAATCTCCCCCTTTGGACTTGATGGAAACCTCCTACAAAACACCAAGTCTTCTCTCCCCCCTTTGACATCAAGGAAAAAATGTAGAACCATGTTGAGAGAAGTTCAACACTATATATTTGTCGTGTTGATAGAAACCATGAAATCTACATACTGACCATGCTCCCCCTGAGAAAAAGATGGACCTTCTAGTGATATGCAATGTAAGTACAAGGCTATATGAAACAAATACATGAATATCCAAATGTACGTATGACCTCTTCAGCATCACAAGCCATTAAGTAGAATAGGATTGATCAATAGCATATCGAATATTAGCCAATGATAGCAGCATATATATATATATATATATATATATATATCTTTCAATAGTAAGAAATAATTGTAAGAAGATAGACCGTAGAATCAAAAACCATGAACTATGCAAGAAACGAATGTTAGATAAGTAGTGCACTCAAGAAAACATAATGTCAACAATGATCCATTGGAAGTATAGAAGATGCTCCCCCTAAACCTATGTCAACTCTTCATCACCAATAATGATCATATTATATCTTCCTCATCAATGAAGATGTCAGCAAGCAAAAGAGATAGATAAACAACAATATTTTACAACAACTCATAAACTCATCATGAACCAACATCCTTTCATACATTCTTAGTAGTATGTGGCCATCATCAACAAACTACAACAAACCAATGTCAAAACCATAATGCCAATAATTAACTTATGGAAGCATATGAAAAGCTCCCCCTAAATTTATGTCACTTCTTTGTCACCTTAGAGAAACATGCGTGACTTTCTAAGTTAAGAACCATGTACATACGCGACTATCCATCATAATAAGCGCATATAACCTATGAAATCTTATTTTTTGTTTAGCTGCAACTCCTCTTGAGTTCATACTTCTTGTTGTATCAAAGCAATTAGCAAAGGGAAGAAGAAGAAATCATTCCTAACTGTTGTCAAATATATTCAAACGAATCACGTGGAAGAGGTATGGTGAATAGATATGCAATTTTTTCTCTTGAAGGAACATATTCCAACCTTATTTTCTACTCCAAGACTTGCTCTCGAAGAAAATAATACTTTATTGGAATGTGTTTAGTATTTGAATGCATAACTGGGTTTTTATAAATACTAATGGAACTTATATTGTCACAAAGAATAGGCACATGTTGTGGACAATGAACTTGTATATATTATAGTGTTTGAATCATCCAAAGTAGTTGAGTACAACAATTTACAATTGCAACGTATTTTTCTTAAAAAGGTTATAAGGCTATAGAGCTTCTTCTTTTTTAACCAAGAGACTAAGAATTATCCCAAGAAGAAATATCATCCACTAGTGCTTTTGCAATCATCAATGCTACCATCCCAATCTCCATCAGTATAGGCTTGTAGTGTAAAATTTGTGTTCTTAGGATACCATAGTCCAAGATCTTGAGTTCCCTGCAAATAGATGAATATTCTTTTAACAACTTCGAGATGAGTTTATTTAGGATTTTCTTGGAATTTTATGACTATTCTAATTACATGCATAATATTTGGTTTAGTACCTGTAAGATAGAGTAAAATTCCAATCATAGATCTATATTCATATTGATTAATAGTTGGAGAATAATCATCTTGGTTGAGACTACAGCATGTTACCATAGGTGTGCAAATAGGTTTACAATCTTCTAATCCATATTTATTCATGATCTTCTTGAGATGTTTAGTATGAGAAAGGAAAAAAGCATCCCTAGTTTGATATACCTATAAACCAAGAAAGAATGTTAGTTTACCAATTAAAAACATTTCAAATTCTTGTTGCATGGCTGAAGAAGAACTTTGGTTCATAGATTCAACATTACTCCCAAATATGATGCCATCAACATAAACCACTACTACCAATAGTTTGTCTTTTTTTTGTTTTGATATATAGTTTGCTATCTACAAATCCTTTCTTGAACCCCTATTGTTAAATATATCTTTCATGACGATAATACCAAGCTTGAGGAGCTTGTTTAAACCCATATAAGGCCTTCTTAAGTTTGCAAACAAGGTTCTTATCATTTCCAAGTATGAAGCCTTTAGGTTTTTCATTATAGACCTCTTCTTCTAAATCCCCATTTAAGAATGCAAATTTAACATCCATCTGATATACTTTAAAATTACAAGAGTAGGAAAATGCAAGGAACATTCTAATAGCTTCAACTCGAGCTATAGGTGCAAATGTTTCTTCAAAATTTATTCATTCCTGTTGAACATACCCTTTGAAAACAAGTCGTGCTTTGTTTCTAACTACTTCTCCATTTTCATTTAATTTGTTCTTAAACACCCATTTGGTCCCAATTACATTTTTATTTTGAGGCCTTGGAACTAAATCCCACGTATGATTGTTTTTTATTTAGTTAAGTTCTTTATTCATTGCCTTAATCCAGCATTCATCTTTTCTTGCTTTATTCACATTTTGGCGTTCAATAGTAGATAATAAAGCTAAGTGACTAGATGACCCAACAAACATTCTTCGAGTTTGTATTCTAGCCTCTTTATCACATAGAATTTTGGATTCAGGATGATTCTTCTACACATACCTGAATGGGGTCTTTTTTGGCATACTTACATTTTGATTTTCTTCTTTTGATGCTTCTCCTTCTTCTTCTCCTACAATTTCCTATATGTTAGTGGAGATTTGTTCATAATCTGATTGTATCTCTTTTTTAGGACATGTAGAACCTTCATCAACTACTACATATACACATTCAACAATATTTTGAAGCCTCTTATTATAACATTTGTCCCCTTTACTTCTAGAAGAATATCCAAGAAGAATTCCTTTATCACCTTTAGGTTCAAATTTTCTAAGCTTATCATCATTTCTTTTCATAAAGAACTTGCTTCCAAAAATTTAAAAATACTTCACAATTGTGTTGGCATTATGATGTATGTGTTGTACTTGATGGCAACCCACTTGTAGCAGAACAACTCCCTTTTATATGGTAACTAGATAATAGATATCATATGTGACAGAATGCATGACAGAAGTGCTTACAAGTGTGATGAAATGCAGGGAAGCTTCAAGGAATCAGTTCAGAAAGCAACTCACTCAAATGACAAATCACAGTACTATAGGTTAACAACACAGAGCTACAGATCAGACTACACAGAATGAAGAAAGAGAGGTATACATAGGTTCACCATTGACCAAGACGCGTATACACGCAAGTTCACTATATACAAGTCGTGTATACGTACACACACACTTTCACAAAAAGAAAAGCACATATACCTTGGAAAACTAAATGTTTGGTCTGAAGTATGTGGTCCATGGTATTTTGATCCATGGTATTGGTCCAAGGTATCAGGTCCAAGGTATTGACCCCAGGTATTTGGTCCAAGGTATTGGTCCTAAGTGGTTTTGGTCCATGGTATTGAGAAAGGCCTAAAACTATAAAAGGAGGAGAAGATCATTAGGCCAAGGTGTGCAAGTATTGAATATCTGATATAGTGTGAGATCTAATATGCAAGTTATTGGCTAATGGTGTCGTGCTTGATCTGAACCGAAGAATAACCTTAGCGCTTGATGAAGGATAAGATATAATGATGTATCAAGATCTTAAGGCTTGAAGTGAATTATCTTTATGTGGTTTGATCATGTATCTAAATAACTAGCGCATGTTGTAGTCTGTAAATATGATGATCTGGGTATGATTGAAGTCTAGAACTGTTGTTATGTTTAAATCATCTTTTACAGATCTATACGCAGGTTCACTTCAGAAAAGGAGTGTATACATGTTTTTTCTGCATATCAAAATAGTGTATACATCATAAATTTGATTTGCAGATCTGTACGCTAGTTCACTTTGAGGAAATTGTGTATGCACGCAGGTTCGACACATGGAAGTATCATATATCTTATAAAATATGTTTTAGTTGCTTCTATTTGTTGTTGCAGTGTTCTGGGTTATTGCTTGGGTTCTGGTTACTGTATTCTAGTGATAGCATTCTGAATGATCAGTGTGATTGATTGAACTGGTTGTGGTTGGTTCAAAAGGAGATTGGTTGATGCAGATATATTTGATGATTGAATGATGTTTTTGATGGATTTAGTCTGAAAATTTATGAAACGTGGTCCCTGGAAGAAAAGAGAACGTTGTAGCCTTCTGTAGGTCGGCACCTACATACTAGTAAACATATTAGCTAGTACAAGAGCTAGGGGGTTGTAGCTCCCTTCCAGTAGAAGCTAGAGAAAAAGAGAAGGTTGTAGCCTTTTGCAGGTAGAAGCCTGCGTACTGGTATAAGACTGCACCAGTACAAAAATTGTAAACATAATTCTCTTATTTTTAAAAAGAAGACAGAGACAATTGCAGCATGTGGTTTTCACCAACATTGGGTTTCCACCTTATATCTTGGTATTCATGTTTGTTTCTTATGTGTGATGATCTGTTCTATTTTTACTACACCTGGTTACTATTTATATGGTTCTCATGCACTGATTAAAGATCAATATATGATGAATTAACTGAATCATAAGTTTGTTGGATATACGCTAGTTGCTCTAAACACAGTTGCGTGTACATGCGAATTCCCTTAACTGAAGTAGCATATATGAATCTGATTATGGAAATGAAAATTTATTTATTTGCTAATACTGATTCAACCCCCCCCCCCCCCAATATTATTTACAACAATTGGAATCAGAGCAGGTCCTTCAGAAGAAGCTTGATCGCTGAGAGGAAGATCCATCATCATGAGTAGTCAAGAAAGTGGGGGATCCATCAGACCGCCAATCTTTGATGGGAGCAACTTTGTTTATTGGAAGGTAAGAATGACAACCTATCTTCAATCTCTTGGAACAGATGTATGGGAAATCGTGGAAGGAGGATATACATTTCCATTAGTAATTCCTACAGATGCAGCAGGTAAAAAGAAATATGAAACCAATGCCAAGGCTGTCAATACATTATTGGGAAGTCTGTCACAATCAAAGTTTGTCAAAGTTATGCAGCTCAAATCAGCCAAAGAAATATGGGACAAAATTGTTCTAAGCTACGAAGGAGACTCTCAGGTAAAACATGCTAAACTACAAACTCTTAGAATTCAATATGAAACTCTCAAGATGCAAAATGATGAAAGTGTAGCTAGTTACTTCTTACATATAGATGAGATTGTTTATTGCATGAAAAATATGGGTAAAGAGATAAAGGAAGTTACCTTAGTTGAAAAAGTTTTAAGATCCTTATCTGCTAAATTTGAATCAAAAGTATCTGCCATAGAAGAAAAGCAGGATCTACAGACTATTACTATGACACAACTTCACAGAATCTTAACTGCCTTTGAGATGAGAAAAGGAGGTCCATCAGACATGAGAGAAGCTGCATTTAAAGCTTCGGAAAAAGGAAAAGAAGAACTCAATGAATCAGGACATATTTTAGAAGAAGAAGACGAATCGAACTTTGTCAAGAATCTTCAATGGGGTTCTAGTAGATTCAGAGGTAAACTACCTTTCAAACGTTTTTCCTGTGGTAGAGTTGGTCATTATGCTGCCAAATGTCCTCATAAAGATAAATATGATAAAGGGATGGAAACTGCAAAATGGAATAGAAAACAAAATGTAAGTAAAAAGAGCTACTATACTCATGAAGATAGCGATGGTTTATCAAATAGTGATGAAGATGAAAATAGTAATGACTATAGACTTTTGATGGCTTATGAAGATGATGATTTTTTGGATGATTTAGATGAAGATGACCTTTATGAAGAAATCTCTAAACTCAAAATCTGTTTAGAAGAAAAGAATATGATTATAGATACCTTGACATACCAACTTGCTGAAAGAGAAAAACACAATGAAAAGCTAGAATGTGAAATTGTGGGTCTAAGAAAGGATCTTGAGAAAACAAAAGCTCTCAATCTTAGATTTGCTAAAGGATCAGAAACCTTAAATGAAATTATCAAAGTGCAGTGCTCTCCTCTGATAAAGACAGGTCTTGGATATACTGAAGAAACATCTCAATCACAGAAGCCGTCAACCTCCACTAAAAGCTATCTTGATGCAGCAAAGAGCAGTGAACAGTTCGACAATCATCAGCAAAGACATAAAGTAGATCACCAGGTAAATTAGGCTCAATTTACTTCAAGGATGAACAGAAGCCACAATCAACCTCAGGTAAATCGTACTCAATCTTCTTCAAAGAATATCAATAGAAACTACAATCAACAGGTCAGTAGGAGGAACTTCAACTACAATCAACAGGTCAGTAGATTCAATAATCGCAGGAACTTCTTTAATGGTCAATGTTTCTCATGTCATAATTTTGGACACAAAGTTGCTCAATGTGTTGCTTACAAAACTATCATGACTAGAGAAGCACGGAATCAAAGGAATGTAATAGGGATCAAGAAAAGTTCCTATAATAACTTGTCTCTTCTTGAAAATGAAATAGAATGCTCAATCTGTAACAACTTTGGCCATGAAGAATCTGAATGCAGGAGTAAATTTCGGAAAATAACTCAAAAGGAGAAAACTCCATTAAATCCCAAAATATGGAGAAATAAAGAATCACAAACAGAAATATGTGTTATAGCCTTGTATGCAGAAGGACAAGAAAACTAGTGGTACATTGACAGTGGATGCTCAAAACACATGACAGGTGACATAGAAAAACTACACTAATATAATGCCTTAGAAAAGGAAAAGAGTGTCTCATTTGGAAACAACACTCTTGTTGTCATAAAAGGTAAAGGCTCTATTTTCTTGAAAGAAAAAGTTAAAGCTCGGAATGTTATGTATGTTGATGGCTTAAAGCATAATCTGTTGAGTGTGAGTCAAATGTGTGATCAAGGAAATGAATTAGTGTTTCGATCAAATGGATGTGTTGTTCGTGAGCTTGATACATGAGAAATCGTGATCAAAGGGAAAATAACTTCAAACAACCTATACATACTCAAGGGAGGACAACAATAGTGCTATCTAAGCAAAAATGATGAAAACTAGCTATGGCACAGAAGATTGGGACATCTAAGCTTTTCTCAAATAAGAAAAGCATGCAGATTCCAGGCTGTTCGTGATCTTCCAAATATCAACATTCCTAAAAATGCTATTTGAAAATCATGTCAATTCAGTAAGCAAACTAGATCTCAATTCATCGAAAAGGAAGGGCTAGCTAGTAAGCCTCTTGAAGTTGTTCATACTGATTTATGTGGTCCATCAAGAAAAAAGTCACCTCATGGAGAAGAATACTTTATATTGTTCATTGATGATTTTTCCATAATGTGTTGGATAGGTATTCTAAAGCATAAAGATGAAGTATTTGAAAAGTTCAAAGCCTTCAAATCTTTGGTTGAAAATGAATCAGATCGCAAAATCAAATGCCTCGGATCTGATCGAGGAGGGGAATTTACCTCAAACAAATTCTTTGACTTCTGTGAACAACATGGAATGAAAAGGTAGTTATCCATCGCAAGGACTCCTCAACAAAATTGAGTGGTAGAAAGGATGAACATAACTGTTCAACAAATGGCTCGTGCTATGCTAGATGAATCTGGAACTCTTGAAACCTTCTGGGGTGAAGCTGCATTCGCTGCCATCACTATTCGCAACCAAACAAATGTTTGGGTAAACAACACTCAAACTCCACATGAACTTTGGTATGGTAAGACTCCTACTGTAAAATACTTCAAAGCTTTTGGAAGTAAATGTTACAGCAAAAGCACCGATGAAAAACTTGGTAAGTTTGAACCTAGAGCAGATGAAGGTATTCTACTTGGCTACTCTTCCCGAAGTAAAGGATATAAATGTTACAATAAAATACTTGGGAAAATTATTGAAAGTATTGATGTTGTTGGTGATGAAGCATGCAAAAATCCAAAACAGATAAAAATCGAAGATTATGAAGAAGATGAGGATCATTTTCCCACATCAAATCACACTGATTCTGAAGAAGAAACCAATGAAGCACCAAAAGAAGAGATAACGATAAAAGAAAAGACTCTGTCCAGGTATGTTCAGAAAAATCATCCAGAAGCTCAAATTTTAGGAGAAAAAGGAGAAAGTGTGCAGACTAGAAGAACCATTGCCAAAGCTTAAAGCTATCTAACATTACTATCTTCCACTGAACCTCAAAATATAAATGAAGCATGCAGAGATGAATGTTGGGTCAAGGCCATGAATGAAGAACTTGAGCAAATTGAAAAGAATAATACTTGGGAATTTGTTAGTAGACCTCATGATAAGAATATCATAGGAACTAAATGGATATTCAAAAACAAGTTGAATGAAAATGGAGAATTTATTAGAAACAAGGCCAGACTTGTTTGTAAAGGATATGCTTGACAAGAAGGTATAGATTTTGAAGAAAATTTTGCACCTGTTGCTAGACTTGAAGCCATCAGAATGTTTCTTGCTCTTTCTAGTTTTCATAAATTCAAAGTATACCAAATGGATGTAAAATCTGCCTTTCTTAATGGAGACTTAGAAGAAGAATTCTATATTGAACAGCTAGAAGGATTCATTCTTGGAAATGATGCAAAACTTGTATGCAAACTCAGAAAAGTTGTCTATGGTCTAAAACAAGCTCCAAGGGCATGGTATTACTGTCTTGACAAATATCTCCATCAACAAGGTTTTTCAAAGAGGTCAGCAGATAGCAATCTATATACAAAGATGGACACTGATAAATTGCTAATAATTTTTTTGTATGTTGATGATATCATTTTTGGTAGCAATGAAGAATCCATGAGTCAGAATTTTGCTTCAGTAATGCAGCAAGAATTTGAAATGTCCTTGCTTGGTGAGCTTACCTACTTTCTTTGTCTACAAGTGCAGCAAAATAAATATGGTATTTTTCTCTCACAAACAAAATATCTCAAACAGATCCTAAAAAAGTACGGCATGGAAGATTCTAAACCAGTATGTACTCCAATGGTAACAGGTTGTAGTCTCAGCTCAAATGATGAATCAACAGCAGTACATCAACCAACTTACAGATCCATGATTAGTAGTCTGCTTTATCTAACAGGTACCCGACTGGACATCGTGCATGTAGTGGGAATAGTTGGAAGATTCCAAGCAAATCCAAAGGAATCACATCTTCAGGCAGTCAAAAGAATTTTCAAATATCTTCAAGGAACATAGAACTTTGGCTTATGGTATCCTAGAGATACAGATCTTACACTTCATGCATATACAGATGCAGATTGGGCAGGAAGTGTTGATGACAGAAAAAGCACTAGTGGTGGTGCATTCTATATGGGTTCCAGGTTAGTGTCTTGGTTTAGCAAGAAACAAATCTCAATTGCATTATCTATAGTTGAAGCAGAATACATGGTTGTTGCATCTTGCTGCACACAATTACTTTGGATGATGCAAACCTTGCAAGATATTCAGATCACATGTACTCCACCCATCTCCATTCTATGTGATAATACAAGTGCCATCAGTATTTCAAAGAATCCAGTCACGCACTCCAAAACCAAGCACATACCCATCAAATATCATTTCCTACGTGAAGAAGTGCCTAAACAAAAAGTCAAATTGGAGTATGTTCCCTCCAAAGAATAGGTTGCTGATATATTCATTAAACCACTGCCCAGAGAGACATTTGAATATCTCAGACAAAAGCTGGGAGTAGTTTCTGCATCATCTTGCTGTTAAATCCTATTTTTCAGAGAAAGGTGGTTATACACGAGTTTCATGAAGTGTAGTCGTGTACATACGTGAGTTTCTGTGGACACAGTCACGTATATGTTGGTTTGAAGAAAATCAGTGAGCCAAACTAAGGAAAAAGGGGATCTGCTATGGTTATGTCAATTATCTGCTCTATTTGATGATGATTTCAATCTGTTGATATATTGGTCCTCATAATGTTGTTGATCACTTGATGTATATTTGATTGATGATGATGCTTTGATATCTCTTACTGACATATGCAATGATTAGATCTGACAGTGAACAAGTGGCACAGGTTCAGGGGGAGAACATGGTTGATGATATTTTGGGAACTAATGATGGACATATACAGGTTGTTGGTCTGGATGCTGTTGACAGATGCTGCTGATGATAGTTGTTGATGACTATCATGGTCTTGTTTAAGACATTTTGTCTCTGTTATAAATGTCATGTATATCATTCAATGTAAAGGTCATATCAAGACTCATGATGTAATAATTAGTCTCTGTTTGTTATAGTCTTTTGATGAGTCCCTTTTGGTCATATGATGTAATTTTTACCCCCACTATGCATGGGAAGGATGATGTAATATTTTAGTCATGTATAAACAATTGGTATATCCCCACTTGGTTGGGTGGATGAGTCAAATTTGGTATATCCCCACTTGGTTGGGAGATGGATGCATGTATGAGTCATTGGTGATAGGAAGGTCAATTGTGATGTATGTATAGAGTCATGTTCTTCTTTTAGAACACCTTTTTGTAGACTTTTCTTATGCTCAGGGGGAGCATGGACTCGATCATGGGAGTTCAATCAACACTTCAGCATATCAGAGAATTCAGCATGCACTTAGGGGGAGCATGACCCTTTGCCCTTAACGTCAAAGGGGGAGAGTGACAGTGACTTGGTGTGGTTGTTGCCATCAAGTCCAAAGGGGGAGATTGTTGGCATTATGATGTATGTGTTGTACTTGATGGAAACCCACTTGTAGCAGAACAACTCTCTTGTATATGGTAACTAGTTAAGAGATATCAGATGTGACAGAATGCATGACAGGAGTGCTTACAAGTGTGATGAAATGCAAGGCAGCTTCAAGGAATCAGTTCAGAAAACAATTCACTCAGATGACAGTTCACAGTACTAAAGGTTAACAACACAGAGCTACAGATCAGACTACACAGAATGAAGAAAGAGAGGTATACGCAGGTTCACCATTGACCAAGATGCATATACACGCGGGTTCACTGTATACAAGTCACATATACATACACACACACTTTCACAAAAAGAAAAGCACGTATAACTTGGAAAACTAAATGTTTGGTATGAAGTATGTGGTCAATGGTATTTTGATCCATGGTATTGGTCCAAGGTATCGGGTCCGAGGTATTGACCCCAGGTATTTGGTCCAAGGTATTGGTTCATGGTATTGAGAAAGGCCTAAAACTATAAAAGGAGGAGAAGATCACTAGGCCAAGGTGTGAAAGTATCGAATATCTAATATAGTGAGAGATGTAATATGCAGGTTATTGGCTAATGGTGTCGTGCTTGATCTGAACCGAAGAAGAACCTTAGCACTTGATGAAGGATAAGATCTAATGATGTATCAGGATATTAAAGCTTGTAGTGAATTATCTTTATGTGGTTTGATCATGTATCTAAATAAATGGTGCATGTTGTAGTCTGTAAATATGATGATCTGGATATGATTGAAGTCTGGCACTATTGTTATGTTTAAATCATCTTTTACAGATCTATACACAGGTTCACTTCAGAAAAGGAGAGTATACACGTTGTTTCTACATATCAAAATAGCGTATACATCATAAATTTGATTTGCATATCTATACGCTATTTTTCTTTGAGGAAAGCTCGTATGCATGCAGGTTTGACACATGAAAGTAGCATATATCTTATAAAATATGTTTTAGTTGCTTCTGATTGTTGTTGCAGTGTTCTGGGTTATTGCTTGGGTTCTGGTTACCATATTCTTGTGACAACATTCTAAATGATCAGTGTGATTGATTGAACTAAGTGTGGTTGGTTCAAAAGGAGATTGGTTGATGCATATATATTTGATGATTGAATGATGTTGTTGATGGATCCAGTCTGAAAATTTATGAAATGTGGTCCCTGGAAGAAAATAGAAGGTTGTAGCCTTCTGCAGGTAGAAGCCTGCATATTGGTATAAGACTGCACCAGTACAAAAATTGTAAACAGAGTTCTCTTATTTTTAAAATGAAGACAAAGGCGATTGCAGCAGGTGGTTTTCACCCACATTAGGTTTCCAACTTATATCTTGGTGTTCATGTGTGTTTCTTATGTGTGATGATCTATTCTGTTTTTACTGCACCTAGTTATTGTTTATATGGTTCTTGTGCACTGATTAAAGATCAATATATGATGAATTAACTGAATCATAAGTTTGTTGGATATACGCTAGTTGCTCTAAACACAGTTGCGTGTACACGCGAGTTCCCTTAACTGAAGTAGCATATATTAATATGATTATGGAAATGAAAAAGTTATTGATTTGCTAATATTGATTCACCCCCCCCCCCCCCCCCCCCTCAATATTATTTACAACAAGTTGTGGGTTGGCCATACCAGAGTTCATGCAGTGTTTTCTCACTGTTGACTCGTACATGGTATTTGTTGAGGATATATACTGTTGTTTGTATTGCTTCTCCCCAAAAAGTGTGGGGTACTCCAAATTCATCAAGCATAGCATGTGCCATCTGTTGAAGTATTTTGTTCATTTTTTCTACAAATCCATTTTGTTGAGGAATTTTAGCTATGGATAATTGTCTTTTGACACCATGCTAATAAAACAAACGGAAGAAAACATCTGATATGAACTCCCCTCCTCTATCATATTTAAGAAAGTTGATTTTCAATTCCAATTCATTCTCTACCATAACCTTGAATATTTTAAACTTTTCAAAGGCCTCATCTTTAAACTTTAGCAAGCTAACCCAACACATTCTAGTGAAATCATCAATTAATAACATGAAGTATTGTTCACCATGAGGAGACTTCTTCTTCATTGGTCCACATAAATTTGTATGCATTAATTCAAGAGGTTTACCTTATGAACATTCTCTGGCCTTGAATTGAACTCTTGATTTCTTAACAAACTAACATGATTTGCAAATGCTATTTTCTGGTGGTATGATGTTTGGCAAGTCATGAAGAAAATTTGTTCTTGCTTAGTTTATAAAGTGTATTGAAGATAATATGTCCCAACCTTTTATTTCATAACCATATTTCTTTAGCTTTTGCTAAATAAGCAATGTTCATTGTCTCCTTCTAAGATGTATACATTTTCTGGAGTTTTGTTTCCTTTGATTATGATTTTACATGTCCCCAGATCTTTGACCAAGCAATTTTTAGATCCAAAAATAACTTCATGCCCTTGATCACACATTTGACTAACACTCATCAAATTATGTTTTAATCCATCAAAAAATAGTACATTTTCAGCTTTGGTCTTTTATTTTAATATCATATATCCTTTTCCTTTAATAACTGTAGGAAAATTGTTACCAAAGAAACATTTATTTCTTTCTTAATTTCATTAAAGGAAACAAACTTATCTTTGCCACCTATCATATGTTTCCGGAAATTGTTGCCAACGTACCATATATTCTCTTGATATCTTGCATATAGCGCCAAACCACACTTTGCAGAAGAATAAGTAATCTTCCTTTTCCAAACTTTAAGAGGCTCTTACTTCTTCTCATGTTGATAAGATGGGATCATCCTGTTTCTGCACTTAGTTTCTACATGTCCAAAGTTATTGAAAAAAGTGCATTCAACTTCATATAAGAGAGGAGATAAATCATTATTGAATGACTTCTTGTTCATATTATGTTGATTTCTTTCTTCTCTAGCCTTGATAGTTTCATAAAAAACACAATGAATTTCCTTGTGACCAAAGTTATGACAAGTAAAGCATTGACTATTGAAGTAAGAATACCCAGGAGTGAAGTACCATCTTGAATAATTTTGTCTTTGATTATGGAAAGAGTGTTGGAAATATGGCTCTGGTGTTTTCCTTGATGGAAATAGTAAATGTTCTTAATGTAGAATTCACACAAAGAAGTGTGATAACTAGATTTTGCATAATCCCTTATGTAACACCCTCCTCCCACATCTACCCAAGAAACCGGCCAGTTGGAGTAAACATGAGATGAGAGGAAACTAATATATGATTCAACCTTCTAAGTCACATTAAGGAAGTGGAACCGATGGAAACACACCATACAGACATTCAACATCAGCATTAGGACCCCGGGAACCAACCCAACCTTTATTCCAACTAGCCCCTGGGCCCCACTAACATTTTGGACTACTTTACCTCTAGCCGCTCTCATGTTGTGGGCATGCCAGTGTCCAAGGACCTTTGGATGCTCTCACAAGCCTGCAAGCCAACGTCCAGGGATAATTCTACTCAGTTTTGTGCTAGTGTCCCCAAGATTTAAGCCACATTTTCAGGCGCAAAACCTAGGTCACTGCCCAGAATTGAATGACAGCTTCAGAACAATAATATATCATGGAAATAATAGTACTAATGCAATTACTTGAATAAGACCTTGACTCGACCCCTACTAGCCATTATAGGCATTTCGTCAAACATATCGCAAATATCTAATCTACAAGTGTAAATAGCAGATCTAAGCATAGGGGTATCATACTTATCTGAGATTCGTTATGAAGCATTGTTTCCTTATCACATTAGTTGCAGTTTCATCCATTAGGCCATTGAAACAATGTTCATTGATATACAAGTAAAAACTTGATGGGATCCATACATAGCCACTGCCATAATACATATTCATAACCAACATAATAACAATAGAAATACTAAGGAAACAACAACCATATAATCCACATATAAACCAGTATAGTACTCATAGAAATACAAGGATAATTAACCTCATATTGATGATGCAAAATCCAAACCCGAGATTGGACTTCCACGTTCCACCTGATTATAGAATGGTTGACCCAAATCTCTCTTCATCCATTCACCCCCATGCCATATTACAACCATGAATGTGGGATCTCATACAACACATCAATCCAAAACCATATAGGGCTTCCTGAGGCAATCCAACTCAACCCATAAAATAGTGATTCCACCTCATAGTCATACATCACAAAACCATCATCAGATTGGTCTCCATCCAAGCCTTCCAGGGCTTCCAGAGAATTTGTCCAACAAAGGCTTCAAGGTCTAGTAACTCAAACCACAACTTGTATTGGGTTTCCAGAGTGTTTTTCTAACCAAGGCTTCCAGGACTAGTAACTCAAAACACCAAGGACTTCCAGAGTGTTTGTTCAACCAAGGCTTCTAGGACTAGTAACTCAACCCAAGTTGTTACAGGGCTTCTAGAATGTTTGTCCAACCAGGGATTCCAGGACTAATAACTCAACCAAAGCTAAGGAAACATGAGAACCAACCAAAACAAAACAAGGAAATAAATCCACAATCACCATATCTATCCATGAAAAGGCAAGGCTAGGCAATCCACTTTTAGTCCCGACCATCCTCCATGCCCATGACAGATCATAATCAACAACCACATGCATATTCCATGCATGCCAAAAATAGTGAGGAAAACATACATGCAACTCGGTACCTACAAATCAAATCGGTTGTAGTTGTTGATCTCGATGTCCTCTTACGCTTTCGTGCTCTTCCTTTACCTTCTTGTTCCAAAACTCCAAGTATGCCACACTCCTCCAAGGGTTCTCCAAGAAAACTCTAAGTATCCAAGAGTATGAGAGAGAGAGAGAATAGAAGAGAGATCCACCAAAACCTGTCAAAATCTTACCCACTAATCCTCAAAAGCCTTTTTATTAATGAGGCCCATGTTTTCTTCATTTCCCATTATTTTCCTTCATTTTCATCCTCACATGCAACTTGTGGCCTTTCACCTTCATTTTCTCCTATTTCCATTATTTTCATAAATAAAATTCCAATTAATGCCTCATGCCTTTCCAAAGCCTTTTCCATTTCCATTTCTAATTTCCTTTAGCCATAATAACCGAAATGAACACCCACTAGGAATTTTTTCCCACCATTCAACTTGGAATATGTGTCCCATCAACCATGGTCTTATATATTTTTACATGGAATTTTAATCAGGGTTGTTACACCTTATATATATATATATATAGATATATATACTAAGAATGGTGCAGTACAAATTCAAGGCCGCGAGAGAAATGAAGCAATGTCAAGCAGATACAGGCTCATGTGAATGCAACACTTAAAGGATGGAAGTTTGTCACTTGACAACACTAGGAGACAGACTTAAGGAAAATTCGTCAATTTACAACACCAGGTTGAAGATTATATCCCGGAAGGATAAGAGGAGCACTCAACAAGAATAGGTGGGCTGACTAGGACCAGGCCGATGTGAAGAGCCCAACCAATCAATGTTGGCATTGATGATGCAGTTGTTGTTTGCAGTGATTTATGGTTGGCATTGAATTCAACCTCAGCATGTATGGCAGATGCTTGTGTTGTAGGTGGCATTTTTGGTTTATGTCAGATGTTATGGTATGTTGTTATGGTGCATGTTGTTATGGAATAGTTGTGCAGGTGTTGGGAGATTTGTGGGATAGGTTGGCAGAGGTTTGATATAAAAAGTGTTTTTTTTTTTTTTTTCGCTATACTTTCCCACAACCACATGGAGTTAGTTTCATACGTGCAGTTATAGGCTCTTAACTACACGGATGCAATCTTGTGGGTGCAGTTGCAGCTGAGTCTTCCATGCTTTGTGTGTGTAGATATATTTCCAATTATTAGTAGATCATTACCTTGGTATTGTCTAGGTCGACATTTGGCATTGGTATTACCATGGTATCTACCTATGGTATTTGCTTGGAGATTACTATGGTACAAGGGTTTGTGGTATTGACATAACCATTTTATTTACCCATGCTATAGACTTGGAGATTACCATGGTATTTATCTGTGGTATTGGGATAACCATGGTATTTTCCCGAGGTATTGATTGGAGATTGTTGAGGTTATTTTGACATATAATTTTGTGAGTATTTGGAGTAATGGTATAATGGTGTGAGAAGATTGTTTTTGTGTGAGAGTGAGTGTGTGCTACAATATTTTATCTTTCATATTTATTACCTGTAGCCGTGTTGGGTGGTGTGATTGTCATATTTTATTTTCAGATCAGATCAGAGATAGGTTTTTTTGTTTCTCATGTTGATCAAGTTTGAGAGCCTAGTCTGAAATATTTTGAAACGTGGTTCGCATGGAGGTTTTGAGGGCATTGAGGTCATAATAGATAGTGTGTATAGAAGGTGGAGGCTTTCTAGCCAACAAATCAGAATGAGAAGCATATTTCTCCAGAGTCTAGTGGTATTGGGCAAGGCTCATTGGTCATGGTGGCTTCTAGCGAATGGGTGTTCATAGAGTCATGAGAGAAGAGCCTCTCTATCTGGTGTTGCTAGTATAATTGTCTTGGTATTCAAGTCTTCCAGCTATTGGGTGGTTTCTCCTTTATGTAAAACTTTGTTCAGCGTAATAGATATTTGAGCAGTAGTAGTAGCGGGTGGTTTTTTTCCCTAGAGATGGTTTTCCACTAAAAAACTTGTGTCCATTTATGTGCATGTTTCTCATTTTGTTTATGGTATTCTTACATGTTGATTTTCTATGTATTCATATGTTAATTAATGGGTTACTGGTTCTTGGTTGTCTTGATAATAAGTTTTAATAAGAAATAAACCCTTGCACTACAGATTCACCCCCACCCCACTCAGTAGTGAACTCATTTCCAATAGTCAAAGGTTGGGATTGTGGGCCAAGTATTCAAGCACATTACATGGAACAGTTGCCAATCATTCAATAAAAAAATGCATCAAGTGGAGGAATGGATCCCACCCAAAGATTTTACCCAGGTGGCTTTATAAGCATTTCTTTTCATTATATTGGGCTACGAGGAGCAGGATTACGTGGTAGTGGGGCAAGTGTTGATGACCAATATAATAGCATGGAGTAGTGTGTGGTGTAGTAGGTCCCAACCAAAGGTTCCACCCCGGCAGTTTATATAAACTCCATCTTCCATCGTGTCAGGTTGCAGCTAGTAGGCACACATGGCATAAATAGCATTGGCATTTTAAAAGGTGTGTATTACGTGCAACAGTGGGCTCCACCTAGAGGCTTTACCTTGGAAACATTTATAAACTTCAACTACCATTGTTTTGGGCTATGGTAAATAGGACGGAAGAAAGAGCAACTCCCACGAGGACGTTCCACCATAAATTATTTTCCCATTGCAATGAGCCTTTACAAACGAGTTCATGTGGCCAAGGTAGGTCATGCTCAAAAGTTTTACAACCCAGAGGCTGTATTAAAATGGTTATTGCAATGCATCGAGTTGTTATAAGTGGGATTACATATATATATATAATGAGCGGCTTTCGAGGTTTAAGGGACGGTGTCACGTAGGCCCAATCCAAAACTATAAAAGAGGGTCATGGAAATACCAATACCCAAAAAGGTATAAAAGAGAAGGTTTAAGGGAAAGCCACTATTGCGGAAATTGAATAAAATGGTCAAATTTAATACTAAATATTTTTGCACCCATATTAGCATCCCACTATAATTTATCTTATAGGGTTGAAGGAATCGCCTTTCTGCTCAAAATTTGGGCTTTGTGGGTGTTTTCCTCCTTAAATTTTGTGCGTGGGGTCATTTTTATCTTGTCAATTATTTACAATGGTACTGATGTCTGTGGTAAGTAGAAATCAATAGTTTTTCCCCTTAGTATTGATGGGCTCAAGAATCTATAAAAAGAGGAGTGATGGAAGAAATTATCTATCCAAATTCAAAGAGTCTTATGTATTCTAGTGTAGATGCACACCAGTGAGCAAGAAGTTTGGTTCGATGCCTAGATCTAAAAATAACTAAGGAGCCAATAATTCTTGTTTCTGCAAGGGAAATGGAAGATTGATTTGTTATGATGATAGGGCAAAGATATATGTGTGAAAAAAACATTAGATTTTTTTATATCTACTAATGTATTTGATGCATATGTGGGTTCCTTATGAATACTTGTTCATGTGCATTATGGTTATTGATGTTATGAATCAATGAATTTGTTTTTGTTATGAATCAAAGAATTTGTTTTTGTTTGATTTTAAGGGCTTTTGATTTGATCAGTTGAATGCTTCATTTGGTATCTTGGTTTGAGCTTATTGCAGAATGTGGGACCAGTTTTGAAATCGATGAAAGGCTGTCAATAGGTTTTGATGATTGGTTGACATGTGGTTCCAGTGTGAAAGATTGTGAAACATAGTGCATGAGGTTCTAAGGGTTGCAACCTTCAATGAGGGAGTCGGAGCTTCCTTCCAATAGGAGATGGTAAATAAGATCAGGGGGTTGTAGCTCCCTTCCAGTGGACATTGGAGAAAAAGTGGAGGTTGTAGCCTCCTGCAGGTAGGAGTTTGTGTACTAGAAATATTTTGTGTTAGTACAAGACCATGATGAGAGAATTTTTCTTTATAATAAAATAAGACGACAAAGACAACAACAATTTTTTTTCTCCCTCATTGGGTTTCCACTTAAAATCTTGATGCTCCTATGTGCCTTATGTTGATGTGTTGATGTGGATTGCATTCTATGGTTTACTTGTTTTATGATGAATACTACTCATAATCATTGATATATCTCACATAATGTTGGTAATAAAATTATGGATTAGATGAATTGAAAAAAATATATAATCTAAGTAAATTTTTAATTGGGCATGAAATAGTGATTCCCCCCCCCCCCCATTATTTCCAACAATTGGTATCAGAGCAAGTTCATCTAGAAATATTGATCACTTAAAGGTATATCTATCAAGATGAGTAGTAAAGAGGGAGTATTTTCCACCAAACCACCTTTGTTTAATGGACCTAACTTTATGTTTTGGAAGGTCATAATGATATCATATTTGCGGGCACTAGGAGTTGATGTATGTGAAATTGTTGAAGGTGGATATCAATATCCAACCTCCATTCCCATAGATGAAGTAGAAAATAAATAGTATGAGAACAATGCAAAGGTTGTAAATGCTATCTTGGGAGGATTGGTTGAATATGAGTTTGTGAAAGTCATGTAGTTGAGCACCGCAAAGGAAATATGGGATAATATTATTCAAAGCTATGAAGGTGACTCTAAGGTAAAAAGTGCTAAACTTCAATCATATAGAATTCAGTATGAGTCTCTTAGAATGCATGATGATGAAAGAATTGCAAGTTTTTTCCTTAGAGTAGACAAGATTGTTAACACAATGAAAGGTCTTGGTGATGAAATAAAGGATATTATTGTTGTTGAAAATATTTTGAGATCACTAACCCCAAATTTCAATTCCAAAGTCTCTACCATTGAAGAAATGTAGGATTTGAAGAATCTTACCATTGAACAAATCCATGGGATCTTGACAGCTTATGAGATGAGAAAAAGGGATACATCAGGTGTTAGAGAAGCAGAATTCAAAGCCACAAACAAAGGGAAAGAAAAGGAAGAGCCTAAAGATACAAGTTACATTTCAGATGAAGAAGAAGCGAATTTTGTGAAGAAGCTCCAAGTAGGAACTGGTAGGTTCAAAGGTAAACTTCCTTTCAAATGTTTTTCCTATGGAAGAGTAGGTCACTATGTTGCTAAGTGTCCTTATAAATAAAATCATGAAAAAGGAAAGAATGTTTCAAAGAAGAATGTCAAAAGAGGTTTTACTAGCAAGAAAAGTTTTTATACACATGAAGATAGTGAATATTCTTCCAATAATGAGGATTATGAATCATATCAAGATTTCCAATTACTTATGGCATTTGAAGAACAATGTGTAGATGAATATGATAGTAATTATGACTTTGTGGATGCTCTAGAAGAAATTGATAGACTTAGGGTCATAAACAAGAATCAAGAAAAGGAAATCAATATGTATAAAGAAAACAACCTAGTTGAAGAAATAACCTAGCTAAAGATCTATCTAGAAGAGGCTAAATTGGTAGAAGAAGCTTTGAAGAAACAGGTCCAAGAAAAGGAAAAACACTATGAAAATTTAGAACTTGAAATTGTGGGACTAAGAAAGGAACTTGAGAAAACTAAGGCTCTAAATCTTAGATTTTCTAAGGGATCTAAAAATTTAGAGGAAATCATTAAGTTTTAGTACTCTCCACTAATCAAGATAGGTCTTGGATACAATCCAAATGGTGAAACATCAGATCCTATGAAATCCTTTGAAACGGTTATAAAAAGCTACATCAATGTTGTAAGAGGAAGCAATCATCATAATAGTAGGACTCAAAAAAATAATGAAGGGTCAAACTATACTCAGGAAAGACAACCTTTCCATGAAAAAAGGGTAAGCTACTCAAGAAGGTATTATACTCCCAAGTATTCTTACCTCAATGGTCAATGCTTGTAACACCCTCCTCCCACATTTACCCAAGATAGTTTGTCCACTAGGGTAAACATGTGACGAAGAGTTAATATGATATGATTCAACCTTTTAGATCACCTTAAGGAAGTGGAATTGACACAAAAAAACCTTACTAACCTTCCTCGGGAGCTAAAGGACCCACAGGAGCTAAACCACCCCTCCAGGTACCCAAACCCTGAGTCAAATTGTCTTTTCACTGAAAAAACTCCCAGTCGCATACACAAGCCTGCATGCATGCTACTATAGGCCTCTAGTCGCTCCCACAAGCCTACAAGGGAGAGACTGTAGTCTTTTTTAGCCAGTTTTGTGCCAAAGACTGAGAGATTTAAGCCATTTTTTAGGGCTAGGATCCCGACCACTGCCCAGAACTCGATGAGACTTTCCAAAAAACAAATGACACAAAGACAAATCTTCTAACACAAAACTTTATCAAGGACTTGACCTATCCAAGCCCAACCATGACAGACATTTCATCAAACACATGGAAAACATATAATATACAGGTCATGAATGCATAAGTAAACATAGGGGTCTGAAACTTATCTGAGAATCACCAAGGAGGTCTAATGCCCTCTCATAATAGCTGAAATAACATCTATTATTCCATGCATTCATTAACCATTCATATATTCATCAAACATGTCAAGGGCCATAGACATTGTACATCATATAAACAGTGAATAACCAACATAGAATCTAGCAAATAACCAACATATAAACCATGTCAACTCAACCATAATATCACCATCATAATCAATACATATGCTCATAGATCACAATAGAAAAAACCTCATATGAATATTTGAAAATGCCAACCAATGTAGGGACTTCCACGTACCACTCGACCATAGACTAAGCTGAGCCAAATCTTTCTTCAGCAAGTCAGCCCATGCCATATTCCAAGCATGAATGTGGGATATCATGGAATAAACCAAACCATGGATTCCAAAGGCAAAATCGCATCAACCCTCAACCAATGATTCCACCTCATAGTCAGATATCATTGACCATCACTAGATCGATCTCTACCCAAGTTGTATAGGGTTCCAGAGAATTTGTTCCAACTAGGGCTTCCAGGACGAGTTACTAAACTCATAGTTATTTTTGGGCTCCAAAGCATTTTTCCAACCAAGGCTGTAGGACTAGTAACTCAACCCACCAAGGGCTCCAGATCATTTTTCCAAACGAGGCTCCAGGATTAGTAACTCAACCCAAGTTGTTACAAGGATTCCATAGCGTTTGTCCAACCAAGGCTCCAGGAACTAATAACTCGATCCACAGCCAAAGGAATATGAGAACCAACCAAAAAATGAAAGTAAAACCCATGTCACCATGGTTATCCAGGAAATGGCAAAGGGAGGCAAACCCATTATCAATCCAGGAAATCCTTTATGCTAATGTCAACAGATCATAACCAAATAACCACATGCATATGCCATGCATGCCAAATATGGAAAGGAAATCATACATGCAACTTGGTACCTACAAGAAAAACCCAATGTAGTTTTTGACCCTGATGTCCTCTTATGCTTTCCTACTTTTCCTTTGCCTTATTCCTCCAAATCCCAAGTATGTCGAACTCCTCCAATAGTGCTCCAAGAAACTCTAAGTGTCCAAGACTATGAGAGAGATAATAGAGAGAGAGCTCAAAAACTGAACTGAAAAATGTCTATGAACTAATCCTCAGAAGCCTTTTTATCATTGGAGCCTTTATTTTCTTCATTTTCCAATATTTTTCCTTCATTTTCCTCCTTACATGCAACCTATGACCTTTCACCTTCCTTTTCTCCTCTTTTCCTTTATTTTCATAAATAAATGCCACTAAATGCCTCTTTTCCTTTCCAAATCCTTTGCCATTACCTTTTCCAATTTACTTTAGCCATAATAACTGAAATGAACACCCACCAGGATGTTTTTCCCAACATTCAGCTTCAAATACGTGTCCCATTGGTCTTATTTTTATATTTACATGGATTTTTAACCAGGGTTGTTACAGAACCCTCCCCCTTAGGGGAAAATTGTCCTTGGTGTTCAATGACACCTATAACCAACAACACTGCCTAAATGAAAAACATACTGCCCATGGAGATTTATAACATAGCTCGTTGCAATATTTACAATGACATCTTGTTGAAAACATGAAAACATACCTCATACTGGAAGGTCATATATGGTTTTGGAGACAAGGAAGGTCCAAAAACGAAGGCATATCCTTGTCTCAAAACCATCATACCAGTCATAGCATGTTCATGGAAATAAATGGACACTATTGGGTACGAGTTTCCCACAATGGACCTACTCTTGAAGTGCTTTATCAACATATTGTTGCTTGTTCCAATTCCTTTTTGTTGTTGCTTCTAATTCTTGTAGTCGATTTCAACCACCCAATCCGGAAATTTCCGTACTTTCCTGTACCAACATAACTTCCATTAGATTTAAAATAAATTGAGATAATTTAAAAGCATACCTCATTGGTATCTCGTTAATAAGGTACACTTGAAACTCTATTTACTTCCTATCACAACAAGGAAAACTAACTCTTGATCAAATCATTATGTATAAAAACATCACATTCAGTTAGCTCAAAACATAACCATCATAGATCAAAATCATGAATCGCATGCAATCATAATAAACCAAAATTGTAAATCACATCTAACCATCATAAATTAGAGTCATAGATCACATGCATAACAAAATTGAAATAAAATATTGATACTTATCCTTTAATTGGTCCTTTTATTCTACCTTTGTCCTTTTCGTACACACACATGATTGGTTTCCACACCCGGAAAGCACCTAGTGCCTTTTCTTCTCTTCAACCATGTACACATACACACATTGTACATCATATGCATACACCCACACACGGTGTACAAAAACACAAAATACATGCATCTTCACTCAGCATGCAACACAACACATACAACTACACCCGGTGTACAACACAGTACATGCATCTACATTTGGCATACGACACAACACATACACCTACATTCGGTGTACATCACAACATAATAAATACACCTACACCAAATGTACATCACAACATCATAAATACACCTACACCCAATGTACAACAAAACACATACATACACCTAAACTTGGTGTACAACACAATACATATACATACACAGAGTACAACACAATGAATACACTTGTCATGATGCCACGACTACACAATGCACATACGTAGTACCGCATGTACATAACACAACATGTATGACATGCACACAATACCACATGTACACTAGTACCATATGTATAACATGTACATAGCACCACCTGCACAATGTGTACACAAAACATCACATGTACACAGCACCACCTACGCAACGTGTACACAGTACCACATGTACAGTGCACCACCTGTACAATATGTACACAGCACCACATTCACGACATGTACATGACACCACATGTACATAGCACCACATGCACAACATGTACACAACACCCCCTACACACAACACACATGTACAACATGTACACAACACCACATGCACACAGCACCACATGTACAATCATGCACACAACACCATATATACATATCACCACGTGTACAACATGCACACAACACCATATGTACATAGAATTGCTTATACAAGGTGTACATAGCACCATATGTACACAGCACCGCGTATCCAACATGTGCATAGCACCATATGCGCACAACACTGCATATCCAACATGCACACAATATGATATGTACACGGTACTACATATACAACATGTGCATAACACCATCTATACCCAGCACTACATATGCAATATAAACACAACACCATATATACAATAGGCACATAACATCATATGTACACAATACTACATATGCTACATGTACACAACACTAATACTACACATCCTAAGATCACATTGTCCTTACCAAGTAACCTTGCTTCTAATGTCTCTTTGTCATCGATGCTTATCCCAGCATGTTGTAGATCACACTGCTTTCTTTCCATTGAAGTATATCTCAGCATTACCTTCCATAACATAGACATATAATATCCCCGCACAATATCAATTCATATCCATATGATATTGACCTCATAGATTTATCAAGGCTACTCTTCCCACTTGATACTAGGAACCTCTTCCTGCCATTCACCTACATAAGCAATCATTCCTCCACAAAAATGATCCTCGATGACCCTCTCAGACAACGACATATATATATATATATATATATATATATATATATATATATATATATATATATATATATATATATATATATATATGTATATATGTATATGTATATGTATATGTATATGTATATGTATATGTATATGTATATGTATATGTATGTATGTATGTATGTATGTATGTATGTATGTATGTATGTATGTATACATTAGCATGAAATAAGCATGATCCCTGACAACTTTGTTACACAATGACATACATACATACATACATACATATATAGACATTAGCATAATCATGATCACAACATAATTACCAGGTATCATAGGGTCAAGGTGAAGAGAACTCCCTTTATCCATTCACAACATGCACCACATTGAGAACAACATTTCCCAACTTAGCCAAGGCATATGACGCCTCAAATCCATTTACTTTACCTTTTATGTTACCTTTCTCATCATTGTCCTACCACTGTCCATTTACCTCGATGGGCCTAACCATCTATTTAGTTGTCATATTCTTGCCTTCAGTTTCCCTTATTTATGCATCAGGCTTCATCATAGTTTTACATTATCTGTTGAGTTTTGTTCAACTGTTCCCAAGCTCCATTAACTTTCCTCTTTCCCAACCAATTCCGAAGACCCTTAAAACATAAAAGGGGCAAGACAAGACATAAACAAGAAGAAAAAAACGGAGAACCAACAACAATACAACACCACAAAAAAAGTGGTATGGCCATACACTAGACATAAAAAAACTACAAATCAAGAAAAAACAATTCACAAAAGGCCGAAAGCACAAAACTAGCAGCAAACACCATGACTCAATTACCATGGGTTCCCAATGCTTCTAAGGGAAATCTCAACCTGAGCCTTCTTCAAGTTTTCATGGAAGCCTCTTTTTCCATGCAATCCCCTGCATCATATTGTCATAACCACATAGTTGTTATTGTATAAATAAATATAACAATATACCAATTACCTTACCTTGTTGTGCCAAGCATGTTGCCTTGTGATTTCTCACACATGTTAGTCACATGTTCTAAAGATCAAGACATCATATCTAGTAATTGAAATTAATATTTACCAATACTATCAACCATGTCATAATCAACAGCCAACTCATAGTCATAAATCATAACACTGCAACTAGCACTCACTTGCACTCAAGTATATATCAGCTTCCTCAACACATAATGTGTTAGTACAGCCATCTTAAAACAAAATCATTCCTTCAGACAATCTTATAAACACATACTCATATCATGCAATTAATTAAACATTCAATCAATTTGTAAACATACCATGCTAGATAAACCAAAGTGATGACATAATCAAACTCACACCTCAATGCATCTTAGGGGAGGCTATCACATCTGCATGAGTCAATCTAGATTAGTGTGACACAATATCACAATTATATCATCTCATACCTGAATTTCAGAACCATAACCATAACCATCTACATAGACCGATCTAGATCAACACAATACATATAACATCAATATCATAATGCAATAACCTTAATCATCAAGTTAACTAACATAAAATAACAAGAAGTTAACATATAACATACTCATCAACAACATATAACATAATCATCAAGTTAACTGTCATATAAAAACAACAAGTTAACATATAACATACTCATCAACAACATATAACATAATCATCAAGTTAACTAACATAAAACAACAACAACAATGCATACAACAACAAGTTACTACCATGCATGACTATCTGACACATGCATATGACCGCACTCACCAACTAGCATCTATCATGCATGTAACCACAACAATAATAAAATGACAAGAATGTGCATAACCCTAATGCTTATAACAACCATTAACCAACATACCTGCATGCCCATCGTACAAACCTGTATGACAATCTAATCTTACCCCGAGGTCCAATGTTGCAACCTCGGTTTGATGATCTACATCTCCTGCTTTATCTCACCCAAAACAATAGCATCATAACAACCAATAGCATCATGATGACACAAGAACACAACAATTATCATCACAATGCATCTCTAGCCTATATACATGCATAACCATAACCATGAAAATACATGTGTAATAACATATAAACATCGGCATGCATATACAACTAAAATGAATTCATGGCAAGCACATCCCGAAAAAAAAATCATCAACTCCTACAAGGAAACACAATTGTAACAATGACCACTATCATGCATACATAACAAGCACTTATACAACCTACATGCATGCATGACAAACACATTCCGCCCATCCAGTTCAAGTGTTGAACCATGCTCTTATACCACTCTGTGGTATCGGATATCACCCAAAGATAACAAAAACCAGAAAACACCCAAAGAGAACAGAACCCACTCTAATACCACTCTGTAACACCCTCCTCCCACATACCCAAGCTAACCGATTCACTGGCTTAAGCATGTGATGAAGAGTTGCTATGATATGATTCAACCTCCTAGATCACCTTAAGGAAGTGGAATTGACACAACAAAATTTTATTGACCTTCCTTAGGAGCTATAGGACCCACAAGAGCTAAACCACCCCTCTAGGTGCCCAAGCCTTGAGTCAAATTTCCTTTTCACTGAAAAAACTCTTAGTTGCATGCATAAGCCTACATGCATGCTACTATAGGTCACAAGTCGCTCCCACAAGCTTGCAAGGGAGAGGCTACAATATTTTTCACCAAGTTTTGTACCAGAGACCAAGATATTTAGGCCACTTTTCAGGGCTAAGATCCCGACCACTACCCAGAACTAGATGATACTTTCCAAAACAACAAATGACATGAATACAAAGCTTCTAACACAAAACTTGATCAAGGACTTGACCTAACCAAGCCCAACCATGACATACATTTCATCAAACACATGGAAAACATATAATATATAGGTCATGAATGCATAAGTAAACATAGGGGTCTAAAACTTATTTGAGAATCACCAAGGAGGTCTAATGCCCTCTCATAATAGCTGCAATAACATCTATTAGTCAATGCATTCATCAACCATGCATATATTCATCAAACATGTTAAGGTCCATAGTCAATGGGCATCATATAACTAGCATAGATACCAATATATAAACCATGGAAAATCAACCATAATATCACCATCATAATCAATACATATGCTCTAAATAAAAATATAAAATACCTCATATTAATATATGAAAATGCCAACCAAGTCAGGGACTTCCACATACGACCCAACCATAGACTAGGTTGAGCCAAATCTTTCTTTAGCCAATCACCCCCATGCCATATTCCAAGCATGAATGTGGGATCTCTTGGAATAAATCAACCTAAACCAAACCAGGGATTCCAAAGGCCAAATCACCTCAACCCTCAACCAATGATTCCATGTCATGGCCTGACATCACTAACCATCACCAGATCGGTCTCTACCCCAAGTTGTCCAGGGCTCTAGAGCGTTTGTTCCAACCAAGGCATATTTCCTCTTGCACTTTCCTGCTTTTCCTTTGTCTTCTTTCTCGAAATCCTAGGTATGCCACACTCCTCCAATAGTGCTCCAAGAAACTCTAAGTGTCCAAGAGTATGAGAGAGAGAGCTCCAAAACTGAACTGAAAAAAAAATTCTATGAACTGATCCTTAGAAGCCTTTTTATCATTAAGGCACTTATTTTCTTCATTTTCCATTATTTTTCCTTCATTTTACTCCTCACATGCAACTTGTGACATTTCACCTTCCTTTTCTCCTCTTTTCCTTTATTTTCATAAATAAATGCCAATAAATGTCTCTTTGCCTTTCCAAAGCCTTTGTCATTGCCTTTGCCAATTTCTTTTAGCTATAATAACTGAAATGATCACCCACTAGGATGTTCTTCCTAAAATTCATCTTGGAATACGTGTCCCGTGACCTTGGTATTATTTTTATATTTACATGTATTTTCAACCAGTGTTGTTACATGCTTCATTTGTCACAACTTTGGTCACAAATTAGTTCATTGTGTTTCTTATAAAACAGTTATGACTAGAGAAGCAAGAAATCAACATAATGCAAATAACTCAAATAAGTATTCTTATAATGTTTTCTCCCCTCTTTAGAATGAAGTTAAATGTTCTATTTGCAATAATTTTGGTCATGAAGAAACTAAATGCCGAAGAAGGATGAATTCATCTTATTAACATAAGCAGAAGTCAGAACCTCCTAAGGTATGGAAAAATAAAATTACTTCCTTTGAAAATTATGGTCTAACATTATATCTAGGAGATCAAGAGAATCTATGGTACATTAACAACAATTGTTCTAAGCATACCATAGGCAACAAAGATAATTTTGTTTCTTTTAATGAAATTAAGAAATAAAATAATGTGACTTTTGGTAATAATTCACCTGCTACTATTAAAGGAAAAGGATTTGTGGTATTAAAAGAAAAGGTCAAAGCTGAGAATGTATTATTTGTTGATGGGATAAGACATAACTTGTTAAGTGTTATTCAAATGTGTGATCAGGGGCATGAAGTTATTTTCAAGTCAAAGAATTTCTTGGTAAGAAATTTGGATATAGGTAAGACTATAATCAAGGGAGCCAAAACTCAAGGCATTGTCTATATCCTAGAAGGTTGGAAAGAGTGTTTATTTATTAGAAAATCTGAAGAAATTTGGCTCTGGCACAAAAGATTGAGACACCTCATCTTTTTATCAACTATACAAATCATGCAAGAAGGGAACAGTTCGTGACTTTCCATACATCTCTCCACCTAAAAATAGTATCTGCAAATCATGCCAATTTGGTAAGCAATCCAAAGTTTAGTTCAAAGATAAAGAATGCACCTCAGGTAAACCCCTTGAACTTGTTCATACTGATTTATGTGGACCTATGAGAAAGAATACTCCTCATGGTGAACAATACTTCATGTTATTAATTGATGACTTTACAAGAATGTGTTGGGTCAGTTTACTAAAGTATAAAGATAAGGAATTTGAAAATTTTTAAATATTCAAGGCTATGGTGGAAAATGAATTAGAATTAAAAATTAAATGCCTTAGATCTAATAGAGGAGGAGAGTTTATATTATATGAATATTTTAATTTTTGTGAGAAACATGACATTAAATAGCATTTTTCCATATCTAAAACTCCTCAACGAATGGATTGGAAAAAAGAATGAATAGAACAGTTCAACAAATGGCATGCGCCATGCTTGATGAGTCAGGAACACTTCACACCTTCTAGGGAGAATCAGTACATATAGTCATCGATATACTCAACAAGGCCCATGTTCGAGTAAATAGTGATAAAACTCCATACGAACTCTGGTATCGAAAAATTGCGACTATCAAACACTTTAGAACCTTTGGATGAAGTTTTTTTATAAAGAAAAATAATGATAAGATTGGAAATTTTGAATCTAGAGATAATGAAGGAATTCTTCTTGGATATTCTTCCAGAAGTAAAGGAAGTAAATATTATAATAAGAAGCTCCAAAAGATTGTTGAAAGTATAGATGTTATGATTGATGAAGCATCTACGGTGATCCAAAATGGATCCTAAAAACCTCTAAGTCTTCATATACATAATTATCGGAAACACTATAGCATGGGAAAAACATTAAGAAATGGTGGAAAACAGAGTAAAGCGAAGGTCCAAACAGGATGCACAGGAGCTGTCAGATTAGACCGATCAACAATCCAGATATAATCGGCATTGTTGTGCCTTTGAGATAGTAGTAGGTCAAGCTACCAATGCCAGAGCATCTAAAATAATTGTTTTGGGGGTTTTTGGTTTTAATTTTGGAAGACCAATGAAAGAAGATAGATGTAGGATTGAAGTAATTAACCCTTTGGGATATATTAATACTTCAACAAAGGGCTGCTATAAATCATTACACGGTGATATAGATCAAAATAGTGTTGAGTAGAAGACAACAAAAGTATGATTATCACAGTTTCTAGACTGTAAAACAGAACAATCATAAGTTGGAAAACCTTCTGAACTACATTCAAAAGATTCAAGGTAGTATACTTAAGCTTACACATGATGCTAATGATTTATTGATTAGAGGGGATTAGCTACACAGACAATTGCATTAATCCAATCTCTTAATAGATGATCACTTCAGGAGCTTATAGGAATCAATTGAAACTCTAATTGTTCCTACCTAGATATCTCTGTAAGTCATAAGCATATGAAGAAAAACATGATGATTGAAAACTGGAAAAACTTACAGGATAACACAAACTATGTAAAACCAAATTCAGAATCCTCTATTTTGTATTAAGGCCCCAGAAAGACTGAGTACAACAAGTATCTACAAAAGCTTCCTTCAAAGGTGACTTCCAGGTTCAAAGTGGAACCAACAGTCACAACTTTACAACAATGCTATGAATCTTGAACTCCGAACCCATAACATCTCAAAAAGAGAGTTATTTATACAACAATGAAACTAAGAAATATCCTAAAACTGTTTAAGATTTATTCTAGGAAAGGAGAAGATCTTCATGCAAGAAGATAGGGGCAGCTATTGAACTGCTTCTTGCTGTCCCCTTTTATTCAGGCTGTGCTAGCTTCATTTGTCTGATATTTTTCCCCTTTAGCTGATTTTTTGTTTGTATCCTCTACGCTGGCTGATTCCGTTAAATCCTTTTACTGATATTGCTTTAAACTCTGTAACTCTCTTTTTGATCCTGTTGAGTAAATTTACTGCGCTCCTTTTAGGTTTTACTATGTTTTTAACAGTAAATCTTCATATTGCGTCTTCAAACAGTTATGCAAGTTTGTTGTTTATAAACCTGAAACAACGGTCTTCCCTGCAAAACACAGAACTCATTAAGAAAAATATGGCGACAGAGGAGGTCGTGATGGATTTTTTGAGCTTTCAAAGGCTATCGAAAGGTGTCCGGGAGGTATTGGAAGGTGAAAACATGATTTAATGGCCGCAAAGGCATAGTTGGAGCTGTGCTGTGTAAAACAGGCAAGACAGAGTAAAAATTCCTTTTTATGGGTTAAAAGGAAAAACAGTCTTCTTTTGCATTATCAGGCAAACTTTTCGGGTGGGAAATTCCTGTACAGGGAGCGTACCCGAAATCACCGAGGGCCGTTGGATCTAAAAGCCTTAGATTGGACAGTGGTGAATTGAATGAGTATGGATGATAAAAATGGCGGGAATAGCTTAAATCTTGGTTAAAATGTGATTAGCAGCTTAAATGAAGGTTTTGGGTGATTTTCGTGTTTAAATCAAAAATCGATTTAACACAAAAAACCTTTACAAATCGCGTATGGCAGACTTGAAAATATATAAAATATGGCAGATAATGATATCGGGTCCAGCTAATATCGCATATCGCTATCGGATTTAGGCGGGGGTAGGCCTATCGCAAAGACATATAACAATGGGCAGATGCGACATGGCAATTAACTGGAATATATGTATGGTCGGGTCTAGGCTCTCATCGCGATCGGAGATCGGATATCGCAAAGGCAGAGGATGTATGCATCAGACGGGACTTGCGATGAGGGGCGGATGCAATGTGGCATGAGTTGCAATATATATGGGTCGGGTCCGGACTTGCCATCACATATCGCAATCGGAGTTTGCAATGCGGGGAGGGTTATTTATATGAAGGACTTTCAACCCGCTGATATTGCGATGTGATATTTATATGAAATACATAGTTTTTTAATAAAACTATAGTATATGGATGTTTAAAGGGTTGCGGATCCCGCCGATGCGATATTTATGAAATACTTAGTTTTAAAACAAAACTAAGGGTTTTCGGATATTTTAATAAAGGAGCTATATTATACAGGAAAGGGGAAACCTTAAGGATTTAATGTTATATGTTAATGTTAATATGAAATATGCGGGAAAAGGGAAAATGACTAAGTATTATGTTTTTATAAGTTATTTATTTTTCATATATGCATAATACTTAGGGTAAAACCTATTTTTGTGGGTTTTTGAGGTAAAAGGGTTTTAACCATAGGAAAAGGGATTTTTAATGGAAATGAATGATTATGAATTGAATGAAGGTAGGAAGGGGAAAGTAGTGAATATATGAATGAATAAAAATGAGGGGGGTCAATAAATTGATGTTGTAGACCTTCATTTGCTTTATGTAATTTCCTCCTGGACATAGAAACATATGATAAATGTGCATTTTGTCTAATCAATAATCAAACTGCTGCAACCTTTCTCTACTTACCCTTTGCTTACCCTATCATTTTTTCTTCACTTATTTAACAAAAACAAACTATCTAATTCTACCCTTATAACTTCAAAGGGCTCAGATTAAACTAATGAGCACCTTATTATTCTCTACCTAATTACCTATCTGCCAAGATTAAACGGTTTGGACATATCTTTATTCTCTAACTATAACATGAAATTTAAAGCATGAAGCAGTCAAGAATTGACTGTCATGGGTTGTGGCATTTAAAACAAGTTGCACACATCCATTATTTTGCAGAAACAGAGTAGTGGCATTTAGACTTGCTCACTTTCAGAGTTTATTTGTTTTCTTTATACCTAACATTTTCATTTTTCCTTGATTTTTTAGAGCAACTATCCTAACATTTTCTTTGATATGGACATCATCATCAAGATTTATTTTTCAACTAACATTTTATTCACTATTGTTATGTCCATATCCTAACTTAACATTTTTTGAAATATTCTATCTAATCAAAACCAAAAAATGCTACAAAAGGCATATTGCAATCGGCCGAGGCTAGCAGGAGATATCGGAGGCAGCCATATGAAAATCACGACAGCGATCAGTTCGAGTCAATGAGGACCGTCAATCAAGTGCGCAGATCAATGGTCCAGATTTTCTCGTAATATCGCAATGCTAAAAACATAAGGAGGACCAAGCACAGCCCGAGGACTATGTGATATGCGATTGCGATATATCGTATCGCGATGATAAAAAGGAGTGGGGCCGATACAAATGCGACTTGCAATAGCGAGACTCGACGAGTTTTATAAACGTGACTCTATAAGTCTTGAGTTCCGATATAAAGGGATTTGTTGGGCTTTTCTTTGTATTAGCGCATTTCCATATAAAAACAGGTGGCCACCATACCTGAAGGCGTTTTACAATGATTGTTTAATGCTCAGAGGGGATTTGAACAGATAAAGGCTAGGAGCCAGAGAGCTCGAAAGGGGAGACGAACAGACAAGTGCCGATAGGATTAAAAGCCACTCAATGTTAGAGACAGAGCAGGCAGTTGCTAAGACAGAGAGAAATCATAAGACAGAGAGCAAGAGGGAGAGTATGTGTACTCTAGTAGACTTGAATATTTCAAGTAAATCCCTGTTGTTTTGTCACTGTTGTATTGAGACTCGATTTGAGCTCACACTTGTAATAATCTACTCTTGAAGACATAATAGAGAGGTCACCACTAAAAGCTGGACCAGGAGACGTAGCCAAGAAGTCTGGTGAACTCCTTGATTAGTTGTTGTTTTGATGTGTGTGCCTATTATGTTTTTCTAACTACTCATTGTCTATATTATTTGCAATATTTTTGATGCGTTGCACTAATTAATATAGGAATTCCTGCACATGAGTCTGTAATACCTTAATATTGTTTTAAGATCTCATTTTCATATCAAGCGGTATCAGAGCTTTTGGTTTTGGTTTTGTTAAGGTTAGACAATCTTGTGCTGGATTTTGAATCCTAACTAGGTCAAAGCTCAAACTAGGAGAAGGAGAACTTGTTGAGGCTAATCCAGAGATTAGAAGAGTCAATCCTTAGAGGAGAATGGCATAAGAAGCTCCATTGGAATCAGAATCTTAGTTCATGGATAGTTTTATGGCCATGTGAGCCATGGTGGAAGAGATGTATCGGGAATTTAAGAAGGGTCAAGGTGAAAACACTTCAACACCCAAACCAGAAAAAGGAGCAGAGGAACCTTTTCTAGTTGCCCCTCTAGAGGGCAAAGGGAAAGGGGAAAAGCCTCCTCCATCATCTCCTCCACCATCACCTTCATCCTCCTCATCTCCTAGCCCTTATAAGAAAAAGAAGAAAACTTCTTTGATTAAATTAGATGTGCAGTTTGATTTGCCAATTTATGATGGAGAACTAAATGTAGAAAAGCTAGATAACTGGATAAGATAGGTTGATGTATATTGTAGGGTGCAGAACATTGATTCAGAAAGGAGAAAGATTCAGCTGGCTAGCCTTCGACTTGGAGGAACTGCACTAGTGTGGTGGGAAGGCAAAACACAAGATGATCTGCAAAGACATGGCAAAATCCTTTCTACCTGGAATGAATTCATTTATGCCATCAAAAAACAATTCTATCCTTTAGCTTATATGCAGCAGGCAATGATGGGTTGGAAAAATCTTCACCAGTTAAAAGGTCAAAGTGTACAAAGTTATACTCAGGAATTTAGAAAAAGAGCTTTAACTCTAGGCATATCTCTAGACTCACCTAAAACTTTGTTGAAGTATATCGGTGGTCTGCATAGCTATTTGAAGCATACCATTCTCATGTTTAATCCCACTAGCTTAGATGATGTATCAGTTTAGGCTACACATCTAGAAGCTAGAGGCAAGAATGTGAACTTGGGGGATAATCTAAACACTCTGTAAGAAAGAACAAGGAAAAGAAGAAACTGAAATGGAAGGAGAGGAAAATAAACATTGTACAAAAGGACAAACCTTCATGTAACCATTGCAAGAAGGACGGACACGATGAGGCACACTGCTGGTCTTTGCATCCAGAGTTGAAACCTAAGAAGTTCAATGGTAAGAAGAAAAATATTGTTGTTTCTATTCAGAAAGACTTGGGGTTAGACTCAGGTGATGAAACAACAACCACAACCACAAGTATAAAAGGTAAAAATTATGAAGCATCCACAAGTAATTCTGCACAATCTATTGATAATGAAAATAATGAGAGGAAAATACATGAGATTTTTCGTATTAGAGTCATTTCCAAGCACCAAAAGGTTGATACTTTATTTGATAGTGGATCACAAGTAAACTAAATTTCTGAAACAATTGTAAATAAGTTGGGATTACAAACAAAACCTCACGAGAAGCCATATCCATTAGGTTGGGTATGTGACAAAACAAAGCTACAAGTAACAAGACAATGTAAACTTAGGTTTGCTATTGGGTCAACATTTGTAGATGAGGTTGAGTTAGATATAGTTCCATTGGATATATGTGGTATTGTTTTGGGAAGTCCTTACTTGTATGATAGGAAAGCTATTTTCTATAGAGCTGAAAATAAGTATCAAATCACTAAAGATGGAATAGAATATACTGTAAGAGCTCATAAACTCAAAAATAACTATTCTCTCATAAACTCAAGGTAGATGAAAAGAATTGTGGATTCAAGTAAGCAGTTTTTACTAATGGTTGTAAAGGAAAAGAACCCTAATAAAACCAATATATTTGAAGGTTGTGATGCTTTTTTCCGGGGAAAAGAAAATTCATAATTTCATAAAAGAAATTACATGTTGTAGATGCCCGAAGGCATATGTTGTAATGTGGCACACGTCCACTGTTAGAGTCTAGATGCTGGAAAAAAACCCATGGGGTGTACAGTATTGGTGCAGAGACCATAAAAAAAGAGATAGTATCGCCTGTACATATATAGTTCCCTATCTACTAGAGTAAGTATTATATATATACAAAGATAAACATAATCATAAGTTCATGGACATAAAAAATAACTGATAATAATAGAGGCTGCTGCCTCACTGGAGTGCCCCATCTATATAAGGCCTGTGAAAATATTGGTATGTCCCTGCTGGAGAAATTTCAACGATCATCCACTCGCCTAGAGGACGATGCGTCGCTTCTTTCGATAGCTGGTCAGCAGTTCCATTTCTTTCCCTGTAGATGTGAGAAACAGATATCTGGTCAAAGAATGTTTTGAAAAAAACAATTTCTTCCAAGATATGCTTCAATGAGTATGCATGACAGACAGCCGTGTTGTTATACCAATCAATCACAGTCTTTGAATCACCAAATATTTGCAAGTTTCGACAGTTTTTCATAATGGCAAAGTATAAAAGGTGCCTCAGAGATATCAATTCGGCGTGGTTGTTTGTTCCCGGGCCTAGCCCCATGCTAATCTGAAAGTAATGGGTTTCTGATAGGTGAAATAGTATGCCGCCACCACAGCCTTGTTGTTGGGTGGCTCCATCAAAGTAGGCCCACGGCCTATCTTTATTAATCTGCTCCTGTCGAATGTTTCTGGGCTTTCCATGACTGTTCTCGTTTGGTAGTTCTGAGTATGCCGTGCAGATTATAGGGTGGAGAAGGTTCCAATTAACATGTCTGTCCTCAAATATGATGGTGTTCCTCTTGATCCATATATACCATGATACCAGGAGAGGGAGGTTCCTAGGCTTTTCCGCCACCACGTTACTCCACCACTGTTCCCACGCTGTGTTGATATCCGCCCCCTGCCAGTTCACATTTAAGTTAAGAGATTGAATGACCTGAGACCAGATAGTCCTGGTGGTCGGACATGAGAGGAATAGATGATGGGTCGATTCTTCATCTTGCAGGCACATCACACATCGGGACAGTCCCGAGAAAGCCCTTTTTTTAAGATATGAACCAGTGGGGACTTTATTTTCCAATATGTTCCACATCAGCAACCTGGTTCTTGGAGGAGCATTCAGTTTCCATAGAGAGACCCACCAGCTTTTGAGGTTCTCAGGTTTTCTGTCTTCAATAATTGTGTCATAGCCCATCTTTGGCGTATATTGTCCAGATTTTGAAAGAGCCCATATGAGTTCATCCTCTTCTGCCCTTAATCTGACATGAGTCTCAGCAAGGGCCTGTATATATCTCTGCCATACCTCATTCCACTCAATAGGGATGTTCCAGTGCTGTTCATTTAACCAGGCCTGAGAAAAGAAGGTAGAATTCTGCTGGTCGCCAATCTGTGATAGAAATTTAATACCTCTGTTATTTAGATAGAGCACCAAACCTTCTGGTAGTCTATGGGAGTTTCCGCAGCCCAGCCATGGGTCAATACCAATACGGACTGATGCGCCATTGCCAATTTTCCATAGCAACCTATCTTTTATAATGGGCAAAGCATTGAGAATGGCCCTCCAAATCCCTGAGATACCTTTTCGATTCCAATTCGGCCTTCTAATCCAATCAATGATGGTCAATGGCCAAATATATTTGTGGTGTATGACTTCCGCCCATAGACTGTTCTGTTTCAATAGAAGCCATCCTTGTTTAGCAGCCAAGGCTTGTGCAAAAGCCAGGAGTGATTTAAGTCCCCACCCTCCCCACTTCTTAGGAGTAGCAATTTTGGTCCATTTAACCCAGGCAAAGGTCTTGCCCTCCTTCTTGCCATTCCAGAGGAATTTACAACAAATTTGTTGGATTCTGTGTAGTATACCCCTAGGTATCCAGGCAAGTGACATCCAATATACCGGGGTGGCTTCAAGGACTGATTTTATTAGGGTAAGTCTTCCCGCTTTAGAGAGGAGCCTGTGATACCAGCAACTGATTCTCTTTTCGACCTTTGTGATGAGCCAGGTCCAGTTTGCAATCTTGTATCCATCAGGTTTAAGCCTGAAGCCCAGGTATTTGATACCCTCCAACAGATCAGTTTCTTGGAAGGAAAATTTCTGCAAGGCCAGCTGAGATTCCTGCAGGGTACATTCCGATAGGGATATGGTGGATTTTCCTCTGTTTATTTCCATTCCTGTAGCTCTGCAGAAAAGGTTCAGAATCTCATTGAGCGAGGTAGTATCCCGGACACTTCCATTTAAGAATATCAGGATGTCATCAACGAAAAGTAGATGAGTTAGGCAGAAGTGCTCCATGATTTTTAGTCCACTAAATCCCCCGCTCCTTTTGGCGGATGCTATAAGTCTGCTCAGGCCTTCCATAACAAGCAAGAAGAGGAGTGGGGATAGCGGGCAGCCCTGCCTGATCCCTCTGTCAATATTGAAAGATGTAGTGGCCGAACCATTAACGAGAATAGCAAATGAAACAGATGAGATACAACCCATAATCCAGGATATGAGAACAGGGGGGAAGCCCAAATGGGTGAGGATCATTTTCAGATAAAGCCAATTTACTTTGTCAAAGGCCTTCGATAGGTCTATTTTGAGGGAGATGCCCTTGAGGTTTTTGAGTTTGATGGAGTGTAGGGCTTCCTGGGCTGTACCAATGGCATCTTGAATGTGGCGGTGATGGAGGAAAGCGAATTGCTCCTGGGAGATGTGAGTTGATAGGATGGGCTTGATGCGGTTAGCTATGATTTTAGCAATAATTTTGTATAGACAGTTGCATAAGGAAATGGGCCTGAAGTCATTGAACGAAGAAGGGGAGTCAGATTTGGGAATCAAGGCTATGTAGGTGAAATTCATAGGGGGGTGAATATGCCTAGTGATTCTGCTTTCTTCTATGACTACCAGTAGATCCTCCCCCAACAGCTCCAGGAAAGCCAGATAGAACTCCACAGGCCAGCCGTCCGGTCCCGGACTCTTATCTTTCTTGAACCACTTTAGTGTTCCTTCCAGTTCCTCCATGGTGACCGGTTGAATCAAATCCTCGATAGCCTCAGGCTCAACAAATCTAGGAAAATGTCCTGCCAGGTTGATAATATCCGGGAGGTTGATGACAGTCGGAGCAGTAAATTTCCTTTTGAAGTGTGATATACCCAATCTGGCTAATTGTTGGTGCATTGTGGCCCATCCTTCCGGTTCACTAGGCAGCTGCCATATAGTATTAGAGGCCTTTCTGCCATTTGCAAGGTTGTGGAAGAACTTAGTATTGCTATCTCCCGCTTGCAACCAAATGGCTCTGCTTTTTAACCTCCACTGTTCTTCTTTGTCTTGTAGCAGCTTGATTTTTTGCTTTTCCAGGTTGTTCAGCAGTGATTTTGAATCCTCCGATTGGAAGCCAAGCCCCCTTTCATCCATAAACTGTGCAATCTGTAACTCGATATCCGAGAGGTGCTGATCGTCTCTCAATCTCTTCCTCTTTGCCCAATCCTCAGTCATGATCCTGAGCGCTTTGAGTCTTTCGCAGAAATCAGCCGCCTTTCTCTGTGCCCTCAGCTGGGGTTGAGATCTCCAGAAATCCGTGACTAGGTTGATGAAGTCTGGATCTTGCAAATGGCCAGAGAAGAATTTGAAGGGGGCGCGGGGCTTCTTTGTTGGTCCACTGACTTGGAGAAAGATGGGAAGGTGATCGGATAAACCGCCTGTGCCTACCCATTGTCTGTACAGGGGTAGTTTATGGATGAGGTCTTCATGGATAAGGAATCTGTCCAATCTCCGTCCCAATGCAGCTTCCCCCGTTCTCCTGTTATGCCAAGTGGGGACCTTCTTGTTCATGGGAACATCAACTAGCTTGTATGAGTCTAGTAACGTACTCATCTGCTCCGAGATTGGGTCCAATTGAGCATGATGTCCCCAGGATTCCTCCAAACCCAAGGAGAAATTTAAATCTCCGCCAATAATGGTAGAGTTTGTGACAAGATTATTTTCCAATAGATTGAGCCAAAAAGCCATTCTGTTCTGATTTGGGGCATAAATGTTGATAACTTTTAATGTGAGCCCAAGTTCCCCCATGAAGATGTCCATTCCAATGAAACCCCAACCGCCCCAGGATGAAATGATCTTGACAGTCCTGGGGTTTATGCCAATAGCAAGGCCACCGGATTTGCCGTTCGCATCCAAACCTTGAAAAATCCAACCCGGCAGGATGGATTGTAGAGTTTTCACAGAGTTTTCCGAAGAGCATAGAGTCTCCTGTAGGAAGAGGATGTCACATCTGGATTCCTGTGCTAGCCTTTTGAGAGCCAAACGCTTTTTGGGGTTGGCTAATCCCCTGCAATTGTAGGAGAGCCAAATCATGGGGAACCAAGGGCAAAGGGCTCAATTGCTCTAAGCGCCCTCTCAATGGTGCATTGTCGGCCTCGTGCAACATCTGCCACGGCAGACTGAATGGCAGATTTGAGTTTGGATGGACGGCCCCTAGAAGGTTTATGCTTTCGTCCAGGGGAAAGTCCCAGCCCCAAAACTTTTGGACAGACACGAGGTCGAAGATGGTATGGATGCGATCCCGAACCAGTATGGGAGGTAGAAAGGGTGGGGGGAGAGGAAATCATCCTGTGAGAGGAGGGAGTGGTGGAGAAGGTGGGGGGGGAAGGGGCAATGGAACATGGAATAGAGGGGATAGAGCCCAGTACAGAGGAAGGAGGATGCAGAGATGAGTGCAATGCAGAAAACATAACATCTGAAAAAATTGCAGAGGTTATGGGAAGAGACTCATTACCCGGGGCCGATGATGCTTCCACTGCAGACTTGGACCGGGTGCGAGGTGGGGAGGACGCAACTTTCCGCCTACTATTTGTCTTCTTTGAAGTGCCATTCCTCGCCACCGATGGGATCTCACTTTGGTTCAATTCACCCTCTCCTTGCTTTATGTCGCCTTTGTTCTGCTCAACTGAAGGTTGTTGCTTTGTTCCCCTTGAATTTTCCGAAGTCACCCCAGAGAGCAATGGACAGTCTTTGTACAAATGGCCCACTTTGTGGCACCTTCTACACCGAAAAGGGACACCTTCATAGTCCAGAAGCTGTTTGCGCGAGAAGTGTCTGCGGTGCAATGTGATTTTTTCCTCCAGCCCAGCCCTGGTATCAAGATGGACTAATATCCTTGCCATAGTCATAATTCCTGTTCATTCATAGGATTTGTCGTGTTCAAGATAAGTTCCCAGTGCATCACCAATGCGCTTGAACACCTGAGGGGTCCAGAATTGCATAGGCAATCCCGGCAATCTGACCCAAATAGGCCCAGCACCAAGCTGTTCACGCTCCGGATCAAAGAGGGGATCCCATCGCTTCAGAAGAACAGGTGCTAGCTCAATATGCCAAAATTGGGACAATATCCATTCTGTGTATTCCGCTCTATGAAAGTGTAGAGCAAACCAGCCTCTTGCTAAAACCTTTATAGCTGGCAGTTCCTTTAGTAAGGTGCCCCAAATCTCCTCTGTCCATTGCTGCAATCTTTCCACAGAATAGGTCCGACCGCGGACCCGTCCAACCAGTACTTTCCTTGCAGTATCAATTGCATCCGCCATTTGAACGTCCTCCCCGAATGTCAAGTTTATATCTGAGTCGATGGCCCGGAGGCACCGACCTTTTTTCTGCTTGTCGGAGCGCCTGCCTATAGGGAATTCTTTGAGGAGCTTGCGACACGGGTCCGAGGTGCTGTGCTGGGCAGACTTGGCCGGACGAGCAGGTAGAAGCGGAGAGCTAAAGCAGCCCGAGCGTATAGGGGAGTGAGGGTTTAAACTGCAGGAGCCGGGATGAAAGGAAGATCGAGCAGGGCGCTGTACATTGGAGGGTCCAACCGGTGCCAAGGATGTGGAAGGGTTTATGGGCTGGGAGGTAAGCGTAGGGGAAAGCAGGGGTTGCTGTGAAGGGTGTGGTAGGGGGGAGTCGAAGGATGGGGAGGTCTGCAAGCAGGAGCCCAGCAGATGAAGCATGGCCGGCGAGAGGGGAGGGCACTCTAACACCGGAAGGTCCGCTATGTTGACAGCCGAATGCTGCTTTTTCCCAGAGCGCGGCGAGTGGAGTGACGAATGTACAGCAGTTGTCAAGCTAGGCAGGTCTTTACCCCAGGGATCCATAGCCGGCTGATGTTTATACGCCCAAATATCTTGATCTGGCATGGGGTCCTCCTCGTAGTCCACGAGGTCCTCCTCCACCATAGCAACCCAACAAAACCTGTTCTGACCACCGACCAGGGGGACCGTCTGCAGGGGAAACCGGAATCTCGACGATGAGGCAATGAACGGCCGATCAGATGACTGCAAAGCCTCTTAAAAACAAAACTTCAACGATCCCAATATGGGTCAACACCATATAATAACAACAGGGCCCGCGAGTATCTCCATTTCTGGGGATTCAAAGCACCAGGTCAATGTCGTCCATGGAACCTGCAATTCACGACCGAGAAACTAGGGTTTAGCCATTCTCCGCCATGGCTCCTCCCTTCTCCAGGATCTGAAGGTTGTGATGGTAAACAGAAGGTTGATTTAGTTAAAGTTGTTTCAGAATATGATATCCTATTTCAAGAACCTAAAGATCTGCCACCCAAAAGGGAAATAGTACATGATATTCATTTGCAGCAAGATGATCCATTACCTAACATCGGAATGTACAGGTTATCAGCTTTAGAGAATGCAGAGATAAAGAACCAGGTACAGGAGTTGCTCAATAAAGGGTTCATAAGCCCAAGCACATCACCATGTGGATCTCCAATCGTGCTGGTGAGAAAGAAAGATGGTTCATGGAGAATGTGCATTGATTATAGAGAACTGAATAAAATAACGATCAAGAATCGTTATCCTCTTCCTCATATTGATGATCTATTAGATCAGTTGAAAGAAGCAGTTTACTTTTCTAAGTTAGACTTGAGAAGTGGCTATCATTAGGTTAGAGTTGCAGAATAAGATGCATGGAAGACTGCTTTCAAGACAAAGCAAGGGCTGTATGAATGGTTTGTTATGCCTTTTGGCTTAACTATTGCTCCTGCTACATTCATGAGAGTGATGAACGATGTACTCAGACCTTTTATTGATGATTTTGTAATTGTTTATTTAGATGACATTATTGTTTTTAGTAAGACATGGGAAGACCATGTAAAGCAGACTTTAGATGTTTTAAAAAGAGAAAATCTCTATGTAAAACTGTCAAAATGTGAATATGGCAAGGCATATTTTAATTATTTGGGTCATATTGTAGGGGGTGGTGAATTGAAGATAGATCCCTCTAAGGTTGAAGTCATTATGAACTGGCCTAAACCCAAATCTGCTATAGAGGTTAGGAGTTTCCTAGGAGCAGCACAATACTGGAGAAAGTTTATTGCTAACTTTTCTTTGATTGCATCTCCATTACATGCTTTAACAGGATTGAAACAGGTGTTTCAGTGGGGAGGCAAACAACAGAAAGCCTTTGACACCTTAAAAGAAAAAATTAGTACAACACCAGTACTAACACTGCCAAATCTTCAACATCCATTTGAGATTGAAACAAATGCCAGTGACTATGCCATGGGAGCAGTGTTGATGCAACACGGTAAACCCATATGCTATAATTCTGAGACATTTACTACTACAGTAGTTAATTATCCCACATATGATAAAGAATTGTATGCATTAGTACAAAGTGTGAAAAAGTTGAAACATTACCTAATGGGCAAAGAAACAATCATACATACAGATCATCAACCACTTCAATATTTGCACTCACAAACTAAATTGCAGCAATCAAGACATTATAGGTGGATGGATTTTCTACAACAATTTCATCTTGTCATCAGATATAAGAAGGGCATACACAATAATGTTGCAGATATGTTATCAAGGCCAATCAAAAGTGCACCTACTATACTTAAGCATAACTTAGTAATGCATGAAGGTTACATTGAACAATATGCTCAAGATGTAGGTTTTGAAGATGTATATGCAACTTTAAGTAATGGCAAGCAAGTAGAAGAATTGGATTATTATGTTAAGTACCAACTCTTATATCATTTGGGAAAGCTATGCATTCCACACACTGAAAGAGTTAACATAATCCGAGAAGCACATACTTCTCTCATATCAAGTCATTTTGGTGTAAGTAAAATAATTGCACAGTTGCAAAGGTTCTATTATTGGCCAAGAATGTATGAAACCGTTTCTAGATATATTAAAGGGTGTACTATGTGTGCTACAAGCAAGCCCAGTAATAGAAAATTAGGCTTGTACACTCCACTTCCAGTTCCTTCTCGTCCATGGGAAAGTGTTTCCATGGACTTTGTTGGGGGGTTTCTGAAATCTAGAAAAGGTCATGATTATTTATATGTTGTTGTGGATAGGTTCAGTAAAATGTGTATTTTGATACCTTGTAATAAGCAGGTTACAGCTGAACAAACAACAAAGTTGTTCTTTCAGAATGTATGGGTTCATTTTGGTTTACCTACTTCTATTATATCTTATCAAGATTCTTGATTTGTTGGGAAGTTTTGGTCAAGATTATGGGAGTTGATGGACACCAAATTGAAGAAGAGCACAACATTTCATCCACAAACAGATGGTCAGACAGAGGTGGTCAACAGGACAGTGATCCAGTTGCTCAGAGGCTATTACAGCAAGCATCCCAAGCTTTGGGATGAGCACTTGTGTTATGCGCAACATGCTTACAACTATGCCAAGCACTCTTCTACTCAGAGATCTCCTTTTGAGACTTGTTTTGGTTTTATACCAACGTCTCCCTTGGATTTTGTCTTTGGTAAAGACATAGCAGTTGATGGACACAATGATGTGGACAAAGCAACCAAGTTCATTGAACAAATCCAAGAAATTCACCAGGCAGTTCTGGAACAACTGGAAAGAAGTCAGGCCAAGTACAAGGCAATGCATGACAAGCATCGAGTTGAGCATATTTTCCAAATTGGTGATCAAGTCTAGCTGTACATCAACAAAGACATAATGCAAGGTGAAGGTAAGAAGCTAAAACCAATAGGGTATGGGCCTTTCAAGGTACTTGATAAAATTGGTGAAAATGCTTTTCACCTTGATTTACCAGCTTATATGCGGATCTATTCAGTCGTTAATGCAGAAAACTTGAGACTGTATGAACCTTCATTGATTGAAGATCCTAAAGAGCAAAGTCAGTTGCCTTCTATTGATGATCTGTTGCCTGAATATCTCAATGAATTGCAGGAAGACACAGTTCTAGATAGGAAGGTGAGAACTACGCATCGAGGGGATGTTGAGTACCTGAGAATCAAACTCAAAGGTTCAAAACCAAGCAGTGCACGATGGATAGAAATTGGACAAGTGAGGAAGCTATATCCTCACTTGATCGATGCCTAAAACTAGCTTTTGGGGGTCCAAAATCTTTTCAGTGGGAAGGCGTGATCTAAAGTGGATCCTAATAACCTATAAGTCTTCATATACATAACTATCAGAAACACTATCGCATGGGAAAAACATTAAGAAATGGCGGATGCACAGGAGCCATCGGATCGGACCAATTAATGGTCCAGATCTAATCGGCATATCGAAATCGGCGGAGGCTAGCAGAAGATATCGGAGGCAGCCATATGAAAATCGTGACAACGATCAACACGAGTCAACGAGGACCATCGATCAAGCTTGCAGATCAACGGTTCAGATTTTATCACAATATCACATTGATAAAAACACAAGGAGGACTAACCGCAGCCCGAGGACTATGCAATATGCGATTGTGATATATCGCATCGCAGTGATACAAAGGAGCGGGGCTGATACAAATGCGACTTGCCATAGCTGGACCTGACGGTTTTTATAAACGCGACTCTATAAGTTTTGAATTCTGATATAAAGGGATTTGTTGGGATTTTCTATGTATTAGCACATTTCCGTATAAAAACAGGTTCTTAAGTTATGGTATGTTCTATGCTTATAACAGTTTACTTCTTTTTCTTATTATATTCCACCGATTAGCAATCACATGTACATAAAGTAAAGTGCAGATAGAACATTAAACGATCGACAAAAAACAAGCCAAGACAAGAGACACAAGATGTGGCAGCTAGCCAGGGACAAACCCCACAATGTGTGGGGAAACCCTTTGATCAAATCTTCTTTTATCTTCAATAATTCAGCAGAGAGAAATAGTACAATAAATCTGATTCATATCAGCAGTAGCAAACCCTAGATTAGTAGCATCAGCATTAGCGGCTTCATTATCAAACTAGGGCATACCATATCTCACAAACCGACAGTCGGATTGACTTCATTCCACCACCAAAAGTTTCAGCTTCCAGAGGAGGTTCAGATGAACCTACAACACAGTTCAGATGAGGAGATCTTCTAGGCCACGCAAGTCAATCTTTACTTCTGCAGTTGCAGCTTCAGTTTCAGCAGTTTCCGGCTTCAAACGAGGGCAGTCGATATCTTGCAAACCGTTCATCGGATTGACTTCATTCCACCACCAAAAGTTGCGGCTTTCAAAGGAGGTTCAGATGAACCTACAGCGCAGTTCCAAAGAGGAGATCTTCTAGGCCACGCAAGTCAATATTTACTTCTACAGTTGCAGCTTCAAATTCAACAGCTTACGATTTCACATGTGTAAGAGAGAGAGACCCATTTCAGCGCAGTAGAGAAGAGACTCATATCTGCGCAGTAAAGAGAGAGAGATGTGATGAGATGAGTGAGTCCAAATGAGGAAAAAGTCCTCTTATATTTATACACAACGTTGGTGGGTGAATAGATGCGACTGTTGGTCTTCTGAGCCTACATGAGTTGTAGGTCGGCTTGATAATAATTCCATAATCAAAATAAATTCATATCTCCATGAATACTTATCGGAATCGGATGATATTTATATCAATCCTACACCTCTCGATGAGAGGAATCTAATAAAAATATTACCAGCCATGAATAAGATGACCCACATGAAGTTTTTCCCTGGTTGCCAATTTTAACACTCCCTCTCAACCATGGAGAACTTCATCTGCAATCTGTCTATCGGTCGTTACTATTCATCCATCAAATGCACTGCCTTGTACAGCCTGACCCTTGCCCTGCTCTGCTCTATTTTGCCTGTTTTGCTTTGTCTTGTTCTGCCCTGCACTGATCTGTACTGTTTTGTTCTGTTCTGCTCTGCTCTTGCATTGTTCTGTTCTACTCTTCTTTTGTCTGAATTATGAAGAAGAAGAAATGATCGAGGATGTATCATACTGACTCAAAGTCAGTCTCAGAGTATGTACCACTGGTCCCTGACCAGTCTCAACCAACCCAGAGTCAACGTCATAGTGAGTACAACTCTAATGTTCCCAGACCAATATCATCCTCCACTGACTCAAATTCAGTCTCAGAGTATGTACCACTGATCCCAGACCAGTCTCAACCAACCCGAAGTTAGCGTCATAGCATGGTACAACTCCTACCACTGGTCCCAGACTAGTATCATTGATCCCAGATCAATGGAGATCATACTAGCGTAGGGAGTACGGTAGTTACAACGATGCGTCCATCGATACTACTATGGTCCCTAACTTCATTTCCCTGCTCATTGATCAGATGAGAGGTACTTCCCATGAGTCCCAGACTGCATGGGTAGGATGCCTCGATAGGAGAAATAATCAATCTTGTGCTCACAGGAGAACACATCAATCCTGCTACAATCGCCATGGAGAACACATCAATCCAGGCCTCACAGGAGAACACATCAATCCTGCTACAATCGCCATGGAGAACACATCAATCCAGGCCTCACAGGAGAACTAATCATCCTGCTACACAGGAGAGCGAGTCATCCTATTCCATAAGAGAGCGAATCATCTTTTCCCACAAGAGAGCGAATCATCTTGTTCCAGTGCGCACCACCAGGGGAGGGTGAGTCACCCTGTGGTCGTATGTTGCTCCAATAATAACCGCAAGCCCTCAGAGCTCCCAGAGCTCAAAGTATGCAACATGCAGGACCCTTGTACAAGGGTTTCTTTCCGACTCCAATTCGTTTGGGAAAATCACAGATTAGATCTTTCCTCGGGGCTTTGACAAGGTGTATCAACCTGTACATCATCTTAATGTGATGTAGCTTCCTTGCTCATCGACTTACCATATCCCAAATGATGTCTATCTACTGGAGCAATTGACGAATATGGGATTCCTCAATAATCGAATCCCACCTCTGGTTGTTACAGAGAATCACAATGGTATCCAATGTAAATCCAAATAGCTCACTGAATAGCTTTCGCAACCAGACTGCCTCATATGAGGTTATGCTAGCAACAATGTATCCTGCTTCGGCGATGCTCAAAGCCACCGGCTTCTGCTTCCTGCTCATCCAGGATATCAAAGCAGATCCCAAGGTGAAACAGTACCCAGAAGTGCTCTTACGGTCCACCACACTGCCTGCCCAATCAACATCAGTATATCCAAGTAGTCTCACATCTCCGGCAGTGTATCTTAATCCATGAGAGATTGTGTCCTGAAGACATCTCAGAATATTCCTGGCATCAATCCAGTGAGGCTCAACCAAATATGAGCTCACAATGCTAACTGCAAAACATATGTTCGGACGGAGGTTCACTAAGAACATCAATGCGAATGAGTTTTTGAAACTCAGAGGCATTTCCCAAGTCTGGTCCGACATCACTAGCATATAACTTCTAAAAGTTAAGATCCTCGAGGTAGTCACAGGCTTGCAGTCCATCATACCGAATCTTTCCAATATATTTACCACATATTTTCCTTGAGATAGGAAAATTTCCCTTGGCTTCTACCACACTTGAAGTCCTTGGTCCTTCATTTCAAATTCAAAATCCATCTCCCTCTTACATTTTTGAATGAGAGGGTTCGCACCTATTAGAAATAGGTCATCCAGATACAGCACCAGTATGAGAGGCTTGTCATCTTCAACCTTAAAGTAAAGGTTAGGATCATCTTCACTCCTAGTGAATCCCAGCTTCATCAAGTAGCTATCGATCCTCTCATACCATGCTCGGGGTGCTTGCTTCAGCTCATAGAGAGCCCTCTTCAACCTGCATACATGAGATTTTCAATCATAAATCTCAAATCCTTCAGGTTGCTCCACATAGACCTCTTCTTTGATAGAACCATGCAAGAACGCGGTCTTAACATCCATCTGATGTAGGTTCCATCCTTGTGAAGCCACAAGGTCTATGATCAAGCGGATGGTCGTATATCTGGCAACAGGTGCAAATATCTCATCATAGTCTATACCTTCCTTTTGGGAGAAACCTTGAGTAACAAAACGAGCCTTATACTTTTCCATACTTCCATTTGCTGCATGCTTTATCTTGTAAAGCCATTTTGAAGTAACAATTGTCTTGTCCAGGGTCTGGGAACTACTTCCCAGACATAATTCTCCATAATAGACTAATATTCTATGGTCATAGCATCCTTCCATAGTTAATGCTTGATGACATCTGAGAATGATGAAGGTTCATTTTGTATGATCGTGCTCATGATGGTCAGGTATCCCTGATACCTGTTAAGTTTCTTACTTTGATGAAAGGTTCCTCGAGGTGCAGCATGTCCTTCAGCATCATCAAGTAACCCCTTAAGCCATGAAGGCCTCTTCCTAGAAGAGGAAGGCTCATATGGAGGAGGATCAATCAGATCCATGGGTTCTTCTACATCAGGCATTGATTCATCATCCTTTTCTTTCGGTTCCCTGGTGTCGGCTTCTTGAGAGCTCCTCAAAGTCGGAAGATTGATCACCTTGCTGAGAGCCATATCTTCGTCAAAGGTGACATCATGACTGATTATGACTTCCCTTTGACAGGATATATAGATTCTATAGCCTTTAGTATTTTCACCATAGCCCACGAAAATTCCCTTCTTTCCAGATGCTCCCAATTTATTTCTTTTCTCTTTCGGCACATGAAAGTATACAGGGCTTCCAAAAATTTTAAAATGAGAAACATCAGGTTTCTTACCAGTGAATTTTTCTTCAGGAGTCTTGGAACCCAATGCTTGATGAGGGCATCGATTTTGTACATATACGGTAGTGTTTGCAGCTTCAGCCCATAGAAACTTCAGAAGTCTTTGATCATGTAGCATGGCCCGGACAGCTTCCATCATCGTGTGGTTCTTCCTTCCCACCACACCATTCTGCTCAGGAGTATGTGGTGTAGTAGTCTCCCTCATAATGCCAACCTCAGGTATGCCTGAGTGAACCAACTGTAATATATCGGAGGTCTTGCTTTGGCTTGAGGGGAATGGTCCCCTTCTGAGATTTCCTTTGGCACATCCCGGACATACACCTTCTTTCTCTACTTGGAATTCGGACATCCCTGTTACCATTTGTCTTACATCGGGTAGAGCTTTGTAATGAAGGTGGGAAAACCTTTGATGCCAAAGTTCGGGCTAAAGAGTTGTGTCACAAGACATGACACCTAGCAGACTTCCATCAACCTGATATAATGAATCAACACTAAACCCAAGTGTAAAGGAATCTTTAACATTATTTTTCCATATACATACCTTGCCATTGCTGAAGGTTACCTTATAGCCTTTGTCTTCCATTGCCGAGATGGATACCATGTTCTTTTTTAGATCAGGTGCATTTAATACATCCTGGACTTTCTAGCCTTCTTGAATGGTTGTCCTCTTCCTCGATCTCCAGCTCTCCTCTTACCTTTGTTGTTCAATTTGTCATTCCTTTGATTTGCCATCAGAGGGATTTTGATCATCGTCCTGATGTGAGTCCTTTCTTCTCTTTGCATGAGAAGAAAAGGCAGCAGGAGGACCTTTAGGCATGGGCATTTCTTGCACTTCTTCCCTTGTTTCTTCTTGAATGCATATAGCCATTAATTCCTCGAAACCAGGAATTACATTATAGTTCAGAAGAGTAGTCTTGAACACGTACCATTCGGATGGTAATCCTCCAGGAGTTGTGAGTGCCATTTCTCAGTCTGTCGTAGATTTCCTTGGAGGTGTCTAGATCAGAGATGTAGGCCATAAAGCGCTTGTCGATAGAGTCCCGAATGATCTTCTTTGTTTTGACTTCTCCATTTTTCCATTTGTTCCAGGCAGCAGCAGATGCATTTGATGAAGGCTCAACAATATTGCCTCTTACATGGTCCAGCACTCCTTAATCTTCAAGGGTTAGATCGATAGACATCTTCCATCTGTGATAGTCAACTTTCTCACGGAGCTTGTCTTCGGCAGGAAAGAGTGTTGAGGACCCCATAGTTCTTTTAGGATAGCCTTGCCAATCTTCTCTTCAATGATTGCTCTTGCTCTTGCTCAGGCTTTGTCTTCACCTCAGCTCTGATACCATGTTAAGTTATAGTATGTTCTATGCTTATAACATTTTACTTCTTTTTCTTATTATATTCCACCGATTAGCAATCACATGTACATAAAGTAAAGTGCAGATAGAACACTAAATGATCGACAGAAAACAAGCCAAGACAAGAGACACAAGATGTGGCGGCTAGCCAGGGACAAACCCCACAATGTGTGGGGAAACCCTTTGATCAATTCTTCTTTTATCTTCAATAATTCAGCAGAGAGAAATAGTACAATAAATCTGATTCATATCAGCAGTAGCAAACCCTAGATTAGTAGCATCAGCATTAGCGACTTCATTATCAAACTAGGGCAGACCATATCTCACAAACCGACAATCGAATTGACTTCATTCCACCACAAAAAGTTTCGGCTTCCAGAGGAGGTTTAGATGAACCTACAGCGCAGTTCAGATGAGGATATCTTCTAGGCCACGCAAGTCAATCTTTACTTCTGCAGTTGCAGCTTCAGTTTTAGCAGTTTCCAGCTTCAAACTAGGGCAGTCGATATCTTGCAAACCGTTCGTCGGATTGACTTCATTCCACCACCAAAAGTTGCGGCTTTCAAAGGAGGTTCAGATGAACCTACAGCGCAGTTCCAAAGAGGAGATCTTCTAGGCCACACAAGTCAATCTTTACTTCTGCAGTTGCAGCTTCAAATTCAATAGCTTCCGGTTTCACATGTGTGAGAGAGAGAGACCCATTTCAGCGCAGTAGAGAAGAGACTCATATCTGCGCAGTAGAGAGAGAGAGATGTGATGAGATGAGTGAGTCCAAGTGAGGAAAAAGTCCTCTTATATTTATACACAACGTCGGTGGGTGAATAGATGCGACTGTTGGGTTTCTGAGCCTACATGAGTTGTAGGTCGGCTTGATAATAATTCCATAATCAAAATAAATTCATATCTCCATGAATACTTATCGGAATCGGATGATGGTTTATATCAATCCTACACCTCTCGACGAGAGGAATCTAATAAAAATATTATCAGCCATGAATAAGATGACCCACATGAAGTTTTTCCCTGGTTGCCAATTTTAACACAGGTGGCTACCATACTTGAAGGCATTTTACAATGATTGTTTAACGCTCAGAGGGGATTTGAATGGACAGGGGGGGGGAGACGAACAGACAAGCGTCGATAGGCTTAAAAGCTACTCAATGTTAGAGACAGAGCAGGCAGTTGCTGAGACAGAGAGAAATCAGAAGACAGAGAGCAAGAGGAAGACTCTGTGTACTCTGGTAGACTTGAGGATTTCAAGTAAATCCTTGTTGTTTTGTCACTGTTGTGTTGAGACTTGATTGGAGCTCACACTTGTAATAATCTGCTCTTGAAGACATAATAGAGAGGTCACGATTGAAAGCTGGACCAAGAGACGTAGCCAAGAAGTTTGGTGAACTCCTTGATTATTTGTTGTGTTGATGTGTGTGCCTGTTATGTTTTTCTAACTGCTCATTGTCTATATTATTCGCAATATTTTCGATCCATTGCACTAAGTAATATAGGCATTCCTACACATGAGTCTGTAATACCTTAATATTTTTTTAAGATCTCATTTTCAAATCATACGGGTACCAAAGAGATTTAAAATTAGATGATGAACAACTCCTTACTAAGATCCAAGAATTTGTAGGAGAACAAGAAATAGAATTATCAGAAGAAGGAAATGAAAATGTAAGTATGCCAAAAAAGACTCCAGCAAGGTATGTTTAGAAAAATCATCTTGAATCTCAAATTCTAGGTGATAAAGAAGCTAGAATACAAATAAGAAGAACAATTATTAAAACATCTAGCCACTTAGCCTTATTACCCACAATTGAACGTCAAAATTTGAATCAAGCAAGAAAAGATGAATGATGGGTTAAGGCAATGAATGAAGAACTTGATCAAATAGAAAAGAACCATACATGGGAACTTGTTCTGAGACCTCATAATAAAAATGTAATTGGAACAAAATGGGTATTTAAAAATAAATTGAATGAAAATGGAGAAGTCGTCCAGAATAAAGAAAGACTTGTATGTAAATTTTATGTTCAACGTGAAGGAATAGACTTCGAGGAAACATTTGCACATGTAGCTCGACTTGAAGCCATTAGGATGTTCCTTGCATTTGCCAAAATTCATAACTTTAAAGTGTATCAAATGGATGTTAAGTATGCATTCCTAAATGGGGACTTGGAATAATAAATTTGTATTGAACAACCTGAAGGATTCATACTTGGAAATGATAAAAATCTTGTTTACAAACTTAAGAATGCATTATATGGATTAAAACAGGCTCCTCGAGCTTGGTATTATTGTCTTGCTAGGTATCTATAGAAGTAAGGATTCAAGAAAGGGTCTACTGACAACAATCTATATATAAAATAAGACAAAGATAAACTATTGGTGGTAGTGGTTTATGTTGATGACATCATTTTTGGAGCAATGTTGACATAATGAGCCAAGGGTTTTCTTCAGTCATGCAACAGGAATTTGAGATGTCTTTACTTGGTGAACTAACATACTTTTTTGGTTTCCAAGTACAACAAACTAAAAAAGGTATTATTTCACAAACCAAATATCTTAAGCAGATTATGAAGAAATATGGATTAGAATATTGTAAACCAGTATGCACACCTATGACAATAGGATTTAGCCTAAGTCAAGAAGATGACTATCCATTCATTAATCAATTTGATAACAGGTCTATGATTGGAAGCTTACTTTATGCTACAGGTACATCACCAGACATTATGCATGTAGATGACATTGTTAGACAATTTCAAGCAAATCCTAAAGAAACACATCTCAAGGAAGTGAAGAGAATATTAAAGTATATATATGGTACTCAAGACCTTGGATTATGGTACCCCAAGAACACTAATTTTTTACTTCACGCTTATACATATGCAAGCTGACCTGGTAGTGTTGATGATCGAAAAAGTACTAGTGGAGGAGCTTTCTATTTGGGACCATGTCTAGTTTCTTGGTCCAGTAAGAAGTAGAGTTTTATTGCTTTATCAACCATTGAATTAGAATATGTTACAGTTGTTGCTTGTTGCACTCAACCTCTATGGATGGTTCAAACATTGAAATATATTCAGATCACTTGCCCACATCATGTCCCTATTATTTGTGATAACACAAGTGTCATTAGTATCTGTAAAAATCTTGTCATGTACTCAAAGACCAAGAAAATTCCAATAAAATACCAATTTGTTAGAGAACAAGTCCTAGAATATAAAATCAAAGTTGATTATGTTCCCTCAAAAGAAAAAGTTGCAGATATTTTCACTAAACCTCTTTCCAGTGACTCATTTGAATATCTTCGTCAAAGACTAGGCATGGTTTATGCTTCTTCCCTCTCCTAATTTCAAACACGTGTATGCTTTTAGTGGGGGCTTGCAATGATGATTACATAATGATATATGATACTTATGTTGCACTTGTGATGTACAAGGTAAGATATGATAGGTTCAAGGGGAGTCTCTTTTCTCATTGTTGGAATTATGGTCTTTGACATTGATTCATCTCATGATTGGATGTGATGAGTTATGCATCTACTATGCCTTTATGGTGAAGGACTAACACAGGTTCAGGGGGAGCCACTCTTATGCTTCCATTGGTTTATTATTATGGGCACATATGATATATGATTATTGCTACTTTCATTGGTACATTGCCTTCTATTGAAGGATAAATGTTGATTAGTCATTTTTTATCTTTGTCATTGTTGATTGGTATGATGGTATGGATATAAAGATTTCATATGCTATGATGTATGGTTATCTATGTGCTAATGACTTGAGATACATGCGATTCCCTTCTATTTGAACCAAAATAGTTCAAATGCTTCCAAGCTCTTGCATTGCATAGTTGGTTAATATACTTCTTCACATATGTGTTTATCAAAGCAATATCATATTCTACTATTGATGTATATCTGATAATGATGAATTTGGTTGTCTTAATGGATGTATGGTAATGGATGTACTTCTACTTGCTTCATTCACATGCTGCACATGACAAGGGGAGCTCTTATGTTGGTTTAGTGCATCACTTTTTCCTAGATGTCAAAATGGGAGAGTGACTTGGTGTGTTGCCATCAAGTCTAAAGGGGAAGATTGTTGGAATTATGGCTCTGGTGTTATCCTTGATGGAAATAGTAATTGTTCTCAACGTAGAAATCGCACAGAGAAATGTGATAATCAGTCTTTCTATAATCCCTTATCTATATATATAGATATAATAACAATGGCGCAATACAAATTCAGGTCCATGAGAGAAATGAAGCAATCTCTGGTAGATCCAGATTCACGAGAGCAATGAAGCAATGTTTGGTAGACCCAGGTCTGCTCAAATGCAACACTATGGGCCAAGAATTCAAGCGCATTACATGAAACAGTGGGTGAAGCATTAAATAAACAAACACATCAAGTGGAGGAATGGGTCTCGCCCAGAGATTCTACCCCGACAACTTTATAAACATTTATTTTCATTGCATCGGGCTATGAGGAGTGGGCCTACGTGGCAGTGGGGCAGGTGTTGATGACCAATAGAATAACATGGGCTATTGTGTGGTGTAGTAGGTCCCACCCAGAGGTTCCACCCCAGTGGTTTATATAAACTCCATCTTCCATCACATCGGGCTACAACTAGCAAGCACGCATGGCAAAAATAGTGGCGACAATTTAAAAGGTGTGTATTACGTGGAGCAGTGGGCTCCACCCAAAGGCTTTATCCTAGCATAATTTATAAACTTCAATTAACACTGTGTTGGGCTATAGTTAATGGGTCGGAAGCAAGAGTGGTTCCCGACCTGAGGTTCCACCCTGGAAGTTTATATAAATTATTTTCCCATCATATTGGGCCTTTGCAAACGGGCTCATGTGGCAAAGGTAGGTCTTGTAGGGAAGGTTTATAACCCAAAGGTTGTATTAAAATGGTTCTTGCAATGCATCGGGATGTTACAATTGGGCTTACGTATATAAAATTTATGATAAGGCGATATATATATATATATATATATATATATATATATAATCATCTTTCGAGGTTTAAGGAATGGTGCCATGTAGGCCCGATCCAAAACTATAAAAGAGGTTCATGTAGGTCTCGATACCCAAAGAGAAGGTTTGAGGGGCAGCCATTGTTGTGGCAATTAAATAAAAGGGCCAAATTTAATATTAATGTTGCACACCCGTATTAGCCTCCATTGTGATTTATATTCCAGGGTTGAAGGAAGCACCTTTTTACTCAAAATTTGGACTTTGTGGGTGTTTTCATCCTTAGACTTTGTGTGTGAGGTCATTTTGATGTAGTCAATTATTATTACATTGGTATTGGATGCATGTGGTAAGAAGAAATCAATACTTTTTTCCCTTGGTATGGATGCCTCAAGTAGCTATAAAAAGCGGAGCGGTGGAAGCAATTATGTGTGCAAATTCCAAGGGTCTTCTATATTCTAGTGCAGATGTTCACTAGTGAACAAGAAGGTTGGTTTGATGCTCAGATATGAAAATAATTAAGGAGCCAATAACGCTGGTTTATGGGGAAATGGAAATTTGATATGTTACGATGACAGGGTAAAGATCTAGTGTGGCAGAAACGTATGATTATGTTATATCTACTAACTTATTTAATGAAGAGACAGGTTCCTTGTGAATACTTGTTCATGTGCATTATTGTTATTGATGTTATGAATAAATGAATTTGTTTCATTTTGTCAGTGAAATATTGATGGTATATTTGATTGAAAGCATTGTTACTATTATGATTGATTTCATGCATAATGTATTTACTGAGTTGATATCTGTATATAAACAGTGTTGATGATTTGGCTTGAAAATATTAGATAGTCATGGTTTGGCATGGTCATTATTACATAGAGATAATTAGTGTATAGTGGTTTATGATTCAGTGATTTGTGTTTGGAACATTAGCATTGGCATTAGTTGTGATTCAATGATTTAGTAATTGGCACATCAGTATTCAGTTTAGTTTTAGTTTCCAGTAAATCAGTTGGTATTTAGTGGTTTGATTTTCAGTGCTTCAGTGATATGATTTGATCATTTTAATACTTCCATTGGCATCTTGGTCTATTACAGGATGTGGGTCCAGTGTGAAAGATTATGAAACGTGGTCGGAGAGGTGCTAAGGGTTGCAACCTTCTGTGAGGGAGTCAGAGATTCCTTCTTGTAGGAGCTAGTAAATAAGATCAAGGAATTGTATCTACCTTCTAGTGGGTGTTTGAGAATGAGTGGAGGTTGTATTATCCTATAGGTAGGAGATTTCATACTGGAAAGAGTATGCACCAGTACAAGACCATGATGTAAAGATAATTTTTCTTTATAATAAAAGAAGAAGAGAGAGACGACAATAGCAGTGGTTTTCTCCCTCATTGGGTTTCCACCTATAATCTTGATGTTCCTACATGTCTTATGTTGATGTGTTGATGTGGATTTCATTCTATGGTTTACTTTTTTATGTTGAATATTGCTCATAATCATTGATATATCTCATATAATGGTGCTAATAAAATTATGGATCAGATGCATTGAAAATAAAAGCATAATCTAAGTAAAGTTTTGATTAGGAGTGAAATATTAATTCCCCCCCCCTTCTCCCGCCCCCTTGAGTATTTCCAACAAAGAGAGTATTTATTTTCTTGGTTTCCTTACCTGTGTATAGTTGGATCCTTCTTTCTTTTGTTGATTTTTGTTGTCTTGGTAACTATTTCCCTTTACAACATTGACATAACTCATTGTACCTTCTTCAGAAGATATCATAGATTCTGATGCTTCATTTGATTTGCATTATATCTAAGACTTATCTTGATTAATTGAGAACACTGAAACTTAGTAATTTCATCTAAGGTTTCATATCCTTTTGCAAATCTGAGATTTAGATTCAACTATGCATTTGTTTTCTCAAGCTATTTTCTTAGTACCACAATTTCAATTTCTAGATTCTCACGGTGCTTTTCTTTCTCTTAGAATTGTTTCCTTAATGTTTCCTCTACCAATTTAGCCTCTTCTAGACAAATTTTTAGTTGTGTTATTTCTTCAACTAAGTTATTCTCCTTATACTTTCCCTTTCTTGATTCTTCTTTATGATCCTAAGTCTATCAATTTATTTCAGTGCATCCATTAAATCATCACAATTATCAGAGTCACTTGCAAATTTATATTCAAAGGCCATAAGTAATTTTTATTCTTGATTAGAATCTAAATCATCATCCTCATCATTGGAAGGAAATTCATTATCTTCATGTGTATAAAAACTTTTCTTCCTAGTGAAACTTCTTTTGACATTTTCTTGGATACATTCTTTCCCTTTTCCTTCTTATCATGATTTTCTTTATAAGGGCATTTAATAGAACAATGACCTACTCTTCCTTAAGAAAAAAAAAATTAAAGGGAAGTTTACCATTGAATTTACTAGTCCCAAATTGCAACTTCCTAACAAATTTTGCCTCTTCTTCATTTGAATTGTAGTTGCAATCATTTGGTTCTTTCCTTTGTTTCCCTTTACGAGTAGCTTTGAAGGTAGCTTCTCTAATTTCTGATGTATTTCTTTCATCCTCATTTGTAGGTAGTCAAAATTCCATGAAGTCTTTCCAGTGTAAGCTGACTTAGGTCCTACATTTCCTCAATGGAAAAGATGCATTGAAAATTGGAGTTAGTGATCCCAATATATTTTCAATAATAGTACAATCCTCTATCTTGCCCCCAAGCCCTTTCATAGTGTTAGTAATTTCGTCTACTCTAAGAAAAAATTTTGCAATGCTTTCATCATCATGCATTCTAAGAGACTCATACTAAATTCTATAAGATTGAAGTTTGACACTTCTTACCTTAGTGTCACCTTCATAGCTTTGGACAAGCTTATCCCATATTGATTTTGTGGTGTTTATCTACATGATTTTCATGAATTCATATTCTTCTAATCCTCCAAACATTGCATTTACTTCCTTTGCATCTTTCTCATACTACTTCTTTCTTGCATCATTTGTGGGAATGGTGGCTGGATATTGATATCAACCTTCAACAATTCCCCAAAAATCAGCCCCTAGTGACTGCAAATATGATCTCATCCTAACCTTCCAAAGCAAGAAGTTAGTTCCATTAAACTAGGGGGGCTCGGCAGAGAAAATTCCATCCTGAGTGCTCATCATGTTAGATCTCCATTCAAGTGATCAAGCTTCTTGTGGGGGACCTACTTTGACACCAATTGTTAGAAAAATACTGGGGGAGTGGTAATCAGTACTTTTATTTCACTTATTCTTCAATTTCAAATTCAGAAAAGTGTATTTTATTGTTCTCCAAACAACTCGCATGTGCATGCATCTTTAGTGAGTGAAAAGCGCGTATGTACAAATTACTAATTTTTCACAATTTCCATCGATGTTTAACTTAACCATTGTATCATTAGTCATTAATTAAGAATTAACCATGAGAAATAAGAGTGAATAAACCATAACATATTTTCAACACATAGGGGCACCATTATTTTTAGGTCGAAACACAATTTGGGAGAAAACCATCGTTGTTGTCATCTCTATCTTCTTTCTTATTATAAAGAAAACCTTCATTACATCTTGTATTTGTGCAAGCTCTTACCAGTATACGGGCTCCTACCTATGGGGGGCTACAATCTCTATAGATTCTCTAGCTCTGACTAGAAGGAAGCTACTACTTCCTCACTGAAGGCTCCAATCCTCAGCACCTTTGTGGACCAAGTTTCAGAATTTTCATACTAGATCCACCTATCTCATATACACATCAAAAAATGCAAGCTTGTTTTCATCAAATTTTCAAATTGGACCCACGCCCAACAATTACTCAATCACCAAATACCAGTAACCCTTATGAAACTAAACATTGAATATTGAATACCAAGATATCAAACACCACTTTGCAACCAAGTCACTGATATACAAAAAATAAAATTTATGCCAATTCAACACATGCAACTTCCGGGTAACAACATCAATAGGCAACCATGAAGGACTAACAAACAAATAGCAACATTGGATTTGTAAACCTATATCATATTCTTTGCATTCAATCCCTCCAACATCCAGAACTCTGTCCATACTCAACCAGAATATACATGTGACCGGTACTTAGGAGATCCACATATATACACACCGTTCATGCATAATACCAGCATACATAGCTTAAATCGGTATTAGCCCAATCATAATATCTGTCAAACTTTCTCTGCAGCAAGCATGGCCTTTGAATACAATACTTTATGTAACAAATTCATGAATATGCTACAGTCATTCAAACTGTTCTCTTCAACCATTTTTCAATATGCCAAATACCAAGCCAACAAATTCTCATAAACTATCAATATACTCATCAATTAATAGAAAAATAATTGGCATCCATACAATACAATGACAACAATCAACTAGAGCCAACAACAAGCAGCAATATTTAATCAATCACATTAAATCATATTGTGTGCGCAACTGTTATGGAACAGATCTAACTATGTACACAATATTCACAAATACAACCCATGTACAAATCTCAACACATACATAAAACCATGACAGCCCATCATGTATCACATCAATTTCAAATATGAATATGCAAAAACTACAATCACATCATTATCATCATAAATATCTAAAATATCATGTCCATGAACACACTTTGCAATTCAACTTTCTGCAATAAGTAAATCAAATAAGCCTATATGTTAGATTTCCAATACCCTTTCATATCTTTCAGATTTGAGCCTTCGCCTTGCTCTCTGGTGCACACTTGTTTCAGACCAGATCACAAATGAATTATTCATCAAATGAACACACCAACTACTCAATATCCTTCTCCATTTATAGCCTTTTTCCTTTCCAATACCACATGAAAATCCTTGGTTTTGTTGGTGGTAATTTTTTATGGGATCAAATAGATGTTGCCAAAACAAAACTATGGGAGATTACCATGGGAAATTCTCATGGTTTGTAGTTTCCATGAGTAGGATCACACACATGAATTTTGTTCATAAAACCTACGTATGTACATGAAATGTCTTCACAGGATTCACGTATGGTTTTTTAAACTTCACCCTCTTTAATATTTTTCAAATTAAACTTGTGACTAAGCCGTCAATGTTTTTCCTGGTCCTATGCAACTCCAGTACAAGCATCCATATCATCTACAAATCAAGAATAATCATGCATCCTAGATATAATTATGTGACATCAAGGACAATACATTTGATATCTAGGTTGAAATCAAGGACAACACATTAGTCATAATGCCAACAGAATATTCAAATCAAATACAGTAGGGTTCCCATTCTTTTGATTATGTGGAGCAAATTTATGTTGCAAAAGAGTTACCTTCAATTCTTCCACAAGTTGCATGAGGGAGTCCATCTTGTCCTCCATTTTCTTGTACTAAAATCAATCCTCCATAAGCTTTTCCTACACTATCATTGTCCTTTATGAAATTTTTTGCAGCTTGGTCCAAGTCAAAGCTTGATTTGCCTCAACCAAGACCATACACTACTCCAAAGTGAACTCTTGAAAATTGGCAATGTCCAAACATTTACATCATCGCTTCATACTTGGGACTCAAACTAGATAGGAGAGATAGTTTGAGCTTCATTATATTTTTATTACCACCATCAAAGTGAAAAGGTCGCCCCAATCTAACCACATATCCGCACTTTGAACCGAACTAGCAAAAGCGAAATAAGCATAAAGAATACCATGTTATTTGTTGGAAGGAGTGGTCTTAAAAATTTTGTAGGTTTTTCCAATGTAGTCACCATTCAAAAAACTTGGAACCATTGAAACTATCACTAATCCCCCACTCCTCCTATGGCAGAGAGCATGTAATGATACTAATAACCCAGAAGAGAGTAGAGGGAGTTAGGTCACCATTGAACAGAGTCTACCAACAAAAATTAGCTTATTCTTTCAGAAGAAGACCCACTATGCTAATGAAATAACACTCAAAGAGATAAAATATTTTACTATAAAGAATGAGGACGGATCCAACGTAGGGAGACTCCACCTATACAGCTTGGCACCCTTCTCGAATAGTAGTTCCTCATCAAACATCCAACATTCCATCTCAAGAAATAATATATGCCTATTCACTATTATCACATCGGCCATGACTCCTCTATGAACATGAGACCACACTCTTTTTTCAAAATTCATGAACTTAAGTCTCATTGCAATAAATTTAGAGATACTTGACAATGTAAATAGGTTACTTAGTGATGAATGCAACTCATCATTCCTGTCCCAACAAGTTATCTCTATTTCTTTGTGAAATGTAATGTGAAGTATCCTCAAATATATGTTAATATTTAATGGGGAGGACCCTAAGAAATTATAAGCCCCACTGCAAAGGACACAATCTAAACCATTTATATATTATGGAGCAAAGATAGGGGATCCATTTATCACAAGGACCCTTTCCTCCAAAATCATTTCTCTATTTCCAAAGTTGTTAGTCATAGAATTATACATTCTCAAAACATGGAAGAAACTAATATTGGAGAAGACAAAGTTCAAGTCTCTTATTTAGTCTATGATACTCAGTAGCTTGCAATCCTTGGGCATTGTTCTGAGAACTAGGTGTTAGATCACTATCTGTGAATCTCCCAACAACACCAAGTCCTCAATTTTTGTTTCTTTATCCAAAAGGAGCCCATACAATAAGCCATATGCCTCTACCAAGTTATTTGCAAGTTTATCGAACCCCTAGCTATACTCCATTTCTAGAATTCCATCAGGGTTTAGAATGACCCGCCTCGCTTCAGCCACCCCTAGATTTTTCTTTGAAGTGCCATTAAAGCTTAGCAAGGAGGAGGCCTGAGATTTCTTCCATCTTATTAATTCCTCTTTGTCAGTTCTAAAACTCCACCATTCCATAGGTCTTGAAATTGATTCCTTGCAATAAAGCGAGCAGGGAAGGAGAGAAAGGATCCTATTTTTCTTGGAGGTTCACACCTCCCAAATCAACAAGAGAAGCATAATTCTGCCATGATTCGACACAAATAATACAATCCCTTAAAGGAATTGAGTGTCGATGGGACTTATTGAATATACTATCATTGCATGTGAGCCAAACCTTTCAGCAAATGTATTTTTGAAATTCCAACTAGATCTGTTTGAAGGAACTCTTACCTCCGAGATGCCCATTATAACAACCTTCCCATGAAGAAAAGAGGGAGGAGGAATGATCAGGAAATTTAATTCTCAAACAAAGAGAAGAAAGAGCATGTTTCTAGACTTCTCGTACAAAATGACAATGAAGAAATAGATGTGAAATTGTTTCCTCTTGTTTCAGACAAAAAGGGAAGCACAAATGCTAGCAATACTCCTGTAGATGCTTTTCAGACAATGTTTTCCCATGCACCAAGATCTAGCAAAAGGAATTTAGTTTCAAAGGATTGTTCGAAGACAAAACACAACACCATACTCAATAATTTTGTAGGAGTCTAGATTGGAACAGGAGCACTGAATAGCCTACACTCACTGAAATTTTTGCATTCTGCTACAACCATTGATCTTCTATGTCTTTTTTCCTAAGGGAACAACCTACCAATAATAATTTCAACTTAATAACCCAATCCAAAAAGTGTTGTGGTGCATTATCAAAGTCCTAATAAATCCATGAACCATCCCTATCCAAAATTGAGATGTTTTTGAGCATGGTTTTTCCTTTGGAGGTTGTCCAGTCTATTAATGGTGTGAGCTCCTCATGTCTTTCCATGACCTTTCTATGGAGGATTTTATCAATCCAAAAGTTGATTTGTTGACCATTCCCTTAGTATTTTGAGATGTGTTCCTTAACCAAATCCATTAAAGTAGAAAATAGTTTCCATATGGAGGAACCTCTTTTTGGAAGTAAAGATGTTATAATACTATAAACCCTGCACTATGAGAAATATTTACTTCTCGAGACTTCTTTCCACTAAGAAGATTTGTTAGAAATGTATCACCAAGCTAGCTTAGCCCCCAAGGAAATATTCATCAAGGAGGGGTCACATATCTCCAATCCATCATGAACCTTTGGAAATTTTACCACTTCCCATTTAATCAAGTGATCATTTTTATTACTTTGTTTGCCCCCTTCCCATTAAAACTTCTAGATAATTTTATCCAATTCATAGATAATTCCAACCAAAGTAAGAAGGCTTGTAAACTGATAAAGATCAAGGGAAGATAAGACCACTTTTATGAGAATATAATGTCATGTTAAATTCAACCGTATCGCTCCCCATTGTTGTAACTTAGCTCTAAATTTCGTAGTAATTCTAGTCCAAGCAAGGGAAGAATGGGATTTTAAACATTGGAGTCCCCAAATATCAAAACGCTTTCTAAGAATCAATTAATTGAAAGACAAGGAGGATTCCCAACTGTCTTTGTAAAATATTACTAATATTCCAAGAATAGATATGTGATTTTATATGATTAATAAGACCACCTATAGCAAAAAGGAATTGATCTGAGATAGTCTTAAAACATTCTGAAATAATTTTAGAATCTCCCCCCAAGAAGAGAGTTTCAATCAGATAATTGGGAGTGATTTATGGTCTTAGTGCCTGAGATGTATTTAATCTGGATCAAACTTCCATTCTTCCTTCATGCTCAAGATTCTTAATCAAGAAATCAACCATCACAATATAGAGGAACAGGGATAAAGGGCACCCTTAACGAAATCCTCTAGTGGGCACCCTTATATATATATATATATATATATATATATATATATATATATATATATATATATATATATATATATATATATATATATATAGATATATATATATATATATATAGATATATATATAGATAGATAGATAGATAGATAGATAGATAGATAGATATACAATTTCAAAACAAAATAAAAAACTAACAAAGAAAATGAAATCATAGACATCCAGATCCGGATATATCTAGATCTGGGACATCCATGTGACATTGGTATATGGGTATATATAATATCTGGGACATCTATGAGACATACATATTTAGATATATTTAGGACCAAAATGTATCCAAGACATCTCACATCCAACACACTTGATAAAAATATTATAATATGAAAGCTCTAGATTTGGATATCTAATAACCTGTCAATACACGTCATACCTTGTCAACATGTCTACTACAATAATTTGCCATGTGGATCTAAGGGACATGTCAACTACCACGTCAATAGAACGTGACAATAATACAATCTTCTTGGGCCGTAACTTTGTGTCCTTAATTCAGAATGAGAAAAATTATATATTGTTAGAAATTTATTGATGAGTAGAAGACGATGGTGACCTCAAAATAACAAAATGATGAAATTAAGAGAATAAAACATTTCTAAACTACATAGTGCAATAAATTGCACACTAATCTATGTTCTATCATAAATAATGAATGTAACCAAAATCAAAACAAAAGAAGATCAAAACTTACATATCGAATCCAAAACCTAAACAAGAAAAACTTAAGAAATTAAAAGGTCAATAACAATCATTATAAAAAAAATAGTAAACTTAAATAATAAATATAAAAACCAATAAGCATAAAATCTAAAATAAGTAAAAACGAATAAGATTTGAACTTGAAGAAACATCACATAGAAATGAAAAGAGAAATTTGAAAGCAAATAATGGGTTTCCCATAACATAAAATTATGAAATGAAACTTCACAAGCATCTAATCCTTCAAACCAAATGTAGTCAAGGAAGAGATAGTAAACTCACAAGATTAGGTGTAAATAAAAAAATTGGTGGAGGTTCCTTTCCTTTTACTTATTTAAGCAAAATAAAAGAGATGGTTGTGGCCACAACAATTGGCAACATACTAGACGAACTAGTTATCGCTTCCAACAAAATTAGGGCCTTTGTTACAAATCTAAATGTTTAAGAATAAATCCATTAATAAAAGGAAACATCTAATAGTAATGTGTACAACAATGATGTCAATTTTCATGAAATCTATAAATCCAATTTCAAGTACTTATAATCTAACATATCACTTTCTAAGAGCTAATTAGTGAGGTATTTTCCTTACTAGCCACACATTATTGGTTAGATTTGGTTTTACCATGAGGCTTTTCAATTTTATAACAATCATACATCTACATAAGTATGTTCCTCATCTCTCCTATCTCATTATTGCTTCACTCTAGTGAGCATCCATATCTCCAATGAAGTTGCCTTGATACCATATAAGCATGGTCTCACTACCAGCGGGATCCATAACATTGACAAAGTTACTTGTATTTCCCACACTTTTTATAGTGCTTACATATTCCTTTATGTTTTCACTATGTTCACTTTTTTTATTTATGTATAAGTATTGCATATGTAATTGGGTGTATAAAAAGCATGGTGAGATGAGAGTTACTTTTATTTTCTAAGAATTTGTCATGCATTTAAGTTATACTCAAAGTTCTCCTTAAGAACTATCATATTGGAATCCAACTTATTAATGTGATATGAATGAATCTCAAAGAAAATATCAAATAAACACTTTCTTTTACTTTGATACCGTCATTCCATCATTTAGAAGGCACATGTGTTCCAACACAACTAGTAGTTAATGTCCAACATATTAGAATTTTATGAAGGCTTTTAGATAGGACAACCCATATTTTTCATGACTTGTAATGGTTTCAATGTGCGACCATTATTGGACCAACCATTGGTACTCAAAATGCAAGAATCTCATGTTAAAAAGATGTACCAAATCAACTCAGAGAATACCAACAATCAAATTAAAATATGCAAATAATATCTACAAGAAGAAATAGGGAAATGTTGAAGTGAAACACTAAAATTAAATAAAAACATTAAATAAAAATTGAAATAAACCCCCAAGAAAACAAATCTCAATCATTTGAGTCAAAGTAAAAAATATATATATACTTAAAAAAATATAACCAAAGTTCCAACTCATAAAAACCATCAAAGTATGAATGATATGTTCAAAAGCATGTACAACACAAATTTTGGAATTAAAGCCAGGGCAAGAGGTCCTCAATATAAGTTGACGACTAAACTAAATCCTTAAAATAAATATTCTCATAACAAAGTACATATTCCTTTAAAATTAGTTCCATGGATAAGGTCTTGGTAAAATGAGATTTTGAAAACACAAGACCTTCAATATCATAAATTGAAAATGATATTTATCACCAAAGTATCTATTGTATCGTGTCATGAAGAAAAATATTAGTTTCCATAATATATTATGATTCATATCTCATGAGATAAGAAAATTATATTATTGCTCTAGGTATTATTTATAGAATAAAAGTAAATCCAAATAAAATCTTTTTATCTTAAAATGATGTTAAATATTGATATATATTCCTAACATTGAAGTTATAATCAATTGTTTGAGTTGGTGAATAACATGTTTGATTAATTTGTAAAGATCAATCATTTTAAAAACTAGGTAGACAAATTTTAAAACAATTTTCTCTAAGTTAAAATATATCAACTTATCTAAATACAAGCACTCGCATTAAGAAATTTTACAATCTAATAAAGAAAACGATTTCCTTAAATGACTAACTTATTGAAAAATCAATTATAAAGTGGAAATAAATGTTAAGATGCAGAAGAAAAGTTAATAACACGAAAGGAAATGTCGCTAATCAAATCTAATCTATCCTACTCCTAGACTACATTAGCTAAAAATGCCAATTATTCATGTAACTCCAAACCTACAATCACATGTACATCAAAAGTTAATAACAAAAAAAAATGAGTAATATAACGGGAGGAAATGAAAGAATTGCATTACCTAGCAATTTTGTCCATCATGAGAAATATAAAAGAATTATGATTTACATAATATTTTGCTCGAAAAGATTTCTCCAATTGTGTTTCAATTTTATCTCAAAACATCATGGTAAGCATGAAATTATTGAAGGAAAAATATAGATGGATAGAATATCTATTGAAAGTCATTTGAAGCACATCCAAACAACATATCATGTAGAAAAAATGTTAGTATTGATGGTATTATTAATTTTATTTAAAAATTAAAAAAAAATAAAAAAAAATACTAGCATCATTATACACTAGATGGATATAATATCTACTAAAAGTTATATGAAGCAAATCCAAGCACCATATAATGTAGAAAAATGCCAGTATTGATGGTATTCTTAATTTTATTTAAAAGCAAACAAAAGATTAACATTATTGTGCAATAAAAACTTCTTCAATGATGATTCTTCCAACCAAGACTCTATTGGATAATCAAAATTAAAATGGAGATATATTAATAATTGTGAAGGATTCATTGGAATTAAAATGGAGATATATTAATAATTGTGAAGGATTCATTGGTGAATAAGATAGTCGGTATGAATCGTGTGAAGCAATTTCAAGTTTCAAGTCTTGTGGAAGCAGATTAAAATTAATGATATCATTAATCCTAGAAGGAAGAGAAAAATGGTAAAGTAGAATAATTAATTGAATAAGTAGTATTTCATTTTCTTGATAAGTCTTCAAAGATTCATTTTCAAAAATACTTACATTCTAAAATAAATCATTAGAAGCAAGTACTGTGCAAGATTGATCTTCTATTAAAACATAAGGTTTATTCATAGTATCAAAAGAATTGATAAACTAGCATAACCTTAAGTATAAGTGTTTATTTACATAAAAACACATTATGATTACAAATCAATGGAAACTTATTAATGGAATCTATTCCAAACAAGTATCAATTAAAGTATGAGAACTAGTGATTGTATTATTGAACACTTGAGAGGAGGCCAAATAATCATCACAAACCTCATCAATATAATAATTTGAGAATTTTGAGTTATATTTATAAGTAAATATTTGTTGTTTAGGTATGGAGGCATTCCTAGAAGGAATAAAATGTAATATTGATAAACGTAATTCTTTTTTATATAATGACTCATTTTATATAGTAGATTCCCATTGAGAATTGGTGATATGAGAACCTGACATAATCATCCCCATAGGGTAAAGTTTCTCAATATTATCAATGTCAAAGTGGTCATTATAAATAAATTCATTTTCTTCCAAACCACAAAACTAATCAGAATTCAAATATGTTGATGAAATAAATGAATATGACTGAGACTTTTTCAATGTTATCCATAATATGATCACTAATTGAGTCATAATATTGAGATAAGCTATAATAGTAAAAAACAAAAAAAAACACACTATGTTCTATGAGAGTGTTACCATTGCCTATATATTCATTAGTATATAAGGGAACCTTTATATTTTAATTGGTGGAGGATTGTGAACTAGAATTTAAAAGTAAATTTGGATATATTGATGGATAACCTTTAGAGGATATTAAATCAAAAGCTTCTATGTCGATTGAGTAGTCAATATCTTATTCATCATCTAGATCATTTACATATCTTAATGACATTGAATTAAGCTATGTTGATCTTTCTTCAGAGGAAGAAGAATCATTAGAGATATCAAGATCATCGTTTAATTTACATAAATTAGACCTAGAATTAGAGACTTTTATTAGATCAATATCCTCATAAGGATCACAAGAAGATGAAACTTTAATTTCATCATTGTTATATATTTTTGGTACATAAGGAAGTAAGCAAAGATAAAGAAAACCTTGCATTAAATTTCTAGCAGAGGGATTTTGGTTAATAGGAAATCTAAAACAAATTAATCTGAATCTAGAAACAAATTGCTCAATAGATTCACCTTTAAATACGAAAAAAAATAAAAATCAATTCTTCACATAATTCATCAGAATCATAATTTTAATGGGCATCATGAAATAACTCTAAGAATCATTTCAATGAATGGATGGACCTAGATGGAAATACCCGAAACCAATTTCTAATTATTTCACGTAAAGTGAGAGTAAATTATCTGCAAATCTCATTTTTTTATAAATATCTGAATTATTGCAAATAACATTAAATTTAGAAATTTGATGAAAAGTAGGAATTTAGCTTTCTCCACTGAAGCTCAAGCTTAAAAAGAAATTAGTTGTCGATTTGGAAATCCTTCCAAAAAGGCTAGAAAAACTAAAGGTGTGTTCCAAAATAGTGATGGGAACCACTATTGATTAACAATTTTATATGATACGATTTGGAGAGTTAGTTTGTTAGGTTCCTCCTTCTAGCTCCAATTGTTGATAAGCCAAAAACTTCCTCCACTAAAAAGGGATTATCACCTAATCAAAGCCCCAATTAATATTATATTCATTTGGTGTGGCAATGTCTATTGATATCTTAGCCCAAGTGTTGATAAATAGATTTCTCCTTGAAATGAAACTTTTGTTGAGGCTTTTTTAAATTCTAAATGCGTTCCTATTTTATAATGTAAATGTGTTCTTATTCTAATCCTAATATAATAATTATAAACATTGATTTCAAGTACAAATCAAATACTAAAAGAAAGAACCCCCAAAGAGGATGCCCAGGAGTAGGAGTTCTGCCCCCACACCCGCCCCCCCCCGCCCTGTCTTGATATGATGTCAACTCACACGAAAGGGGGTTGGGGATCCCACTATACTTGGTGAATTTCATGTGCTCCCTTCACTTCATTGATAATGGCACAAATGTGGCACAAGTTTAAACGTCATTCAAATATTGCAAGTGACATAGGGAGGTACAGGAGGACTCGAGAGGAGAATTTTATTAGATTGGTAGGGCTAGAGGAAAAAATTGATAGTATAGGCCACGAGATGACCATTCTAGCCAGGAGATTAGCCAACATATCCTTCTCCTCATATGAGGGTAGTGACCAACCAGCATGGATGCTTGGAGATTCTGCGAAATTGTTTTTATGATTCACTTGTTTTTTGCTTGCAACATTAGTAGTTTTTTTTGGCTTCTCATGTTAATGTATGTCAATTTTTGGCACAACTAGCTTATTTTTATAAGTTTCTATTTACAATATGTTCTAGTTAGATGAGATCTTAGAAACCTCCATACCCTAAACTTATGTTATTGCCCTGGTTTCCCTTTGGGAAAAATAGTAGCATAACTTTTTTGGTCTATGTAATCGTCATTTGATGTAATGCAAAGTGGCTAACTTCAAAAAAAAAATCTAAAAGAAAGAATGAATGCATTACCCTCAACATAAATGAAACTAAAATATTCAATTATCATACATATGAAATAAATGATATTGAATTTGTTCCTACAATCAAATCCATAATCTATTTATTCTAAATCTCTACAGAAAACAATTGTTAGAAATGATAAATTTCAAGAATCTTCAAAAACTGAACAATTGGAATAAATGCATAATTGCATGAATAAAAAATGAATTAGCTCTTCCTTATGTTCATCCTTTAGAATAGATTCCTTAGTTTGTAGTACATGAAAATTATTTCAACCTTCAAATATTTTATTGTACTCAATGAAAGAATACAAGTATCAATCCTAGATCTTTCTAGGTCTTAGGCTTCCAACCCTTCCTTAAACCTTGACAGAAATGTACAAGTTCCAATTCTGGATTTTCAAACCAAAAAGGTCTTAAAAATTATATTCAAATTGGTAAAAATATTCAATTCTTATTACAATATTTCCTACCCCCTCAACAACATAAGAAGAGTAGTCTTTTATAATTAATTGTCCTTCTCTTCTTTGGTTACAACTACTTTCCTCTTGCTACTCATCAAATATAATATCTTCCTAAACTATTGTATAGTTACAAGTTTCTTCCTTTTCCAAATTCTCTTTTCTTCTTTTTCCACCTACCACCTATACATAAAAATTAAACATAAATATTAATATTTTCATCTCACAAAAATATTTGTTAATATTATCATTAAAAGGAAAGCTTTCTCAAAACAATAAAATAGAAATGAAATTAATAAGGGGAATATTAATTAAAGTGTTTACTAACTCATTCCTTTACCTAGGATTATACCTAACTGAAAAATAATTAAAATATAAATAAAACATTGGCAAAACCCTCAATTTTAATATTTTAAAATATTAGAAAAATCTTAGTATCTAGAGTATAAATTTATTATTTTGTTTTTTTTATAGTATTTGACTTATAAACTTATTTATTTTATTATTATTTCAAATACTAAAAAATTAAATGAAATTATTAATAAATCCAATCAAATAAAAATTTCAATATTAAATCAATTTGTAAATATAATGACAAAGATGAATTCAATTAATAAAATTGGGCTAATAAGTTTAACAATTTCTCCCTTTTTTAGTAATTTCATGGTAATTTTTTATTTTTTAAACAAATTCTTGGGTCTTTCTTTAACTAGTGTTTTTAAGCATTTTTACTATCCAATAGGGAAAAATATTTTTCCAAATATTCCTCACATTCCTAGCTTTCCAATGAGCAACGTTCTCTTAATAGTCTTCTAATAATCAAGATACACATCCTCAAAGTTAACACCCAACAACTGTTGATTTAGTTTTCAAATTTATTTTGGACCATTAATTTTTTGTTTAGTTCTTTTCTATAGGGATTAATGCACGGTGTATGGAGAATGAAGGAACCCTTAAGGGTCTTCCCGGGACCCTCGAAAGACTGTCATATTATCTACAGCTATCACAAAGATACATGCATGTCCATATTCAATAACTAACTATCAAAGCAAGACTAATTCATTACCTCGAGCCTTCGTGTAGAGTTGTTGGAGAGCGCAATGCAGCTAGGTAGAAGTCCCCTAAGCCGGCTCTAGATCAAGTCCTGCACATAGAAAAGACAAGCGTAATCACATCATAAAACCTTGATAATCAATGTATGAATATACAAAAGACATATAGTTGCACATAACTAAGCTACTCATGCTAAAAGACATTGAATAAACATATAAATGAATTATAGTAACAACACCATGGAGTAGATAGTACAACTGCAGTTCTATATTAAAGTCGAAAGAGTGATTACAACCATCAGTTGCATCAGCCTTCCCTTACCCCTCCATCTCCTCTCTCTCTCTCTCTCCCTTCTTACGAACTTCTTATGCTTAAGTCTGAGACTCTGCTCGATAATCAAGTAAGCTATCCTTTCAAATGATCAGACCTCTTTCAAAATAGCCCTAGCTCTGCTTATGTAGCATGCGAAGTTAGGGTTGCCAAGTTTATCCATGAGTTTCCCTAGGTAAAAGAAATGATGTTGTCATTCTTTTGAGATATTTCCCATTTGCCTACTTCATTAGGATTAGAAATCCCCCAAATAGGTCAAACTTTGATGTTTCCTTACTTTTCTAAGTTGATTTAGGAGAGAATATAGGGATATTTCTTAGTCAATCCACTCCTTTGACCCTTAGATCCTTATTAGGGTTCACTAACATTGTCCCTGACGTAAAAAGTAGAGTTACTTAGGTGACTAACACACCCTTAGGCTTGGCGAGAAACTTTATAAAGCAGGTTGTCAGTGTATAGGTAGAGTTAGCTTGGAAACAAGGCTTGTGAACTTGGTCATTGCTTCAATCATCATGTATTTCCCCTCTGAGCTGATGAGGAGGTCATTTTACTGTATAACATATGCCCCCTTGATCTGATAATCACCCTATGAGTGACCTCAGTTAAAGATTTATTAAACAAAAGGTATTACAGACTCATGTGATGGTGTGTGTTCTATGTTATTTAAGCAACGGATAGATCAAATTGCAAATACACAGAAAATAAGTGGAAAGACAGCAGAGAAATATAGTAAGCAACACAAAGACACAAACAGTTTTTAATAAGGAGTTCACCCTATTCTCCAGGGCTACGTCTCCGGTCCAGCTTTAGTGGTGGCCTTGTTTTATTGTGTCTTACAGCAGAGAAATTACAATACATGGACTCAATGTGAGTTCTCCTGAAGCAGATTTTGCTTGGTAGGGTGGTTCTTGGATTCCACAAGCCACTTGAAGTTCACAAACTCCTTTTCTTCCTACCAGCTCTATGACCCTTGGTCTACAGTGGAAAGAGCCAAATGTGATGCTCAGTCCGGACAGATTCCTCTAGGGAAAGGCTTGAATCTTCAAGCTCTCTGGTGCTCGACGCTGCCTGTGGTCAGGTCGGCCCTCTATCTCCTCTGCTTGGCTTTACTGTTCTCTATGTTCAGTCCTCCTCTCAGGGTTCACTATTCACTGTCTCTCTTGGTCACTTGGACTCCTCTCTATTCCTCCTCTCTGAATCTGAATTCTACCATCTCTGTTCATGGCTTTAGTCATTCGATCCCTATGCTTGTTTGGTTCCTCTCTTGTCTACGTCGATTCACCTACCGCCTGTGTGCTTGGAGTTCCCTATTCGGCGTCAGCATGAATGCTCGGGAAGTAGCCACGTGTCCCCATCGGAACAACGACAGCCTATTCATCGATTCGTTTCTTCAGTTATGTCGTGGATAC